>CAUDMG010003034.1:1775000-2095000 GCA_958450375.1 Homarus gammarus
AGTTGTGAGAATAAGACAATAAAACAAGAAACATAATTGTTATTATATCCCGCAGGTGTTGTGGCTGGTATCATGACAATATTTAAAATATATCTTTACACGTCCGGACTTGTCTTATCGGTGGTGGTATCCGTTCTCCACCCAACACTACAAACTACGTGTGTTTTAAAGTGTCTGATGTATAAGTTATTAGTAAACCCGAACAAGTTGTGGACGATAACAAACTAACAGTGTATTATCAGTAGTAATAATTTTGTCTCTAATGAAAAGCCCAGCGAGTCAGCTTGTAGTAGTGAGAGCACAATCAACAGGTACACTAGCACCCACCAGCAGGAGTTGAGGATGGTGTCGCAGTAACCCAGCTACAAGACACCAAAATGCGAAGGGGGAACCTCAGACTGGTGACCTTCCTGGCAGTAGGCGTCTTAGCCTGGTTCAACCTACTGTTCCTCCTGTTCCGTCAACAGCAACAACAATTGCGACCTGAAGGTGAGTCTACCACCACACCACAAACCTGAAGGTGAGTCTACCACCACACCACAAACCTGAAGGTGAGTCTACCACCACACCACAAACCTGAAGGTGAGTCTACCACCACACCACAGACCAGGAGGTGAGTCTACCACCACACCACAAACCTGAAGGTGAGTCTACCACCACACCACAGACCAGGAGGTGAGTCTACCACCACACCACAAACCTGAAGGTGAGTCTACCACCACACCACAGACCAGGAGGTGAGTCTACCACCACACCACAGACTAGGAGGTGAGTCTACCACCACACCACAGACCAGGAGGTGAGTCTACCACCACACCACAGACCAGGAGGTGAGTCTACCACCACACCACAGACCAGGAGGTGAGTCTACCACCACACCAGTAGGTGAGTCTACCACCACACCACAGACTAGGAGGTGAGTCTACCACCACACCACAGACCAGGAGGTGAGTCTACCACCACACCACAGACCAGGAGGCGAGTCTACCACCACACCACAGACCAGGAGGTGAGTCTACCACCACACCACAGACCAGGTGAGTCTACCACCACACCACAGACTAGGATGTGAGTCTACCACCACACCACAGACCAGGAGGTGAGTCTACCACCACACCACAGACCAGGAGGTGAGTCTACCACTACACCACAGACCAGGAGGTGAGTCTACCGCCACACCACAGACCAGGAGGTGAGTCTACCGCCACACCACAGACCAGGTGGTGAGTCTACCGCCACACCACAGACCAGGTGAGTCTACCACCACACCACAGACTAGGAGGTGAGTCTACCACCACACCACAGACTAGGAGGTGAGTCTACCACCACACCACAGACCAGGTGAGTCTACCACCACACCACAGACCAGGAGGTGAGTCTACCACCACACCAGACCAGGAGGTGAGTCTACCACCACACCACAGACCAGGTGAGTCTACCACCACACCATAGACTAGGAGGTGAGTCTACCACCACACCACAGACCAGGAGGTGAGTCTACCACCACACCACAGACTAGGAGGTGAGTCTACCACCACACCACAGACCAGGAGGTGAGTCTACCACCACACCACAGACCAGGAGGTGAGTCTACCACCACACCACAGACTAGGTGAGTCTACCACCACACCACAGACTAGGAGGTGAGTCTACCACCACACCACAGACCAGGAGGTGAGTCTACCACCACACCACAGACCAGGAGGTGAGTCTACCACCACACCAGACCAGGAGGTGAGTCTACCACCACACCACAGACCAGGTGAGTCTACCACCACACCACAGACTAGGAGGTGAGTCTACCACCACACCACAGACCAGGAGGTGAGTCTACCACCACACCACAGACCAGGAGGTGAGTCTACCACCACACCACAGACCAGGAGGTGAGTCTACCACCACACCACAGACCAGGAGGTGAGTCTACCACCACACCACAGACCAGGAGGTGAGTCTACCACCACACCAGAACGGATTATGTGGAACGTTTACTTGTCCTGAAAATTTTTGAAGGAAATTTGCTTGTTCGTTTTTTATGGGAAAAGTTAAATAAACACTTCAAAATATTATTGTTTTTTCACTTCAATTTGCATCACAACTCTGCTTACACAGTAATCCGTGGGAGAGATTATACAGATTTTCAGGTCAGGTCACTGTGAGAATTGACCAATAGAAATAGGAGGTATCAGCTGTGACATCACCGAGGCTATAGCATGCACCTAGAACATAAGAAAATAAGGAGTCTGCAATAGGCCGGTTGGCCTGTGCATGGCAGCTCCTGTCGAGAGTTACTACCACTCTCTATCATCCATGAATCTATCTAGCCTCCTTTTGAAACTTTCCAGAGTTCCCGCACTTACTACAAAGTTGCTAAGCTTGTTCCACTCGTCCACCACCCTATTTGTGAACCAGTTTCTTCCTATCTCCCTCCTAAACCTAAACTTATCCAACTTGAATCCGTTGCTCCGAGTCCTATCCTGCTCGGATATTATAAGAACTATATCTATATCCCCTTTATTGATTCCTTTCACCCACTTAAATACTTCTATCATATCTCCCCGCACTCTTCGTCTTTCTAGGGAATGCAAGTTAAGTTTCTTTAAACTATCCTGATATGGAAGGTTTCTAAGTCCCTGAATCATTTTTGTCATTCTTCGCTGCACCGACTCTAGTGAATTTATATCCATTCTATAATAGGGGCACCAGAACTGAACCGCATAATCGAGGTGCGGCCTAACTAGCGCAAGATATAGTTGCAATAAGACCTCTGCACTCTTGTTACTTACACTTCTAGATATAAAACCCAATACTCTGTTTGCCTTATTTCGAACATTAACGCACTGTTTTCTAGGCCGTAGGTCCGGGCTTACAAGTACCCCTATGTCTCTTTCACAAGTCGACTTCTCTAGGTTGATGTTGTTCAGGCTGTATACATTATAAGTATTTGGGCTTTCTTAGGTCAGGTCAGGTCAAACAGCCCCCCCCCCCAACCCGCCACCTTGCTGGTTCACTGGTTAATTAAACATGTATATGGGGAGGTAGGGTCACGCAACACCTGAGTCACAAAGTTTCCTGCAGTAGGATGAATGGGGCCTTTGAGTACGATGACTTGGCCCCCTGAGTATGATGACTTGGCCCCCTGAGTACGATGACTTGGCCCCGAGTACGATGACTTGACCCTTTGAGCACTAGGAATTAACTCAGAATGATATATCTTAATCCTTTGAATATGATGACTTAATCCTTAGAAAACAATGACCTATCCCCTTGAGTAATGACTGGAAGCCCTTTACGTAGGTCTTAACCCCCTGAGTATAATTAATAATGAATTAACTCTGCACATGATGTCTTTTCCCTTCAGTAAGATGACTTACCCTCTGCGTATGGCGTATTAAACCCATGAGTACAATGACATAGCACTCTGTGTACGTCATTTAACCTTTAGAAAACGATAACCCATTCCTTTAAGGCCAGTGTTTTAACTTTTAGAAAACGATAACCACTCCCCTTAAGACGACGACAGTGTACTCGGGAAGGGTTTAATACCACAGCGGCGGCGGGAAGCATCAGGAACCAACAAGGTATTGATCAAAGCCCAAGTTGCGACCTTCGGCTCTTTGCTCACCTCTCACGGTCTCCCGCTCAACACTATAGTCAAAACATGTGAGGAAGTTATATTAGCTACGAGTAATAGGGAGCATGAAGTTATTGGTGTTAGGTTGGGTTAGAATGTTTAATCATCAAGCAGGGGTTCCTAGCCTTTAAAGGTAAAAAATAATTGCATATTCTGAACCCCTGACACACCCCCCCCCCCCACCATAGCAAGGGAGGAGGGGGGGGCGGGGGTAGGTAGGGAGGGTGGAGGGTGGGTGCGACACAAAATGGCAGAAACACGAAATTATCTCCATTATTATTCTTTCTTCTTGAGAGGGTTGTGAACACCAGACACAAAAACTCTCAGCAACTCCCACTATAATTTAATTTGACTCTATTGACGCCAAGCCCTTTTAATTGTAACACCCGCACGGTCTATATACATGCTGAACTGTATACTGTACCTGCATAACGAATCAATGTAAACTTTTATGACGGTTTTACAGAATATTGTATGTATGTATGTATGTATGAATGAATGAATGATTTATGTATGCGTTCAAAGTCCACATAATTTGAGGTTCATACGGTACATAATCCTCGTTACTGAATTATAAGAATGCACACAATTAACATGAAAATTACACCGAGACTTATCGTAGTTAGGTAATGTTCACTTATTAACAAACAAACTAAATAACAAAATACTATAATTATTTAAAAAGAGTATCAATGTACTATATATACTGTATACTCTCTGTTTTGTCGCCGTGAGCTGGTGCTGGGTGAATATGTCTAGTTTAAGGTAGAGTGTGTGTGGGTGGTTGTAAATTGGGCGAAAACAAGCAGGCGCTGTTGTGGTGATGGTCAAGTGTGTGTGTGTGTGTAAAGAGGAGTACGACAACAATAGTGCACAGCTGTAAAAGTCTAATTCACTTACACCCACAAGAATACTAATTTATTTTTATTTCTATTATTAATTTTCAACGATCTATTTTTTTTCATTTACCTCTTTTCATCGACTCGGGCAGTCTATTCAGTGAGAAGCAAATAGAACTGACAATTGCTTTGACTGCAAAAATGGAAAAGCAAAAAAAAAAATAGGTACGGTTTACGTCTATTAGCGGTTCGTTATTACAATACAAATATTTCCATGTTATATCATTTCCATACACATCTACATAATGACAAAATTTCCAAAAGTATTCCCGATACACCATTTTCGCTAAAAATAATCCAAACACGAAGAGTATTTTGCAATTACGCTAAACGCACATTATCTGAGCGTGTTAAAGATTACGTATCTGTGGTACATGTGGTTTAGTAAGGTTATCTTTCTACGCGTACTCTCATCCCTGCTCCCCCCCCCCCCCCCCCCCGAGAAAACCCTCTGTACATCCCTCTGGTCTATCCGACGTCTCTTGTCTCATACACCAGGCCAGGGTTCTCCTAGGAGTACATATACTGCCCCTTCCCCCCTTTGTAGTGAAAGACGATTAGAGCGGAGAGGAGGGGAATAATAGTTCGGAAACTGAAGAAGTTTAGGAAGGGGTAGTAGATGGTAGGTTGACCGTCTGCTACTGAATAAGCTAAGTTATCATGGTTGATTTTTTAAAGCTGCCTTCTGGTTGATTGTCCATTTTGGTGGTACAGATGTATTGGCACTAGACAACCTACCCTATTCCATTTGCGGGTGTTTTGAAGGTATATATAATTTTCCTCCGCCCCTGATACTGTAGATGAGGTGGCTGGCCGAGGAGCAGGGTGTGTGTTGTGTGTGTGTGTGTGTGGGGGGGGGGGGGGGGGTAGTGGTTGGGAAAGCCCTTTTATGCCGACGTTGATAGTGTTAAACTCTATCCCCAGAGGAGATGAAGTTGTGCTTCTACATGACTTTAATGCCAAAGTTGGCATACATGCTAATTTATGGCAGGGAACCATATGGAGAAACGGAGTGGGCAAGTGTAATCCTATCAGCCTCCCCCTCGGCAAATGCAACCTCACTATTACCAATACCTTGTTTAGGTAGCACAACAAGTTCAAGGGTTCTTTGGAGCACCTTGCATTAACCAGGCATCTCACTGACATCAGTGTTAGAGAACTGGATCCATGGGTGGCTCTGCCCACTGTGACAGATCATCGCTTCATCAGAGCCAAACTCTCCCTTCACGTCTCCCTAAAATGGCTAAAGCAACAAGCCACCAGAAACGGTTTCAAGTTTCAACACCAAGCGACTTGAGGGTCAAAAGATGTAACACTTTCAGAGAGCAGATCAACGAGGGGGGTCGGCTGATAAAACAATGCGACAATCAACAACTTGAATCAGAATGCCGAAGTGGTACCTCAAGGCCATTATCACGAAGACCTGTAGCGACACCCTCGGTCAGACACACACAGGAATTTCTATGATGAAAATTACCAGAAAATCGAGGCATTCCTCTCTGGTAAACGTGCTAAGGCTAACCTAATGCTACATAACCTAACACTAACCTAATGCTACATAACCTTACACTAACCTAATGCTACGTAACTTTACACTAACCTAATGTTACCTAACCTTACACGAACCTAATGTAACCTAATCTTACACTAACCTAATCTTACAGAAATGATGCGGCTTGTACATTGGCAAATGTTGTGGGTTTGTTAATATATACTGTACAGTAACTCTCTTGATTATTGGAACTATCTGGCATCTACTGGTGGGTTAGATGTGATTGGTTTATGTTTATTGCTAGTGAATGCTGCTCTTTGTTATAAAGCAGTCAGAATTAAACAAAACGAAGAAAACAAAATCAGAGTAAGATGCTTAAATCCGTGTTCCCCATATCTACTGTACGTACTGTTACGTACGTACAGTCGTACATTTTATGGAATTGTTATTTCAAATTATCTCCTGACAGCCGTCGTCATTGATATTCCTTGCATCACATCTTTTACAAATATTATGCTTTCTAGTTGGCACGGTCCTTTTATTCGAAAATTTATGAGAGAGTGAGAGAGAGGTGTCGGGGTTCTCGGGCGTTTCGTCACTGGTTCAGTATAAACCTAACCTAACCTAAATATGACTTCATCGCTTCCGAAATAAAGACATAATTATAGTATAAATTTAATAAATATAACACGGCATTCAATAGACCGGTGATAAAATGTCAGCCCACTGTGTGTCGGGGCCTCACACATACTAACAGTACATTCAGGTGAGCGAGTCAGGTGAGCGAGTCAGGGCGACCCATCCAAACAAGTTGAGCCGTGTTAATGAGGGTGGCGGTACCGAATACAGTAAAACAGCAGCCTGACCCGTGAACCACGTCCACATAACAGTGGGTGACGCGGATTTACTGATAGTGAAAAAAAAAAAAGTGTTTCCGGGAGGGGTGTTCTGCGTGGCGGACCATGGGAGATAAGGGGGCGTTATGAAAGCTGACCCGACAAAAAAAACACTTCCCCACCCCTCCTCCGAGTCACATGACACTCCATCCTCCCTCCCTCACCACCTATTACTACTCTAATTATGTACCACCACCTACTACTATTACCACTAACACACTACTAGTACTACCACCAAATAATCGTACCACTATCATACTACTAACACTACCACCACCTACTACGAGTAGTACAGTACCACTAACAAACTACTAGTAGCACCACCTACTACTAATACTACCAGTCTGTCACCTACAATTAGTATTGCCAGTCTGTCACCTACTACTAGTAATACAGCATCGCTATGATCGCTATCTTTCTACTAGTACCAGTGTATCATCACCGACTAGTTAACTAGTATGTCCATCATGCACCTATTGTACTACTAGTATCACCACCTTCCATACTGCTCAGATCACCTTCTACTACTAGTAGCACTACCCACTACAGGTATTAGTAATACCACCCAGGAGCTGGTTAAGGTTTACGCCAAGTACTGTACTCCATGGCGTAGGCCCCCGCCACCAGTATTTTCTTTTCCCAAGCTTAGTTTTATCTTTTTCCGTTAGTACCATATTTCCATAAATACAATAAGATAAATTACCTTTGTCTTTGAAAATTTGTACTTTTACAAATTAAAAGATTAGCAATCAGAGGTACACTGACGATATATAGTCAGCGTTTACGACCTTTCATACACCCCCCCCCCCTTTTCCTTGCCTGAAGTCAAGGAAGAAACTTTTTTTTGTGTAAATGTTTGAGCTCTATATCCTTGTACCTTTTTCGTGAAATATTTGTGACAGTGAATAAAACTATTATTACATGCGTTAAGTGAAGTAACTTTTGTCATCTTGTAATACTACTAGTACTGCCACCTACTACTAGTAGTACTGCCATCTACTCCACCTACTACTGCTACCTACTACCAATACTGCCACTTACTGCTAGTACTGTAACCTACTACTACTAGTATTGCCATCTACTACTAGTATTGCCATCTACTAAGAGTACTGTCACCTACTATAAGTACTGCCACCTACTACTGCAAGTATTAGGATATTTAATATTAAGGTAATAAAATGGTGGTGAAGGTGTGGCTATTAGGGGAGGCTGGAGGCCACGTTAAAAAAAAAGTACTGCAACCTACGACTACTATTAGTACTGTCACCTACTACTGTATTAGTACTGCCACCTACTACTACTAGTACTGTACTTTTTTCTTGGCATGGCCTCCAGCCTCCCCTAATAGCCACACCTTCGCCGCCATTTTATTACCTTAAAATTAAATATCCTTATACAGTGGGGTATGCTATAACGAACGGATTCTACTACGAATATTCCTATAACGAACGGTTTTACCTATAAAATTGAGAATGCTATAACAAACGAAACTCCTACAACGAACATTTAAATTTTTTTTTTATTATTATTAATTTATTGTTTTTTTATTACAAGTATTAATGATATTCTTTATTTCAGGGGTTTAGATGCATATTTATGCACTTTTTTACAATTTTATATTATATTTTTCAGTGTTAAGTGGTTGTATTTGGGGGCCTGGAACGGATTAATCCTATAACGAACGAATGCTATAACGCTATAAGGAACAAGTAGCTATCCTAGCTGTGTTGAGTTAATTGAGCCACAGATCTATGCAGCATTCAGTGACTGTTGCCTCAGTCAATATCTGCAACTGTTGTCGGCTTTGGGGCTGATGCTCTCGTTCCCCTGAGGCAGAGCAAAGCAGACCTAAGGAGAGAGAAGGACAGTCGACATCTCATCCAGGCTGTAACATTACTTTTGGGCTGCTGTTTTTGTTCGGATAGCACCTCCGCGAGTCTGGCGTAGAAGCATCTTGCACTTGGTCCCATCCCACCAGAGGTTGTGAACACCAGAGGAGTGAAGCTGCCTTGATCAACATTCTGAATTCTCTTCCCGTATGCCCTTATCTTGTTGTTCTCATTCCTCCTGTGTGCAGCATCGAGAGCTATGTTACGGTAACATGCGGCCATGGGATAAAAAATCCTGATGTCAAAGACGGCTCGCTGTCCCCACATCCAGAATCTTCGAGCACTGCCATTAACACGGACTTCGTTGGATGTGTTTAAAGTCCTATGTTGGAAGTGCTCACCGTCCAATGGAAGGAGGGTCGGTTCTACCCTGACATCACGACAGATTTCCTTCAACATATGAAGCCCCCTTTCTTGCACACCATGGCGTGATCGACATCATAGGAGGAGCCACACATGCATTGGGAGGGCAAACCTTCTACTGGCCTACCATACCCAAGAGCAATGGCATCTGTAAATTCTTGTTTATTGAGACTGAAACCATTTGCCCTTATCGGTAACATAGTGTAGTTAACTAGTTAGAGGCACCCACCTCCTGCGCTATAGCTACTTTTTTTTTCAAATTCTCTGGTACTTGCAGCATCAGTTGCTGCAACTTATCACTTTGGCTGTGCTGTCGTAATGGACCGTCGAATCTTGTTTACTTCGCTGGTATCCACCTCACCTGTTGCGTTCTGAGCTATTATGTGGTCAGTGAGGGCTGACGTGAGCTTAACTGAGTTTTGATGTTCGGTGGCAGCAATCTCCTCTGGATTGGTCAATCCCATTCCTCCCAGTATCGGTGGTAGTACAAGGAGTGATCTTTCTGCTGGGATTAAGTGAAGATATTTCACTAATTTGGGAATGAAATTGACACTGATAGCTTCTTCCAGAGGGTGGAGGAGGGGTCCGATATCAGGGATAATGTGCATCAGGTAGTTCCAGCGATGCTCGACTCCATGGGTGAATGCCTCAAAAGCCGTATGGGCTCTGTGTTGGCAATATCAGACAGAGCTTGGATTTCCCTAACCCACTCATTCACCATTCCCATTCCACACTCGGTCTTGAACTCCGTCGTGCCGATTACTGTGCCTAGGTGTCTTCGGCCATCCTTTGTTATTTTGATCTTGCTTCCACCGCACACCTCCATTGCCCAATTATAATTTTCTGGCTTCACAATGACGAAAGACTTGCTGGCATTTGGGTTGTACCCTATTTGTGGACTATGATGTTATCAGGTCCCACCACTTTTTGATGTCCTCCGCTTTTCCTGCTCCTGTAAGGTCATCAGCAGATGCCACTTTCTTGAACTTGGTTGTTTCAAATTTTATTGTGTGTTGGAGCACGGATAGGCCTATTGCATACATTGCCATTGCAACAGGGTCCCCCTGCATTGTTCTCTCAGTTGACTGTATGGTGATATCACCTCTTAGAGCCTTGATGTTTACTATATAGAGGTCTGATGGATTCCTATAGGTGTTTTCAACATACATTGCAAAGCTTGGACTCTTGATGTTGAGCAGTTTGGCCTTGCGGTTAAGTATGTTGAATGCGTTGGTAAGCGTCAACCAGGGGAACAGCCTCACAATCACGCTGCTCAAATATCGTTCTCATGGCGTGAATGGCAGCTTCCCCTCCAGCAACCAACTACTACTAGTACTGCAACCTACTACTACTAGCACTGCCACCTACTACTGGTACTAGTACTGCCACCTACTACTGGTACTAGTACTGCTGCCTACTACTGCTACCTACTACTAATACTGCCACTTACTACTAGTACTGCCACCTACTACTAGTACTGTAACCTACTACCTGTATTAGTACTGCCATCTACTACTACTGCAACCTAATATTACTGCCACCTACTACTAGTATTGCCACCTACTACTAGTACCACCACCTACTACTGGTACTAGTACTGCCACCTACAACTAGTAGGGCAAATGGTTTGTCTCAATAAACAAGAATTTACAGATGCCATTGCTCTTGGGTATGGTAGGCCAGTAGAAGGTTTGCCCTCCCAATGCATGTGTGGCTCTTCCTATGCATGAGGCATGATGGAGTAAGGGATCTCACAGCAAATATGATGAAGGAAGTCTGCCGTGATGTTAGGGTAGAACCGACCCTCCTTCCATTGGACGGTGAGATTTTCCAACATAGGACTTCAAACACATCCAACGAAGCCCGTGTTGACGGCAGTGCTCGAGGATTCTGGACGCAGGGACAGCGATCCTTTTTTGACATCAGGATTTTTTATCCCATGGCCGCATGTCACTGTAACTTAGCTCTCGATGCTGCACACAGGAGGAATGAGAACGACAAGATAAGGACATACGGGGAGAGAATTCAGAACGTTGATCAAGGCAGCTTCACTCCTCTAGTGTTCACAACCTCTGGTGGGATGGGACCAAGTGCAAGATGCTTCTACGCCAGACTCGTGGAGGTAATATCCAAACAGAAGCAGCAGCCCGGAAGTTATGTTACAGCCTGCATGAGATGTCGACTGTCCTTTTCTCTCCTTAGGTCGGCTTTGCTCTGTCTCAGGGGAACGAGAGCTTTGGCCCCAAAGCCGACAACAGTTGCAGATATTGACTATGAGGCTACAGTCACTGAATGCTGCATAGATCTGCAGCTTAACTAACTCAACACAGCTAGGATAGCTACTTCTGTATTAGGATATTTAATATTAAGGTAATAAAATGGTGGCAAAGTTATGGCTATTGGGGGAGGCTGGAGGGCAATTAAAAAAAAAAAAAAATAGTAGCACCACCTACTACTAGTACTGTGCTGATCTCTGGTAATTTCTGCACTTTGGGAAACAAAAATTAGCATGTGAAACACTTTGGTAACATATCTTGAGAAAAAAAAATTAAAATTTTAAGTGACATCTTCCCCTGCATATTATAGTAATCTTTCATCAAAAGGGTGACTGCAGCAACATGCACTTGTTTTAAAGCAGTTACAGAAACTCCATCAAACCCAACCCAACTTCACAAACATGCTGTACTGTATACACTTTATATCGTCAGGTTTGGTTTTGATTTAAACCTTTGTGTATGGTGTCGCCTCTGAGTTGAACAAAATCACCTGGCATTAGCCAAATAAAATATTATAAGTGGCAGCCCCCATAGTGAAGTGTTTAAAGTGGCAACCCCCATAGTCAAGTGTTTAGAGAGGCAACCCCCATAGTGAATTGTTTAAAGTGGCAGCCCCCATAGTGAAGTGTTTAGAGTGGCAGCCCCCATAGTGAAGTGTTTAAAGTGGCAGCCCCCATAGTGAAGTGTTTAAAGTGGCAGCCCCATAGTGAAGTGTTTAAAGTGGCAGCCCCCATAGTGAAGTGTTTAGAGTGGCAGCCCCCATAGTGAAGTGTTTAAAGTGGCAGCCACCATAATGAAGTGTTTTAAAAGGTGGTATAAAATACACCTGTAATTCTTTTTTTACATTTGTAATCCAAAGCAATGAGCATGTTTATTAAAGATATTTATAACCATGACAGGATATGAACATAATTATGCTGTACCGTTGTACTGTACTTTTATTTATTTTTTACTATGGCTTTCCTCTCAATTTCCTCTTCAACTGTTATAACCTGCCACTCACTCAACGGTACAATACACTACTGTACCTTTACTACAAAACCAGCAACCATCATTATCAGTAACATTAGTCATACGATACATCAATATCATTACTCTCACAGTAGGAGTAATGTTTTACTTTCATTGGCAGATGTTCTGTTGGACCCAAATGCTCCAGTGATCCTTGTAGCTGATGACAGTAAGGATGAGGATGCTCGGGGGCCCCTCCCTGCACTATCACCACTACCCCAAGCCCTCATCACCACCTATACACCCACTAATACCACCAGGCAATCTAGAGTTCACCTTAAACCCGGAGCTCTGGCCAACAGATTCCTGGTGCACTCATACGATCATGGGGGTGGTGGGGTGGTGTCTGAAGCTCTCAATCTGCTGCTGGATGAAATTTTCTTTCTCTACCAACCACTGTACAAGCTTGGCTCCCAGGGGCTCACCAGAGTCCATCTTCTCAAGAAGGAAAAGGTACATCCTCCTATCTTATATATGTCCTAGGTAGGTGGACAATGTTAGAAATATACTTCATGTACACAATATAGTGTGCAGTATAACCAAAACTGGTTGATCTAGACTGCATACTGTATACAGTGGTCCCTCGGTTAATGAACACAATTTGTTCCAGAAGGTCGTTCGTTAACCAAAAATTTTAACCAAAACCAATGTTTCAATGGGATTTTGGGTTCAGTAATTGGTTCCAGCTCACCGAAAATTACATACAAACTAAAAAAAAAATGCAGTAAAATACACTTACTTTGAGGTGTGTATGTAGAAGGCTCCTGGTGATGATGATGATGGGAATTAAAAGTGGGGGTGGAGCAGAAGGGAGATGGAAGGAAGTGGGGGTGGAAGAGAAATCACCCCATGCTTCATGCCATCATTTCACCCATAAAATTTTAAGTTCATTAGGTCTAATTCAAGATTATTTTCTTTAAATCAACACTGCACTGTGCTATATATTGTCAATATGTTAAATATATTTTAGAATGACCAATAATTGTACCGTAAAAACGTAAAAATAGTCTGTGTTCAAGAGAGCCACAAGCTTAAGGTACTACTTCGTGTCCATATTATACAACCTTCACCTTTTTTCTGATGATAATACAGTACTGTACTGTATTCAAGCGAAGTTTCATTTGTACCACACCTTTCAAGGCCTGTGACCTTCAGAGGTAACTCTGTCCTTAGACCAAGGTTCCTGGAATTTTACATAAAAATATCTGTACCAATACTGCAAATTATAGGAACCCTTAATGATTTGACCTTTGAAAGGCACATCTAGAAATTATGGCAATCTAGAAAAAATAGTTTCCGGGATCATTCATCATTGTTTTGGAGGAATCACATATACAATAACCATTTGTGATCCAAGATCAGTAATGTACAGTACAGTACTGCACTGCAAAAATAAATACAGTTCTGTACCTGTATTGTACCTTTGGAAGTCAGAGCTGAACAAAGGGGACATTACAAAGGTACAGTACTCAAACTATCCAACCAGGAGTGAACTCGTAACAATGGTTTTAAATTAGACAAATTTAGATTTAGGCACGAAATATGTAAACAATGGTTTGGAAATAGAGTAGTGGATGAGTGGAACAAGTTACCAAACATCATCATTAACTCGAATATGCTGGATAGCTTCAAACATAGGGTGGATGGATATATGAGCAATAGGAGTTGGGTGTAAATGGGAATGCCCAGTATGGGCCACTGCAGTTTCCTCCATTCTTATGTTCTTATATTGTAAATCTGGAGGACCCCTTACTGATTTCACCTTCAAAGGGAATAACTAAAGGATTCAGAAAATATATGATTTTTGCTGTTGTTTTTCTTCACTGAGGAGAAATGAAGCAAATATTGTGCAAATGTTAACAGACAAACAGACAGTTGGCATGGGTCATGACAATACCCCTCAGGCCCTGTATTTCCCTAAAATGTGTTGGGTGTTAAGATTGTCTTTCATAACTTGGTGTATCATGTGTAAATATTGGTGAGTTTCTGTTGATGGGCAGACAGAAGAAGGCATAGAGTGGCTGCGAGGTGTGTTCAACTGTTCCTTCAACCAGAGAAGCGACCTGCTACACGAACCCTTCCTCTTCAAGTCCCACTCAGTCCGCAACACTTATAACAACTACTGCCACAACCACCAGGTAACTTCTCTTTGTAAACCTTGTCAAACTCATTCAATCATCACAGTACAGTACTGTATACTGCACTTCACTTTGCACATTACAATACTGTACATCGAGAAAAAAGCTTAATAAAGTTGTACTGTATTCTTTTAAAGCTACAAACAACTTCACAATAAAGTTTACATAATAATTACAGAATATAAGAATTAGAAAGAACTTTTGTTTTTCACTACAGTAAAGTATGAGTAAATCCTGTAAAAGCCATTATTTCCTCTACTTTTAAATTTTTTTATTTATTGGTACGGCATGTACAGTAACTAAAAAAAGTATCTGACAGGGTGGGTCCGACGACTTCCAAAATTATACGCACAACTCGTGATGTCTCGGGAGGGTTGGTATGCATGTCTTCACCCACAGCCAGGGGGTGAGTTGACATATAGGAATAAAATAAATGGTTAAGTGATTACTATCATATAGTGTAAGAAGACAACAACAAACATATCCCAATACCTATCGTCCGTGGTCTCATATTGTTTCACATAGAGTATGCACAGATACTTTTTTTCGCTACTATACAGTACATGTTATTTTTATGTTCCTATATTTGGTGCTAATATATTGTAATTATAAACTGACATAATAATTTGAATGAGAAGGGTAGGTAGATAGCCAACAAAATATATGTATGGAGGTGTCAGTATGGTGGTGTGGTGCAGGTGGGGCTGCTGGACTGTGTACAGCTGGCATGTCAACAGAGGCCCCTGCAAGCAATGTACATCGTGCGCCTCTCCATGTTTCACATACTTCAACTCCTCAACATGTACTCATCTAAACTTAAGGTATTTTCAACAACTCCAACATAAGTGATTGCTACTTTTTGCTTACATCATTTAAATGAATATAATTAGTATGTTAACTTTTCATCCACTTACTTATGAATAATTTTAATACTCTAACTAATTAAATTACTCTATCTTGCAATATTGTACATTACTTGTGTGTGTGTACCTGAGTAATGCAATATGCAGTGGTGTCAGTATTGTGTTTGGTGGTGTTACAGATGGTGGTGGTGTTAAGGGACCCACGGGCAGTGTTGGGAGCTAGACGGAGGGCAGCAACACAAATCAACTTAAATAACCCCGCCGACTTCAAAACACAGGTTGATGTGCAAATTGGGCGACTGTTTCCAATATAGAGTTTACATTTCCTTGAAAATTTCACACTTTGTAACTACTGTAAAAGGTTTTTCTTATGGGAAAATTTTGATATTTTATGATAATTCTAAAATAAATGCCAAACTGTTCAGAATACAAGAGTTGGTTTACTGTAGAGAGGGTAATGGAGTACTGTATGTGTTGATGGTGCAGGCATCGTTGCTGTGTGGCGCTATGGTTGATGACTTGGGAGTGGCCTACCAGCTGCGTCAGCAGTACCCACAGTCTGTCATGGTGAGAACACAACACTCAACTTATATTTGTCTCTCTTATTCACCTTCATCCTGTCACTCCATACTGTAGTTACTTCTTAAACTTTACTTCAAGTTATGATTACCAGTAGTGGTTATCCTTTGTCTGTGGCCTTTAATAGAAAAAAAAGTCATCCATTTAACACACACATACAGGTAACTTGTGTTTTGGGCTCCTCCTGCTTCTTTCTTTTTACTCCCCCACTTGCTCTTATTTGTTTTAAAAACAAAAATACAGTAATGCAATTAATACATACCGTATTTGCCGGTGTATAAGACGCATTTTTTTTTTAAATGTATCCCAAATTACCCTGCGTCTAATACACCCGTATTACGGATGGGAGGCCGAGCGCCGTAGGCGGAGGTGCCTAGCTAGGTGGTCTGGGACAAGCAGTAGTCCACTAAGCACAAAAAAATTTACTAAAAATATTACTCTTAATAAAATACTGAAAAACAAGCCAAATTCACATATTATTGATGAATTGCATTGTTCATTTCACATACAGTATATAAACATGAATTCAATCAAATACATATTCAGTAATAAACAAAAATGAATCTTTTGTTAAGATAGATGACTGTTTCCTTGAGTGCGCACGTACTGTATACACTGGAGTTCCACTATCAGTCTCACTTTTTCTTTAATATCAGTGGTTACTTCTACTGTACATTAAATAACAGTAATTAAAACATACATATTTTTTACATTAATTTAACTACAATAACAACCAGGGTCTTATTTTCTTCAGTTTCAGGTGGATAACTGACATTATGGGTGTAAACACTGACAACAATGCCGTCTCTTATCCTCTTGTGTGTTTTAATATTCTACGTATTATTAATGAATTGTATTGTTCATTTCGCATATACAGGGTATAAAGATTAATTCAATCAAATACATATTCAGTAATAAACAATAATGAACCTTTTGTACATATTCTTAAAAAGATAAATGACGCGGTATCCTTAAATGCGCACGTATATGTTGGCGTTCCCAATCCATCTATTTTTTTTCTTTGCCATTAGTGGTTAGCTACTTATATTATTCCATTTATTAACATTAAATAACGTTACTTAAAACATATATATTCATTTTTTTACATTAATTTTACTACAGTTACAACCAAGGTCTTATTTTCTTCATTTTCTCGTATAGAACTATCGTCCCGGACTCCCGGCTGTAAACACAAACAAAAACAATGGCGTCCCATCTCCTCTTGTGTGACCATATTATTATTCATTTATATTGTATTAGGTGCATTCAGAAACATTATTTAAAGAATATAGTTTGCAATTTTCATTAATTGTATTGTTTGGGGGGAAAAAAAGAGGGTAAAAAGCCACACAAAAGTTATGAAACGGTCACACTTGGGAACGTATCTCATTATTATTGCTTTAATTTAATGGCAATATGATTAACCACTTGATTCCAGTATATATTGCATTTACATGCACAAAATCATATGTTTTCCCCTACAAAACCACTTTAAAATCACTTTCAATAATTGTATGACGAAATTTACAAAAAAAAAAAAAAAAAAAAAAATCCCCCAAATATCCTTGTAAAATAAGGGTGCGTCTTATGTGGTGGTGCGTCTTATATGCTGCCAAATGTGGTAATAGAAATGTCCGATGATGAACTTGCATTTTCAATTACTGAAAGAATCATCATTGAAGCAAATTTAACTTGTGTAAAGTACAGTATAGTCATAAAAGAGCAGTAGCACAGCAATAGAACAAAACTTAAAATGATCTCACATGTACTGTACAATGAAAGACAAAAGTCGTGTCGTGAAATTTGATGAAAATATATGCCGAAGGGCTAAAATTTTGGTGCGCTCTGCCTTGAGCTCCTCTCATAATGTTTCACGAGTTATATTTAATCTTCAGACAAAACCGCGACACGACTTTTGTCTTTGATTGTACAGTACTGTACCTGTACTGTACATAAATACAAAAGTATTCATTTGGAAAAACTTTTTGCATTCTAAGATTAGCTTTCTTAAAGTTTGCTATTGCAAGCATGCATATTATATAGTAAGTGTATCTTCAATTTTTTTTTTCATTTTTTGTTACAGGTGTTACGATATGAACATCTGCTGCTAAAACCACACCACGTCCTCTCTTACTTGTACGATTTTCTGGGGCTACAAGTTACTCATCATCACCTTAACAGTGTCATCAAAACACTAAGACTTGATCTTTCTGAGCAAACCTTACTACAAATTACTAAGGTTGATTAATTATTGTACAGTACATTATAATTATTTGAAACTTAATGTGATATGGGCCCCATTTTTGTTTCTGGTTACTGTGCAAATCTCAGTAAATATGATTAAAGATGGCAGTTACTAAGCAAGTTAACTATGATAATATCTTTATGTCATAAGTCAGAGGCAATTCTAAGGGGGGGGGGGGGGGGCAATTATTCACTGTGCAAGCAAAAACATAATAATCAGCAGGAGGAGTCAGTTGTGGGTTGCAGGCAGAAGTAAACAAATGCAATAATTTAACCTTTAATGATAAATGAAACATTAAGCTAATGTGCATGACACGTGAAACACCTATAACACTAGGACAAGTCAGTTTCACCAAACCATCTCACCATCAAATACCCAGTTACCTCAACAAATAAAATACAGTTGAGATTGTATCGACAACAAATACCTGTGTATAACTAAAAAGTGAGAGGTAATATAGCTGTGTTGATTAATGATTTCACCTCCAAGGAAGATCAACTAAAGGAGCAACAGAGAGTCATCTGGGTGTAGGCTATGTTTGACTGGCATTAGGTACCATAACTATAAAGAGCTTAAAGCATTAACTTAGTTATGATTGATAGTGTCTTGAGACAAAGCTGAACTTATCTTAGGTCTCAATCTTGTACCTAAAGCATCACTGGCATGAAGCAAACACTGAGCAAGAAGTTTGAACCAAGGAGTTGATTTGCATTAATTTTACATCAGTGTTTGTTAGGACATTATATAGACTGCTGTCATATCATCTCATCCCCTTGGCCAAGAAAACCCCTGGTAAGAACAATCTAATGGGGGTATCAAGCACATCATTCATTAATGACTCAAAGGCTATAAAAATGCATGCAAGGACACAAAAACTTGATATTTTGGTTGAAATAGCTAGAAAATTACTAATTCTGTACAGTATATGTTTCAGATTTGGCAGTTGGACCTAAACCTACAGGAGAGTAGAGCAGTAGATATAGGCTGCTTTAGACACTACCACAAGCTAGGGTATCAGCCGGTCCCAACCAGTATTAACACCAGAAACAACTATGTCATAACATGGGATCAAGCTCAAATAAGGGAAGAGAAACTCAAAAGTTACAAACTGCTCAGAAAGACATCCACAACCCAATAAAAGATGACTTTACCGGTGAAGCAAGAATTCCGTCCAAAATAACCCATTCTCATAGATTATTGCGGTACAGTAATCACAAGTGAAAGTAATGATGATGACTTAAGGAGATGCTCTTAATTAGAAACTATATCTGGAGATTTTCTCTGAATAATATTTCGAGTGTGAAATAAAAGTAATTCTTTGATTAGGCCTCTATAACAGTGTGATAAAACCCTAATATTTAACTTTATTTTCAATCTCTCTATACACTAGAATCTTCAGTGTCATATTATTTCATTAGCCTATATGTACAGTATTGTATTTATTCACAAAATCAATATTTTTTCGATTATACTGGACATACTGTACAAGATACTCTTAATACCATTGTATGCACAAGTTTGGTATGTTTACATTTAATAAAAGTAATTATGTGAACAAGCTAAAAAACAAGATAAAATATATGTAAAATTCTGTTGCTATAGACAGTATACACAGTAGTACGGTACTAGTGACAATCAAAAAGTTACTGCTCATCCCCTTCCTCCCCAGCATTGTCATATTGGCATTTGTATTGCTGATAATGGACTCTGTGATTGTACAGTGGTCCCTCGGTTAACAAACACAATTCGTTCCACAGAGTCGTTCGTTAACCAAAAATTTCATTAACCGAATCCATTGTTTCAAGGGGATATTGGGTAATTGGTTCCAGCTCACCGAAAAGTACACACAAAGTAAAAAAAAAATTGCAGTAAGGTACACTTACTTTGAGGTGTGCCTGTAGAAGGTTCCTGGAAGATGATGGGAATTAGAAGTGGGGGTGGAGGAGAAGGGAGAAGAGAAGGAAGTGGGGATGGAGGAGAAATCACCTTTCAGGGGACTCATGCATGATGAGGTCATTCCACCAATAAAATTTTAAGTTCACTAGGTGTAATTCAAGATTATTTTATTTAAATCAACACTGCATTGTGCTATATAGTATCAATATGTTAATTAAATTTCAAAATGACCAATAATTTCAATGAAAAATGCAAAATAACACCAACAAAATAGATGTTCACTACACTGTCAACAGAGTCCAACTGACGCCTTGTGTCTCAGTCAAGCATCTGATGGGCGCACAAAAAACTAGTTCCCTGTACTGCATATATTATCAATATGTTAAATAAATGTTAAAATGACTAATAATTTTAATATAAAAAATGCAAAAATATTAAAGAGCACAACTTTATTGATATTTACTCCACTGTAAACGAATGTAAACATAAAACACATTACTGAATTGGCAGACTAGCCCATCAGCTGATCAGCTGATGTTCAAAACAAAACGTGATGTTCATAAGGATTTCGCAATCGAATTTTTGTTCGTTAACCGAATTGAAAATTCTTATGGAAGATAATTCGTTAACCGAAATTTCGTTAACCGAACTGTTCGTTAACCGAGGGACCACTGTACAGTATTAGAATTTTCTAGTGTACTTTCTATGACCTTTAGCTACAGTACTTAATTTTACCCTTCATCTTGAATATTTTTATTCAAATTACTGTACTAGCAAAACAATTCAATACAATGGTACAACTTTTCTACTTGACAATTACTTTTGCCGGGTGTTTACATACTGTACGTACCATAATATATTTTTTCTATTCTATTTGAAGATTTCTCATCAACCTTTGACAGCAATAATCTTAAATAAGACTACAGTATATTCTTACACTTGAGAGAAATATACAATACAGTACCTGTATATAACAAAACTGGGAAAAAAAAAATTATATATATACTGTATATATATATATATATATTAGGGTGGTCCCGAAATGGGGGTTAAAATTTTTTTTTCAGAATATGATCACAACCACCCTGCCGTTTTATAAGAACTACCAAAATAATATAACCCAAACAATTTCAACCAAATTGAGGGATGTTTAGGGGTGCCACCAGCCAGGGGCACAACTTGACACAACTTACTTAATATATATATATATATTATATAATGGCAGATTGTTGACATGTTGTGCAGGTGTCTGTATTCTGTCAATCCATGAATGAGCTTAGGTCTATCTGTGAGTGCCACATATCCAATTGGACTTAGAGAATTTTTTTTTCACTTCTTTGTACTCATTATCAAGCTCAACATCCTAGACTCTACAAACTGGATGTTGGGTGTGAGTTTGTGTTACCTATTGTCCCTAAATTATATATCATATAATACTAATAATAGTAATGGTTTCTCTTTTTAGTTGGCTAGTACTAGTGGTAGTGGCACAAAGCCAAAGACAAGGAAAGACAATAAAGTATGGTTGATTGGGCCAACTGCACACGCTTTGACTGGTCTAAAACTGCCTTCTACTGGGGAAGTTATGAGTTTGTTCTTTCAAATTCACCAAGTCAACAAAGCAACCATCAAAGAGAGTGCCAAGGAAGTGATCAAGCAAGTACTCCCATTTTGGGAAATGGCAAGAATACCAACTTGCTCAGAAATTCATGCCCGAGAAAGAGTTGAAAAAATGTTTGTGAAATGGAAAAGCCTTCAAAAAGCTGCCAAGAGGAGAAGCCAAGCTCAGCAAATAAAGGAAGAAGTTTTCAAAGAACAATTAAGTAAACTATTTGACATTGCTCATGCAAATGCTTTGACAATGATCAAAATTGAAGAAGATCGGCAATTCCTTCTAGCACAACGAGATGGAAGGAAAGGATACTTGGGTAGAGTTGATAAAGAACTAGCAGCAAAAAGAAGTCCGCTTGGTAATACGAAAAGAAGAAGAACGTGCTCGCTTTTCAAAAGCTTTGGCACAGAAAACAAAAGAAGATGAAAAACAAGGAATGAATCCGCCATTCTCATCATCATCTGAGTCTGAGGAACAAGTAAATTCTTCAGCGTCAGAGTGTTCTCCTCCCTAAAAATCAAAACCTGGGAAACCACGTGCAAAAAACATAATGTCCCCTGTTCTGGCCAAAGCACTAGATCGCACCAAGATTAGTGATCGTGATGCTGTGCATTTGATTGCTGCAGCAGCTCAAACTTTAGGTCACAACGTGGAAGACATAGCAGTCAACCGGAAGACAATTCGACAATCAAGAATGAAGTTGAGAGTTCAGTCTTTTAAGTCTGCCAAAGAACAATTTATACTTAATCTTGATCCAACAATCCCTCTTGTTGTTCATTGGGATGGAAAGCTACTTCCTGAAACAGCTGGTGGTAAAGAAACTTATGATCGATTGCCAATCATTGTGTCCTATGAAGAGAATGAACAATTGCTGAATGTATCAAAGTTGCCCAATGGAACTGGTGAAGCGATGGCTAATGCTGTGGTTGAAGTGGTCAAAGATTGGAAATTAAAAGACTCTATAGTGGCAATGTCTTTTGACACTACAAGCAGCAACACTGGACGCCACACTGGGGCCTGTAAGCTCATCGAAATTAAACTGGAGAAAAATCTCCTATGGTTGCCATGCCGTCATCATGTGCATGAGGTTGTGATCGGTGGAGTATTTGACCGTGTAATGGGTCCATCAACTGGGCCAGATATACTTGTTTTTAAGAGATTTCAAGCATTTTGGCCCAACATTGTGCAGAGTGACTACAGTACAGCTGCCACTGATCAAGAAATGGATTTGCTTGTGACTGAAAATCGAGAAGGTCTGCTGAAAAATGCATTGAGCTTCCTTAATGATAATCAGCCACGGGAAGACTATAGAGAATTACTCGAATTGGTTGTTATATTCCTGGGAGGAACTCCACACCGCAAGATATCTTTCAGGAAGCCTGGGGCCATGCACAGAGCCAGGTGGATGGCAAAGCTGTTGTATTCCTTCAAAATATGGATGTTCCGGTCACAATTCAAGTTGACAGCCCGAGAAGTCAAAGGACTCGGTAGGGTGGTTCGATTTGCTGTCCTTGTATACTTTAAAGCATGGTTCCTGGCTACTTTGCCAGTTCAAGCTCCAGCAAATGACCTGCTCTTCCTGAAGAAGATTTCTGACTACACAAAAGTTGACAAGGAGGTTTCAGAAGAGGCTTGCCGCAAATTTATCAATCATCTGTGGTACCTCAATGAAGAAGTTGTTGGCTTTGCCTTCTTTGATATGAATGTTGGTGATGAAACAAAGCAGAGGATGGTGGACAGTCTAAAAAAGGCTCAAAATGGTAACCGCATGAAGGCAGTGGTTAAGCCTCAAGACGTGAATGACATTCACCTTGAAGATTTTGTGTCTTCTGCAACAAGTAAATTTTTTGACATGCTCAATCTGCCAACTGACTTTCTACAGTTGTCCCCATCTTTGTGGCAAACTAATGCAGGTTATTGCAAAGCACAAAAGAAGCTCAAGACAATGAAAGTGGTTAACGATGTGGCTGAGAGAGGTGTGGCACTCATCCAAGATTACATCCATGTAATAACAAAGGATGAGGAACAACGCCAATTTCTACTCCAGGTGGTCAGTGATCATCGAAAGAACTTTCCAAACTCTCTAAAAAGGACTGTAATAGAGGCACTCAAGAAGAATGACCTGTGTTGCTAAATTTCATTGATTTTGCTGTATTACAACTATTAACAACTAACTGTATTGATATTGACTACGTATTGTATACGATTTACACATTTACCGGTACTTGTTCAATATAAAAACTAGATAGTCTTTGTGGCACCTCTAAATTTTATCCAAATTTTTTAAAAAATGACAGATCATTGTTTTAATAGTATACACACACTTAGGCAGAGTGGTCGTGAAATTTAACCAAAAAAATTTCGGACCACCCTAATATATATATATATATATATATATATATATATATATATATATATATATATATATAGATATATATATATTATTCTCCCTTCAACTACTAAATGCAGCAAACCTTACAATCGGTTTCTAAAAATTCTGTATCAATATAAAGTCTAAAACAATAATGAAAAAATATTTACAAACTAAATCCTATAAAATTGCCTCTTGATGTGTAAGGCATCAAGGCCAAGTAAGCACTGTCATGTGAGAATATAGGAAAATGCATTTTTACTAAGGAATTGAAAATCATAAAGAATTAAACAGTACCTTATGGGGCATGAAAAGAAATGATACAGAAGCAATAGGTTCTCATTGGACAATATTTCTTGCTTTTGTTTCAATAATATGCCTTCACAGGAGTTGATTTAATTGCAGGTTTTCAGAATATTGTATCGATTGTGTGTTAATGTAAGTGGGCACTGTGATCACCCACGCAAGCTTGTAATTTATAATAAAAGGAAATGCAGTAGTATACTGTACTGTTTTTAATTTCAAAATCACCGTAGAACTGTACAATCATTAAGATACAGTATAAAGTACAATACAGTACAGTACTGCCTTGTTAAAGTACTGTATTTACAGTAAATTAATTCTGGGCATGAGAACGAATTTCTGAGAGATTGCATCAGGTTTCCAATGCGGGAATGTGTACTGGGCCCATGGGTGTGTAGGCTTAGAGCCTCAGAGTACTATTGAGCCTCAATTGACCACTACTGTCATGTGAGTGAGTGGGATGTCTATGATTGGCTGATGTATCTCACAGCCTATCTCTTCAAACTCTTCCATCATGACAATCTTAGTTCATTGTCTGCTGCCACTGTACAAGCTTGTTGGTAAAATTTTAGTTTCAGTTTGTAATTAGATATCCAAAATATGTTTTTCAATGGTTTTCGACATGTTTTGAAGGATTTTTACCTTCATTTCTATCGGAAATCACTAGTTTATTATATCTCCCTTATCCCAATGGTAATGGGGGACCCCCAGTGGGAACGCAGGGTTTGATTGGGGAAAGTCACAAAAACTAGTGATTTCCAACAGATATGAAGGTCCAAGTTGTTCAAAACACATGAAAAATCATTGGAAAAACATAATTTGGATATGAAATCTAACCTAACCTAATTTGTGACACAAATGCTATCGAAGAAAGGTATCTTAGAATTGTCTAAACTACTGATTCCAATTGTTAAATTCCTAAGATTCCCCGGATGACAAATTAATATACAGTAATACCGTATAATCAGCCAAAATACCACTAAAGCAATGTTAAGATGTAAAAAGTGATTACAGTTACATATACTGTACTGTACATTCAGTATTTTATGTACTAGCTAAATGATAGTACAGTACTGAACTTTATATAGCAGAGTGGACAGTGTTTGCTAGTCTGTACAGTATACAGTGGGTGTTCAGTACGGTCAGCCAAAGATGCACCGACCCCACCCTGGGTCTCGTGCTCGCAATTTTACCTGGCAGTACTTGGTAAAGGAAGGCTGTATGTAAAGGTGATTGTGATTGGTGGATCTGTTTTCAACTGTATCACTGTCAGGATAATTATTAAAGAAACCAAAGGTAACATTCTTATAATAATAAACTATTCATCATGAATAGTAAGTTCTTTATGCTTAATATGCCGGGGGGGGGGGGGGGTGGAGCCACCTGGTTAGGAAGTTAGATAAGGTTAGGTCAGGTTCTGTGCATTGTCGTATCGTTATTATATACTCTCATCCAAACATGTGGAAAAATGAAGGCAAATATTCGTCCAATGGCTGTTCTCTGACTTTGGTACGTTTTTCAGTGTGTTTTACTCAAATCTGACCTTCATTTCTTGTGCAAATTTGCAGATAAAAAAAAAATTAATAATAATAATAATAATAATGATAATTAACAGAAACAGCTAATTTGCAAGAAAATGGAGGTCAAATTTGAGTAAAATACACCAAAATAAAACCTATTCCCATACCAAAGGAACCAACCTACCTTACCTATGAGTAGGAAAGGAGGAGACAACTGACTCTAAGTGAGGAGTATAACCTCAGGTAAACATGGTGGGAACCTGCGGACAGTCAATGGACAAATATCAACCAAAATGAACGAAGCAGGTAAAATTTAAGTTTCAGTCATCCATCTGTTTTTCTGTTTGGTTTTATTTTACTTTCAGACATAGAGCACCCCAAAGTTATAAACTACTGAAACATTTAGACCTCCCTATTCTGAGCACTTTGAACCCCATATTTACCATTCGGAAATGGAAAATAGCGACAATTGAATTTTAATGATTTTACGTACTTTTCAGTCTTCATCTGTGAAGAGGTGTTATCTGTGTGAAACCGTTATGAGTGTGTTTTCATTATGCATGCACACTGTTGACTGACATCATCCAGTCATGACCAATGATGCATCAATCTCATCATGCGAATTTTTTTCAACCAATCACATATGATTTTTTTCAAAGGAAGCAGCCTGGGTATGGATTTGAATTTCAATCACCAGTCTGACAATGGCCGGGTGGAGGTTGGGTGTAATTCGTGCTCCAACGATTATTTTAAGTTTATTGCCGGGTTTTACGAGAAAGGTGATCATGCTATCCAATTCCTACGTAATCAGGGTGTTCTCCCTATGTCTGTTTAGTGTTAGGTTAGTTTAAGCTAGGCCTACCGGGGGTCCAGGGGCAGAGCCCCCGGCTAGGGGTTAGGTGAGGCTACGTTACGTTATCAGGTTAGGTACGTTAGGTTAGATGACTCGTTTTTGTGTTCTCCCCCACCCAAAAACCCTGATTTCCCAGGCTCTCCCCCATTATTGTTGGGGGTCGGGCAAAAACGAACAATGTCCGCTAAAAATTAAGGACAGATTTGCTTAAAACTCAACAAAATACACTGGAAAAACATATTGGTCAACCCCTACAGACTCATTTCCAAAAGTAAAAATTTACCCAACTACTTTTTTTGTGCATTTTGAATGATTCTTATCTACTCTTATCTAACCTAGCCACAGAATCCAGGAACTAAATCTAACCTAACCCAAATTCCTAAGATTCCCCGATGACAAACTAAAATAATACCCAAAAACCAACGGTTCTACTGGTTGTATTTTACTGCACATTAGATGACCTCCCATTAATCCCCACCGGCAATAATAATTAAATCGCCTAACTCACAGTTTGGTTAACACATGGGACTAATCCGCCAGGGCTGCATAGCGCCAATGCGTCCGTATCATCTGACATCCAGAAAATGCCTCAAATTTCACAATACCATAGTAAGTTGTTTGTTTAATATACCGGGGAAGTTAGGTAAGGTTAGGTAGGTTTATTTGGTTTGATTGGTTAGGTCTGTTCTTCACAGCCACAAATGGCAAGTTGCATTTATTTCATTTTTTTTTTCTACATAATTTCACAAACTACAACATTGTCCACTATAATATAACAATGAAAATCCGGCGTTTTTATAATTGTTTTTAATCAATTTCGTTCACGGGTTAGTCCTGTATAGTTACCCACAGTTGACCTTAAAGTTCAACGTGGATTTTAAGGCTTATATAAGCATGAAAAGCAATGATTAACTTTGTAGTAATACACTAACTTCACACACTTGCAAGACTACTCACCTCAACCCTCTTGACCCTCTTGTGCAGGTACGTAAAACTTCAGTTGGTGTCAAGGAATCTTTATGTTTCAGTTGATTTCAACCTGGGCACTAAAGTAACATTAAGTCAAGTGTTAAGTTAAGATACATGTCAACTGTGATCACACTTGTCAAACTAGCCCGTTTAACCCGCCACTGAGTGTTGTGTCACCACTGCTGCCATCTACTGCCTGCATGCTGACCTAAGGTGGCCACTAATGAAACCCACACACAGTATATTTCTGGAAGACCGCACACTGGCCACGTATTTTGTGGTATCTACAAAAAACTCGCAAACGGACCTTACCAGTAGCCAGCGATACAACTAAATATTTTAAATGAGCCTAGTTGGAGACAAGGATACGTCACTAACGTCAGCGCACACTGGACAGCCTCTGAAACTGGAGTGTGGCTACAGTCCGGTCCGACGGGTCCGACTAATTACCCAAATGTAGCCGCAATGAAGTCAAATAATGGTCCTACATGAATAAATCGGACTGCCTATCACTTCTCGACTAGTATTTGGTGTCACAAAGTCACAAAAAATTGGTAAACTTAATTTAATCTGAGTTAATAGATCGAGTGCATGTACCTAACCTAACCTAACCTAACACAACACAAATCAGATTAAATTAAGTTTACCAATTATTTTTTGACTTTATGACACCAAATAATAATCGAGAAGTGATTCACAGGCCGAATTACGCTTGTACGACCATCATTTGACTTCATTGCGGCTACATTTGGGTAATTCCTCGCTCCGTCGGTACATGCACTCGATCTATTAACTCAGATTAAAGTAAGTTTTCCAATTTTTTGTGACTTTCTGACACCAAATACTTGTCGAGAAGTGATTGGCAGTCCGATTTATTCATGTAGGACCATTATTTGACTTCATTCCGGCTATGTTTGGGTACATTTGGGTAATTAGTGACTTCGTGAAACCAAATACCAGTCGAGAAGTGATTGGCAGTCCGATTTATTCATGTAGGACCATTATTTGACTTTGTAGTGGCTTCCTCCCCTACAAGCACCGAACCTTCTCGAATTCCCCAGCCTACCCCTCCAGCGCCGCCCACGGAGCGGGGGTCAACTATCTACCCACGCCTACCCCCGCCTTATAAGGCCTGACACCGCTGTGACCACTCTCTTTTCTACCCAGTGCCACCAGCAAGCAACACCTCCTCCGCGCCAGCCTGGCGGCTCCCGCTCCGGCCGGCGACCTTGGCGTCCCTCAAGCTGCGTGTCCTCCTCTGGGCACCCTCACCACCCAGCTCTTTCTACTCAACGTTTATTACCATGCTACCTACCCAGCAACAAGCTGCATTGTACATCCAATACAATATGTATACAGTGAGCACATTGTGAGTTTCCTTTCTCCATCCATCCTGAGTGTGAACCAATATCGCATACCCCTACAACTTCATTGCGACTACATTTGGGTAATTACTCGCTCCCTCGGTACATGCACGCGATCTATAAACTCAGATTAAAGTAAGTTTTCCAATTTTTTGTGACTTTCTGACACCAAATACTAGTCGAGAAGTGATTGGCAGTCCGATTTATTCATCTAGGGCCATTATTTGACTTCATTCCGGCTATATTTGGGTACATTTGGGTAATTAGTCGGACCCGTCTGACTGGTGCCTACACTTCTGCACCTTACCTACCTTGAGAGATTGGAACGCCTGAACTTGCCGAGCTAATACTGTACTACAGATGGGCAAAGGCCAACCTAATTGAGGTATAAATGCATCTCAAGGGGCACTACTCAGTCGCGTGTCCTTACTGGTAGCTGGCGGACGCTCGCACCCCAAGGGGTCACAGCTCAAGATTGAAGCCGCAGGTCCAGAAAATTGTGCACCTGGGGCGTACCAACGGTAAGGAAGCGTATCAGTTGTCCCAACGGGATGAAGAAACTGCACTAGTTGAGACTGAATGTGAGAAGGACCTAGGTGTGTATGTTGACAATGAGCTGAAGTCAGGGCCGCCGCTTCCATTAGGCGAGGTTAGCAAATGCTAAAAGCCAAAGATGCTAAGGGCGCCAACAGATACAGTGTCACCACCACAGCTCCATTCTTCACAGCCAACAGATACATTGTCACCACCACAGCTCCATTCTACACAGCCAACAGATACAGTGTCACCACCACAGCTCGAATGTGCTGCATCCAGGGCTGCACCTGTTGACCCCACTGACTGGCCATCCTCAATGTCCAACCAGGAAAGAGCAGAACTTGTTCGCAGAGGACCTTACCAGGTTGACCCTAATTATGTGTTTCCAAAAAAAGGATGGGAGAAGATGTCAACATGATTACTTTCGCCGAATCTTAGTAAATGGAGAGAAGATCCAAAGAAGTTGTCTAATTTATTCGGTGAAACAGGATAAACTTTTTTGCTTCTGTTGTTAAATGTTTTCTACGAAACATGTTAGAATGGTTGAAGAAGGCATCAATGATTGGAAAAATGCCAGTCATTTGCTCAGCACACATAAAAGTAGCATAGAGCAAACTAAAAACATGACAACATGGAAGGAACTGGAGGTCAACATTGCAAGAGGAAGGACGATAGACCGACGGGAAATGGAAATGTTAATGGCTGAGTGGAACAGGTGGCGCCAAGTCCTCACTAGACTAGTGGCGATTATTCAGTCTCTAGCTGAAAGAAATTTGGCTCTAAGAGGGTCAACCGAAAAACGTAACTGTCCATCCAATGGTAATTTTCTCCAAGAAGTGGAACTTTTGGCTAAATTTGATCCACTTATGAAGAATCATTTAAGTAGGGTTGAAAGTAATGCAGGCAATCACAGTCACACTCATTACCTTGGCCAAGTGATCCAAAATGAACTGATTAACATTATCAGTGCAAAGATTACTGAGAGAATCGTGGACGATATCAAAGCATCGAAATACTTCTCTATTATTTTAGACTGCACCCCTGATTTGAGTCTCAAAGAGCAACTTTCTGTCATAATCAGGATAGTGACACTTGAAGACAAGCCAACAATAAAGGGGCATTTCTTGGGGTTCCTTGAGGTAGAGAAGTCTACAGGGCTAAATTTGTCATGCCTTCTACTCGGAAGACTGAAACAACATTTATTTTGAGGATTGTCGAGATCAATCTTACGACAATGGAGCAAATATGAGAGGAAACATCAAATGAGTTCAAACAGGGCTTCTTCAACAGAATTCTCGGGCCTTATTTGTCCCGTGTGGTGCCCATAATTTGAATTTGATATTAGCTGACGCTGCCAAGAGCTCCCTAGATGCAACTTGTTACTTCGGATATTTAACAAAAGTATTCACATTGTTTTCAGTCTACCCTCAGAGGTGGCACGTTCTTTTAAAACCTGTCAATATTACTCTTAAAATCGTGGTCAGACGTCAGATGGGAAAGCCAAGTAATCAGTGTGGAGGCAATTAGATATCAACCTGCGCAAATCAGAGAAGCGCTTTTGGAGCTCAGAGAGTCTGCAACTGACACTGTCATCAAAGTTGAGGCTCGATCGTTGGCAGAGGAAGAAGGGTCATACCGTTTTGTCATTTGCTCAGTTGTGTGGTATGATATACTCAGCAAATTTCAGCACGTGAGCAAACTAATGCAGTCGCCTACGATACAGCTCGGCGTGGCTGTAGATCTGTTTAAGACGACCAGAGATAATATTGTCAGCATCAGAAATACAGGTTTTGCTGATGCACTAACTGTTGCTAAAGAAATCTGTGAAGCGATGAACATAGACACCGTTCTGAAACAGAAGAGACTAAGAACTAAAAAATGCCACTTTAGCTATGAGTGTGCAGACGAACCTGTCAGCGATGCACTCAAGAGGATGGAGACTACATTTTTCAATGTGGTAGTGGACACTGCGATTTCCTCTCTTAATGAGAGGTTCAAGACCTTGGGCAAGGCGAATGAAAAGTTCAAGATATTGTTAGGGTTCACGGACATGTCTGACAAAGACATCGTTGATCACTGCCAAACCCTCAGCAACACGCTTACTCATGAGGGACACTCAGACATTGATGGAAGGGAACTGGCCATGGAGCTGCAGTGTCCCAGATTTGCCTTCCAAGAGAATAACAACAATGGATTTTCTCACCTTCCTGCATGAAAAGAAACTTACTGAAGTATTCCTGAACTTGTGGGTAGCTCTGCAGATCTGTGCAACTCTCCCTGTAACGGTGTCGGCAGCAGAGCGGAGCTTTTCTAAGTTAAAACTGATAAAAACTTATTTGCGATCCACAATGGCGCAGGAACGTCTCAGTGGGCTGGCCATCATCAGTGTGAGCCATGCAGTGTCTAGGGAGTTATCGTATGACGATGTAATCGACGAATTCACTTCCAGGAAGTCAAGAAGAGTCAAGGTATAACTGTTATAAGCAGGCACGTAGCGAAGAGAAAACGGCGGAATCCAGAATGTCATGACATATGTTAATTGAATTGCTTTTTGTTTAGATACAATGGTAGTTTGATTTTGAGTATTTTTTACAGTCACTTTTCATGCCATTATTTTATGTTGCTTGTATTGTGCTTTTCTTTGGATATTCTACAGTTTAAGAGGATTTGCTAATTAACGTATGTATTAGCAAATTAAAATAGATCAGTGTAAGGTAAACAGTTTCTTCAATATGGTACCTTGATTACTTTGTGGGCAAATCCAATCGTGAAGTGGGAGGCGGGTGGGGGTGCCAGCTGCAGTCCTGCTAAGGGCGCCAAATAGGCTGGCGCCGGCCCTGGCTGAAGTTCTCGGGCCATTGCGAGAAGAAGGTAAATCAGGCAAATAAATTATTGGGTCTTATAAGAAGGTCGTTCAGATATCTAAAAGGTCCGTCCCTCGTAACGATCTTCAAGAGTGAAGTGCTTCCCCATTTGGAGTACTGTCACCCTGTCTGGTCCCCGAGATATGCTAGGGACTGTCAATTAGTTGAAAATGTTCAAAGGAGTGCCACCAGACTGGTGCCTGCACTTCGGCACCTCAGCTACTCTGAGAGATTGGAGCGCCTGAACTTGCCTAGCTTATATTACAGACGGGCAAGGGACGACCTAGTTGAGGTGTATAAGCATCTCAAGGGGCACTACTCAGTCGAGTGTCCTTACTTGGAGCTGGCGGACACTCGCCCCACAAGGGGTCACAGCTCAAGATTGAAGAAGCCACAAGTCCAGAAAACTGTGAGGGCAAACTTTTTCGGAGTGAGGGTTGTAAACTCTTGGAACAATCTACCAGAAAGTGTTGTGACGGCACCGAGTGTTAGCTCTTTCAAGACATGACTTGACCAACACTGGAGTGGGTTCAGGTACATTCAGGAGCCGGTGCATGCCCAGTACTTGCCAACAGTGCGTGACAGAGACGTGACCAATCGCCCGGGCGGCTAGCGAGCCGATGTTTTGGTGAAGAGGATAAAAGAAAAAGAAAAGTAATCAGAGACGTGACCGATCGCCCAAGCGGCTAGCGAGCCGATCAGTGGTGAAGAGCATAAAAGTAAAAAGCACAAGTCGATTGATGACGTCACGGACAACAAGCCACATTTGAGGAGGACCTCTGTCACCTCTCGTGGGGCGACCAGCATTTTAGCTTGAGGTCCGCGTCGGTAATATTCCTACAAATCTAAAAAACAAAACAAAAAAAACCTCGTGAATCAGAGATATCCTCTGATAAGACCATTGGGGTTAAGGTGGCGGCTCGCTGGATACTTTCCACCAAACGTATTGCCCGTTTTGCTGGCCGTTTACCAAAACGCCCAGCAAGCACCAAGATTTCAGCTGTTGCAAGAAATGGACAACAGTTTGGCGGAGAATCTTTGCTGACCTGATTAGTGCTCAAATGAGCTTCATACAATTTCAAGTAAAAATTTTAATAAATCATGAAACAATAAAAATTTTAAATTTATCTCATAAACGGTGACATTCTCATTTGTAACTTTAAAACTTCTTTTGTGTTATTGTATCATTATTCAGGGTCTTCTTTGACCAGCCAGCCACCGCCACTTTTAAATAAACTTCACGACGCACCCATTGTCTCCAGGCGGGGAAGCACCTCACTCTTGAAGATCATTACAAGGGATATATGGACGACTTTCTTATAAGACCAATTAGTTTAGTTCCTTGATTCACCTTCTCTAGGAATACAAGGAGACCCCTACAGGTGAACCATGCGGCAGTTTACAAAGTTAAGAAGAAAACCCAGAAATTCAATGCATGGGTTGGGTCAAACGATGAGCAGGACAGGAGGATGTAGGCAAGAGCCAGGAACCAACCAAACTCAGAGTGAAGGACTGAAAAGAAGTTCCAGAGGCTGGTTGCCAGCGAGGTCAAGTCAAACCCAGAGGCGTTTTACCGCTATGCAAAATAGAAATTAAAAACGCGAGTAGGAGTATCGGACTTGAGGCTTGAAGATGGTAGTTGTGCAGATTCTGACCAGGACAAAGCTAAGGCATTGAACAGTTTCTTTTCCTCGGAGTTCAAATGAGAGGATGCGATTAATCTCCCTGCGTTTGAGGGCAGGCGGTTCGACACAGCACTGATCCACATTGTGTTCACAGAAGAGGTTATAAGAAATCTGTCAAAGCTAAAGGTTCATAAGAGTTCCGGCCCTGACATGTGCATCCCAGAGTGCCAAGAGGGTTATTCAACGAGCTTGCTGAGCCCCTGAAGATCCTTTTCTGTAAATGCCTGGATGAGCAAAAGGTCTCCAGTGACTGGAAAATGGCTTATGCGAGTCCTATCTTTAAGAAGGGAGATTGTCACTCCACGAATAACTATAGACCGGTGAGCCTGACCAGCATAGTATGAAAGGTACTTGAGAGCATTATAAGAGATGCCATGATGGTACATCTACTGTACTAAGAAACAACCTTGTAAAGGATTGTCAGCATGGTTTTATGCTGGGGCGCTCCTGCTTAACACAAATACTCAACGTACTGGATATTTGGACCCAAATTCTGGAACGGGGTGGTAATATCGACAATATATACCTAGATTTTACCAAGACTTTCGACAGTGTACCCCCATGAAAGCTGAAAATTAAACTGGAAGGGTACAGGATTCGAGGAAATGTCCTACCGTGGATCGGAGACATTCTCCATGACCGCAAGCAGTGTGGTGATTAATGGCATGAAATCATCATGTGTACCTGTTACAAACAGGGTACCGCGGGGCAGTGTATTGGGCCCACTGTTGTTTGTTTGTTTCATAAATGACATGCCTGATGCTGTACACTCCTCCATACAAATGTTTGCAGATGATGCCAAGTTATTTCGGGAAATTAAGAACCATGTGGACTGTGAAGAGCTGCAGAAGGGTCTCTGTGAGCTTCAAGAATGGTCGAAGAAATGGCTGCTAAGATTCAATGTCACGAAGTGTAAGAGGATGCACCTGGGGCGTACCAACGGTAAGGAGGTGTATCAAATGTCCCAATGGGACGAAGAAACTGCATTAATTGAGACAATGTGAAAAGGGCCAAGGTGTGAATGTTGACAATGAGCTGAAGTTCTCTGGCCATTGTGAAAAGGTGAACCAGGCAACTAAATCATTAGGTCTTATAAGAAGGTCGTTCAGATATCTAGACGGTCCATCTCTCGTAAAGATCTTCAAAAGTAAAGTGCATCCCCGTCTGGAGTACTGTCACCCCGTCTGGTCCCTGAGATGTACTAGGGACTGTCAGTTGATGGAAAATGTCCAAAGGAGTGCCACTAGACTGGTGCCTGCACTACGGCACCTCAGCTACCTTGAGAGATTAGAGCTCCTGAAATTGCCTAGCTTATACTACACACAGGCAAGGGGGACCTAATTGAGGTTTATAAACAACTCAAAAGGGCACTACAGGTACTTAGTCGAGTGCCCTTACCTGGAGCTGGTGGACGTTCACCCCACAAGGGGTCACAGCTTAAGGTTGAAGAAGCCGCAAGCCCAGAAAACTGTGAGGGGTAACTTTTTCGGAGTGAGAGTTGTGAACTCTTGGAACAATCTGCCAGAGTGTTGTGATGGCACCGGGTGTGAGCTCCTTCAAGACCAGACTTGACAAGTACTGGAGCAGGTACTTGCCAACAGTGTGTAACAGAGATATGACCAATTGCCCAAGCGGCTAATGAGGCGATCAGTGGTGAGGAGGATAAAAGTAAAAAGTACGACCTGAGAACTTCAGTTCATTGTCGACATACACAAGCAGGTCCTTTTCGCTTTGTCTCTATTAAGAAGGTAAATCAAGCAACAAAACTCGTAGGTCTTATAAGAAGGTCGTTTAGATATCTGGATGGTCCATTGCTCGTCACGCTCTTTAAGAGTTAGGTGCTTCCCTGTCTGGAGTACTGTCACCCCATCTGGTCCATAAGGTATGCTAGAAACTGTCAATTGATTGAAAATGTCCAAAGGAGGGCCACCAGTCTAGTGCCTGCTTTACGGAACCTCGGTTACCTAGCTTAGACTACAGACCGGCGACCTAATTGAAGTGTATAAACATCTCAGGGCACTACTCGGCCGAATGTACATACCTGGAGCTGACAGATGAGAGCTCTAGGTTGAAGAAGCCACAAGTCCAGAAAAACTGTGAGGGCAAATTTTTTGGGAGTGAGAATTGTGTACAATCTGCCAGAGAGCGTTGTGACAGCACCGAGTGTGAGCTCATTCAAGGCCAGACTTTACCAACACTGGAGCAGGTTCCAATATGCAGGTAGTCCCTGACTTACGACCGACTCAACTTACGTCCACCGGCACTTACAACCGCCTCAATTGTACCAAAATGTGGTCAAATTATGTATTTTTGAGTCCCAAAGTCAGTACACAGACAAAATTTTCATCTATAATTCACTTTAAAATGGCTGGCAAGCTTAAAAGTGAGTGTTTTGTGGTGCTGAGAAGAAAAACAGACCCAAATTTTTTATTTTCTATGTGTTATTTAAGCATTTACGACTTACGACCTGGATGCTGCTCCCTAACCCCATCATAAGTCGGGGAGTACCTGTATAGTGCATGCCCAGTACTTGCCAGCAGTGCGTAACAGAGACGTGACCGGCCACCAAAACGGATAATGAGGATAAAAATAAATGCAGTTTCTTGTTCTCATTAGGAAATATGATACGCCTCCTTACCATTGGTATGACCCAGGTGCATCCTCTTACACTTCATGACATTGAATCTTAGCAGCCGTTTCTTTGACCACTGTTGAAGTTCACAGCGATCTTTCTGCAGCTCTTCGAAGTCTGTTTGGATCTTAATTTCCCTAAATAACTTGGCATCATCCTCAAACATTTGTATGGAGGAGTGTACAGCTTCTGGCATGTCATTTATGAAACACCCAAACAACAACGAGGCCAATACACTGCCCTGAGGTACCCCGCTTGTCACGGGTACACATGAGAATTTTGTACCATCAATCATGCAAAAGTCTCTGATCCACGCTAGGACACTTCCCCAAATCCTATACCCTTCCAGTTTAATTCTCAGCCTTACATGGGGGTATGCTGTCGAAAGCATTGGCAAAATTTAGATATATATTACATTTACTTTTATCCTCTTCACCAATGATCAGCTCGTTAGCCACTTGGGCGATCGGTCACGTCTCTGTTACGCACTGTTGGCAAGTACTGGGCATGCACCAGCTCCTGAATGTACCTGAACCTGCTCCAGTGTTGGTCAAGTCTGGTCTTGAAAGAGCTCACACTCGGTGCCATCACAACACTTACTAGTAGATTGTTCCAAGAGTTCACAACTCTCACACCGAAAAAGTTTGCCCTCGCAGTTTTCTGGACCTGCAGCTTCTTCAATCTTAAGCTCTTGTGGGGCGAGTGTCCGCCAGCTCCATGTAAGGACACTCGACTAAGTAGTGCCCCTTGAGATGCTTATACACCTCAATTAGGTCGCCCCTTGTCGATATTACCACAGAATACACTTATGAAAGTTTGAAGTTTTGAGAAAAAGGTAATTTTGTCCCATGCTTACATAAAAATTCACCATATTCATAATTCTTTTTAAGTACAGTAATTAGGAAAAGATGCAAAAATAATGCATTTTTTCATACTACCAGCTGCTTAATTACTTATTTCATTATTCTCTAACAATTGCAATGCTATTAAGTGTACAAATAAGTTTTCAATATGTTATCATTATCCTACAATTACCATATAATTATATGGTAATTGTAGGATAAATTATAATTTATTCCTTAAATGGAAGACAAGTAGACTCGTCACCACCATGCACACATTCACCCACTTGTCCAATTTTAACTCATTTACTATCATGTAATGAGGAAATCTAAATTAAAGAAAATCGTTTGTATTCTTAAACTTCCTATGCTAATTATGTACAATAAAGGGGTAGAGTTTTAAGTTTGTTTATTATTTGCTTATACAGCTACTGTACTGTACTGTACCTCAATCATTCAATACACCAAAAAGTGCCATTAAAAGCATCTTTTGTTGGATTTAAGATTTTTTTTTCATGGGGACATCCCAATTTTTTATAATGGGTGTTTATGGGAATACAGTATGTGCTTCAATTTATGAAACTTAATTTACAAAAGGTTTTTCAGGAACAGAAATCTTTTGTAAATTGGGGAATACTGTACCTATACTGTCCAGGAAAACACTTATCTGGCATTCCTTAAAAAATATTCTCTTCTGATTCCAGTGAAATTTAAATGTTTCATGAAGGGTCTCCAACAATATACAGAATTATTAATTTTTAATTGTTTATTATATACAGTACTATAACATCCATCTACCCTGTATTTGGCAGATAAATTCTAATTACAGTACAGTGTATAAGTAGACCACATTGCAAAATTTTTCAATGATAATGTAAGAAAATTCAAAAAATATAAAGGTGATCTTGTTACCACAGCTATATTTGCAATATTGTTCTTGTGAATTATCAACATTCACATTAATGCATATTGTATAGTACAGTATATTGTCATACTCTATGAAAAGGTCTGTAAGTATATAAAAGAAGAGACCAGAGGTTAAAAATCTACCAAATTTGAGCCAGTCTTAATATCTGTTAATATGTTTATCTGTCTTTAAAAAAATTACTAATCAGCTCTATGAGCAAACACTAAACTCCCTCAGTTACCCACAAACACACTTTATTTTGGCTTACTTTTGGTAACAAACATGAAATAATGCTTACAAATAGCATGCACTATTCTATTCATCCTGTATATTTAAGTACTATACAGATATACAGTACTTAGAATACAGTACAGTATATTAGTCACCTTTATCAATAGCAGGAAAAAGTACAGTACATACTGGTGCATTACATGTTCACGACTGTACAGACTTCTCCCACCCCATAAGAATAATCCTCAAGCCATCCTAAGCACAGCACAGTACTGTACTGTATTAGAAATATGGCATAAGTATACCATACATACTAAGGTAAAACTCAAACATCACTTCCATAATCCTTTACATGGAAATGCAACTCATTACTGTATGTAACATTTTTCATTTGCACTTCTGGGGTAGGAAAGAGTCAAAATTTCAAATGGTGACAAATATGCTATACGTATACCGGGTAAGCCTTTTAGCAATGTTTCCCTTAACTATAGTATCCACAGATATGCCTCGGGGTGTTTGAGCTGGCTGAATAATCACTGGGTGGGAACAATGGCCTTGGAAAAAAATCATTGTCTAAAGAATTCAATGTGATTTACTATACCCGTATTTCAAATACACATAAAGATTGGTTGAATATATTCAAAGAATTTTAATAGAAGAAAACAAAACATAGAAACTGGTGTCAGTAACACAATAATGTAGTACAGGTTGACAATCTCTTATCCGAAATCCTTGGGGCCAGAGACATTTCGGATTTCAGAATTTTTCGATTTTCAGATAGATTTATTTATTTATTTAATTTTTTTTTTAATAGCCCACCCGGGCACAAGTCACTGACCCACATTGAGGCCTGGGGGGCGAAATAATAATAATAATAATAATAATAATAATAATAATAATAATAATAATAATAATAATAATAATAATAATTATTCATAGATCTAGGTCGTGTTTCTCACTTTTTATCTTTTTTTCATTCTTGTATTTCTTTATTATTGTTATTATTATATTTTATTATTGTTATCATTATTATTTTATTTTGGTGTATTTTTTATTAAAAATTTTATTTACTATAATTATTATTATTATAATTACTAATATTATAATTAGTATTACTATTACATTTTCGCCCCTCAGGCCCCGATGTGGGTCAGTGATCTATGCCTGGGTGGGCTAATCCCTGTATTTAAGAAAAAAAAAAAAAAAAAAAAAAAAAAAAAAAAAAAAAAAAAAAAATTCGCTCCACAAAAAAATCTTTCGGTTTTCAGAGCTTTTCGGTTTTCGGAATTCTGGATAAAGGGTTGTCAACCTGGGGGTATGGGCAAAGCTTAAACATCCTTGGCTTATCTTGAGGACAATAAAGACTTAAATTAACTCCTATAGGGTACAGTATTATGTTTAAGTTTATAAATTCTAAGTTTTTTAATTAGAAATCACGAAATTTACATGCATACATCATGTACAGTAAAGTCCAGGACAGTATGTTGTACAGAACAGTATACAGTACTATGGAACTATAAATATCCAAGGGAAGAAAAATCTGTGAGACAAGTGTGATACCTAGAAGTTTAATATTCCAAGTGCCATACTGTAACTACCAAGTGTGATACCTAGAAGTTTAATATTCCAAGTGCCATACTGTAACTACCAAGTGTGATACCTAGAAGTTTAATATTCCAAGTACCATACTGTAACTACCAAGTGTGATACCTAGAAGTTTAATATTCCAAGTACCATACTGTAACTACCAATTTATTCTAAGTGATTGTGGCTGTCAAGTAGTTTTAAGCTTCTGAACATAAAAGATTATGGTTAATCTTTCTCCTAAATAGTTACCTAACACAGACGAGCACTTCTGATTATGATGTTAAAATTCTGCTAAATCCTTTTATACAGTACAGTATATGCATTAACAAAATCGTCTTACTCTTATGCATTTGATATACTTTAATTGTTACTTGCTGTTGAGTGAAGGAAGCTGGTGGCTTGTATAATCCCCCAATGTTCTTGGTGACTTTCTCCTCATGGGTCTAGTGTCAGTACAGTACAGAAAATTCTGACAAAAAACATTTCTTGGGCTCACTGTTCTTTAGACAGATGGGTTCTGGTGTTTTATCTTAATATTGTACAAGTTATTAAATCATATTGGTAACTATTAGCTATTTATTTTCATAAAGGCCATAAATTGTGAATTCTTCATTCTGGAGGTTACTCTATCAACTGTGTTGCCTTTTCATATTCTCACTATTTTTTAATTTCTGACTTTAAACATTCCACGTTTCATACAGAAGCTCATTTAAACAATTTCTACTAACATTCAAATTATACAAGTTTATGAATGAATGAAGAAAATGTATGTACAGGTAATTAAAGAATGATACAAATTCTTACTAGTCCCAGCACAGTCCCAGCATGGTGGGAGTAATTATTAACAATATATGGTACAAAATAAATTAATAAGCTGATAAGTGGTGAAATGATAAATAAATAAAAAATAAAATAAAAACATGTACTAATTAAATAACAAACTACATCCCTGTACAGTGGTCCCTCAGTTAATGAACACAATTTGTTCCAGAAGGTCGTTCGTTAACCGAAAATTTCGTTCACCGAAACCATTGTTTCAATGGGATTTTGGGAAATTGGTTCCAGCTCACCGAAAATTACATACAAAGTAAAAAAAAAAAAATGCGGTAAAGTACACTTACTTTGAGGTGTGTATGTTGAAGGCTCCTGGTTGTTGATGATGATGGGAATTAGAAGTGGAGGTGGAGGAGAAAGGAGAAGAGAAGGAAGTGGGGGTGGAAGAGAAATCACCCCATGCATGATGCCATCATTTCACCCGTAAAATTTTAAGTTCACTAGGTGTAATTCAAGATTACTTTCTTTAAATCAACACTGCACTGCACTATATATTGTCAATATGTTAAATAAATTTCAGAATAACCAATAATTGTACTGTAAAAACGTAAAAATACTGTGTGTTCAAGAGACCCACAAGCAAGATGTTTCCTCCACTGAACAGGTGGGTGAGTGAAGTGGCTGATGGGCACACCAAAAACTAGTTCCCTGTACTGCAATTATGTTAAATAAGTGTTAAAACGACTAAAAATTTTAATATAAAACTTGGAAAATTATTGAATAGTACAACCTTCTCGATATTTACTCCAATTTTAACGAATGTAAGCCCTAGAACCGATTTCTGTATTGGCGGACTAATCTTCCAGCTGGTGAGCAAGCCAAAGCACGTCGAAACATTTTTGTAAGAATTTCGTTAACCAATTTTTTTTTTGTTAACCGAAATGAAGACTCTTATGGAAGGTAATTCGTTAACCGAAATTTCGTTAACCGAGGCGTTCGTTAACCGAGGGACCACTGTATACAAAACTATTATATTACAAACTAAATTAGAATCATAAGATTTTATATCACAAAAACATCCTTAAATACTGTTTTACTGTACAGTACTGTGTTTTGTTCAAGCATTTAACTCATTTATACAGAGCAGTAGCCTCGTCAGGGTAAAGAAGCCTGCAGACTGTTCAAAATACAAGTACAGTACACTGCCACCCCTCCCCCTGCCACTTTTTATTACAGTACAGGTACGGTATTCCTAATTCCTAAATCCATACTTGTATACTGGATATATTTTAAAGAACAGCACTTGCCTCATATCCATAATTTCAATAGGTATTCTGTACAGTACTGTTTTGACCTATCATTCTCTCATGAGAACAGTATACTGTACTTCATATTATCCATTCTGTTTGGTGACAAAAAAAAATTGAAATGGTTTATTATTAAATAATGAACCATAAAAATTGTTGGGATTTATAATTTCCATTTTGTTCAAGATTTTAATTCTACAGTCTTTATGAGAACTGCCATGTCAAGTCTTCTCAGGAGAGTGAAAGTTGATCCCAATAATGGAGCCTTAAAGCATCCAGTCTATCTGGGCAATCAACTTGTCCTATTGCATAAATAATTTTAATTACCCTGCATTAAAATTTCTCCCGTGATATAAAACAGCACTGTACTGTACTGTATTAATCTATTTATATGGTCTCCACATTATACCTGTATACTGTACAGTAGTCTAGTTGGAGATGTACAGTACAATACTGTACAAGGGAGCTGTAGTGATCCTTCTCTTGTACATACTTTTCAAAGATCCATTTGATGATTCTTAGTCTGTGTGGTTTTTCAATGTTATTCCTACTTTTTGCATTGTTTAGGTAATAAACCATTACATGTACCATTAAGTTAAAAAACAAAACAAAGAGCAATCACACATTACCTGAAGGATTAACTGTTATATTAGCCATATTAGTCTATCCTACAAAACCACAAAAAAGAAATTAAAGAATAAACGAAATTAAATTAGAGGTAATACAATTAAATTTCTTAATAGGTACTGTAGTACTGTAGCTGTAAATTCGGTTAGCATATAAGGTGGAACATTAAAATAGACAAAATACCTGAAGTCTTGCATGAAAATATATCCGAAAAAATCAGGCAAATAGGGAAAATTACCAGGTAATATAAAAAAATAAATGAGTTTGTACAGTATCTGTAAGTGCATTATGTCTGTTCTCTCTTAATATACAGTACAGTAAACAGTACTGTACTGTATTAATGGTTCTGTACAGTTTGTTTATATATATATATATATATATATATATATATATATATATATATATATATATATATACATATATATATATATCTTGATAAATCACACGGGAAAATGGAAACAACGGAGTACCTTAGCTTTCGTCTTTATTCAAGACATCTTCAGAGGCAACTGTTGCCTCTGAAGATGTCTTGAATAAAGACGAAAGCTAAGGTACTCCGTTGTTTCCATTTTCCCGTGTGATTTTATCAAGATTTATCTTATCCACGTTTTCATTGTGGATTTTCATAAAATATATATATATATATATATATATATATATATATATATATATATATATATATATATATATATATATATATACTGTACAGTACATGCAAACTCAAGCATAAATTGTTAATCATTCCTTTACATTTTGTGATAAAAACTGACTTAATGTATTTGTAATAAAAACTAACTAACATGTAAAACAAATATCCATCAAGTCTTTGTTACATGGTAATTTGTACATCCAAATTGCATCTCAATGGTTTACTATCTACATGTACCTTCAGTACAGTTACTTGGTACCTCTAAAATGAAAACTAATGATCTAAAATTTCTAATACGTACAGTACTAAATGGGATCAATCTTAAACCATCATTTCTTTGAAATAACTCAAAGAAAGGCTGCTCTGTACGAATTAAATTATTAGGTGCAGCAGCTAAGTGGATACAGCACTTGCCTTCTGTCCTATTGGTTACCAGAGTTCATCCAGCTGTGAATGGGTACCTAACTTTACAGTTGATGAAGTGAAGGCAGATGAATGTAGTGCTGACCACACTGCTTCCTTGAGTCTGAAGGCTAGTATTACAGTGTGCTGTATCCTCACTGCCCCCCAACAAGCTGTTACACCTATGGGGCCCACTTACAATTAATTATTGTTAGGTTAGCAATGATGAGAGAAATTTCGGTGTCAGCCAAAGTTCCAGCGACCTCACCCTGGGTCTTGTACTCGTAGTTTTATCTGGTAATACGTATTTGGTGAAGGGAGGCTGTATGTAATGGGGATTGTGATTGGTGGATCTATTTCAGGTTGTATCACTGCCAGGATAAATATTAAATAATCCTTAGGTAGAATTTTTATAATAATAAACTATTCATTGTTATTTAAAATCATAAGAAGCTTCCAAATGTTCATATATTTGCTGTGGCAAGCGGGGTACCACAAGGCAGTGTATTAGGCCCACTGTTGTTTGTTTGCTTCATAAATGACATGCTAGAAGCTGTACATTCCTCTCCATACAAATGTTTGCAGAAAAGCCTCTCACAATTAATCAGAAACAAAACAAAATGTAGAAAAAATGCAAGAATCTACCATCAAGTCAACTGTCAACTCTGTGCTCTGTTATTTATTTGTATGTATTTTGTGTGTCTACACACATACACATATATACAATACAGGTAAAAGAAATAATTGTCCTAAGGGCAAACACAAAAAGGGAATATACATTTCTTTGCATACGAGTAAAAATGTACCCCCCCCTCCCCCCTCCGTCAGCAAATGATATTGATGGCCATTTTGAGATCCAAATCCCCGCACATTTTAAGGGCATGCTGTACCTGAGAAAACACACACAAAAGAAAAACTTTCATTGTGGTACCAATATGACTTGGTTTACTACTGGCAGTGGTGCCTGATTGTTTGTCTCAATTTGTTTTTTCACTTCAATTTAATTTAAACTCCACCGTAGTCACTGTTGTCATGATGGACTGTCTTTGCTAAAGACACAACACTACTCTCTGATCAGCCTTTGGATGGTCAATCACAGCCATCAGCGCATCGCATTTAAAAATTTCTGGATAAATCTTGTCATATGGCAATGATTTTGTGGTTGTATGCCTCCCGATCTATTTTTCCAGTCAGTAGAGGGTATTTTTCAATATACAATACTGTACAAACTGGAATAACGTTAAAAATCCTACATCAATTTACACATTCACATCACTAAGATGATCTTGATGCTCTTATGTAATCACTGTCCAATTCCCACCGCGCAACAACGAAGACCCGAGTGTCAGCACACTTTCTTACAGAGAAATGACATGACCCGTATGACCCTCCCTTATAGTCGGCATATATACGAACATTTGGAAACTTCTCATGACCTTAAATAACAATGAATAATTTATTATTATAAAAATTCTACCTTTGGATTGTTTAATATTTATTCTGACAGTGATACAGCTGAATTGATACACCAATCACAATCACCTTTACATACAACTTTACTTTACAGAGTGCAGTAAATCCTCGTTTAACGTTGCCTCCAACAACGTTGTTTCGTTATAACGCCGCTACTCTGTAGATACCCATGATTCCGACAACGTCCCAACCGATTCATTATAACGTCGTCACGGACTACTTTGTATGGCGCATCACCTTCTCTCATCTTGGCATGCTACGCTCTCTCATCTTGGCACACTATGCTCTCTTATCTTGGCGCGCTACTCTCTCTCGCGGAGCGTCACAGCGTCCCCAGTCTTTGTTAGGCTTCCACAGCGTACATACGTGCATGCATAAGTGTTGTTGCTATAAAGATTGTATTGTAACCATTCAAAATGGCTTCCAAGTGCCCATCAAGTGTTAGTGATGCTAGTGTTGTAAAGAAGCAACGCAAGACCATCAGTCTTGTTACGAAAATGGAGGTTTTAAACCCACCACACACTCGCTCCACCTCTGCTCATAAGTGAGTACAATACAAAATGATTTAGTTTATTTATCTTTTTGGATGTATAATATATATTTTCTATAAAAATTTCATTGAATTTATGCATATGTAATGTATTTTATGGGGCAAAGAGAGGCTGGGGAACGTAACTAGCGTATTTTATCTATTTCTTATGGGGAAAATTGACTCCGTTAATGTTGTGTTTTTCAAGGACGTAACTAAGACATTAAGCGAGGACTTGCTGTATTGCCAGTTAAAATTGCGAGTAAGAGATCCAGGGTGAGGTTGCTGGATCTTTGGCTGACTGTACACTAAATGTGGAAAAAACAAAATACGAGACCCACAAATGATGCACATTAAGTAGCAACTTATTATTTTCATCTTACATAAATGTCTGCTCTATAAATACATGACAGTACATAGGTTTGGTGACCTACATCCTACAAAGAATACTATAATTTTCTGAGAAAGAATATACATGTGCAGTATTGATAAATAAATTCACTGTAGAATTTATTTGAAGCATTACTGGGTTAATGGTCAAAGACTAGTAATAGCTCACGGACCTTCAATAAAATAAAAATTAATGTTATACTGTACATCCACTGTGTAAAAACTGATAAAAGTGAAAGTACAGTACATGGGAATGAAAAAATAAGAAATTGACCCTGAAATCCTATTCTTTGATCAGAGGTGAAGAAAAATCCTTGATACAACTCCACATAACACAGCCATCTCATTTTGTTATTTAAGCATAACATTGGCACTACTGTATATATGCAAAGTCATCTTTCCAACTAGTATATGTACTGTATCAATCAGTTCTAAAGGAAATGGGTTCCTGAGTAATATGGATGCTAGCATTCAAAAAAAAAAAAAAAAACCAGGCCAAGATGGTTATCCTTGAAAACACAACCATTCCCTGTTTTACATAATCAAAGCAGAATGGACCTTTGGAAGTATTCCAACTAAAGTCCACCATTGCCAAATCTCATTGATATTATTCCACACCCCAGGGAGGAGGAAAAATATTAATAAATTGTTATTCACTCACTTCTGATTATTGAGGACAGACCTATTCTGAAATGCTCTTTTTTGTTAAGCTTCCCAAGAATGACTCATGAATATGCCCAATAAGCCTGAAGACTTTGGAACTGGAACCCAGGGAATCCTTAGACTTGAGTGGTTGAGGTGATTTGAAGATCAGCCCAATTTTACCCTGACAACTTTTTGCATTAAATATGGTATCTGAGAAGCCAAGATTGCCCATAGACTTGGAGCTAATTAATCAAGAAATCATACAGCACATGCACTACTTGCTCTTCACTTGTCAGGGTCACTACCAGTGTTGCAGTGCCAATTTATAAGGTGCCGAAGCTGTCAAAATAATTTCCGTTACCTACGGTAAACCATTTCTATTGATGCGTATACGTACAAGACAATATCTCTACTTACTCTATGACTCAAAGTTTGAGAATGGAAATGATGAAAATTTAGACAAAGCAGATAGAGGGGAACCAAGTTGTAGCTACTAGTTATATAACATGTCACTAATGTAGTTTATCTAAATTATGAAGTTTTGAAAGAATCTATGATACCCAAATGAGATGAGGAAAAAGAAATCTGATCCCATTTGTTCCAGACCCAAGGAAAAGCATCTACATCTACAAACCTTGTTATGGGATGGTCATTAAGAAAGTAAGGTGGTGGTGATTACCCAACATTATGAATGGGCACCCCAAATGATGAATTCCCAAATACTATTGTGTTCCATAACCTTACATCCTACAGGGCAGAATCACTAGCTCTTAGCAGCCCAGGAACATTCAGGACCGTCTTGGAACAGGAGAGACATGTTATAAAAACAAAAACAAAGAATAAACTCCATTCTATGCTATGCCTAGCTTGAAACAGAACTATAGATTATGTACTGGAAAAACACTGGACAGATTCAAGAAAAATCTTAATTAAGTGAACTGAAATGTATAAGAACCATTCCTTAACTCATGCTTTGTAGGGAAAAAATGGGGGTACTAGAGTCGATCATGAAACACCCAAAGAGTTTAGACAGCTTCACAATAAGAAGGCAAAATGTACTGAATATCCCTGGTTGAACTGTATTACTGTTTACCATTGTTTATATACCTGCACTATCTACTGTAAATACACTAGTAATAATTGTATCCTACATGGACTATGTACACTGTAAACCAGCATTGTCTATATGTATGCTGAACTATAAATCTGGATTGTCTACATACAGTATTTGCCAAACAAATTGTAATGTGTATGATGATTTTACTGAAGAAGCATCTATCTATCTATTTACTTAACATACAAGTTCATGCCTAAGCAATGGACAAGTTCACAAACTAATTCCTCTATACCTCTTTATCAGCAAGAAAAAGATATACTGTACATGCTTAAACTTCAAACAATTCACATGTGACCCTAGAGCTGGGTCAAACATTCTCCCAAGGTCAGGAACCCCCTGATATTGCAAGGTCCCCAAAATCAGATCATCATATAAGGCATTCAGTCAAGGAATGATGAATACATACACCAAAAGTGAGGTTTGAGATTAAAGCGGTTAAAGTTTGCGCGCCTGATTTTTGGTGCGTTTCCGTAACCAACAGTACAATTTTGATGAAACTGGAGTCAAAAGATGGAAAATGTAGTCAAGTTTAAGGATAAAAAAAAATATAAACAAATGTAAAGACTTTGTATTTTTAAGGTATGTAGATATTACACCCACACTCTGGTGCCTGTAATAAATGTCCAATTAGCATAAAAGAAATAAGTAAGCAATAGTAATAATAATAATGATAAACTGTAGTAAATAATAATAATAATAATAATAAAACTATAGTAAGTAAGTAATAATAATAATAATAAAGGTTTCTTAATTTTTCTCCTTCCCATCTTTGTAAAGCCACAACATTTACAAGGAGGTCCCGTTTTCCTCTCCTCCACGATTTTTTTGTGGTCACCTTAACACACCCCTCGTGGTCACATTAACACACCCCTCGTGGTCACATTAACACACCCCTCACCCTGGTTTTGGCTTTTTTAGCTACCTGGTTAAAAAAAAAGGAACAGAAAACTACAGGCCAATCAACCAAACATTACATATACTGTATATGTAAGTGCTTTGGGAAAATTCTGAGGGATGCTATCATCCAAAACCTGACTGAAAAGTCTTATCAACGCTTCACAACACGGTTTCATGGAAAAAAAATCTTGTCTGACAAAGTTACTCACGTTCCTTAAAGCAGTAACAGAATACAATATGTGGACCAAGGCTTACAAGTGGATGTGTTGTACAATACATGGATTTCTCCGAAGCATTTGACAAAGTCCCACATGCATGACTAGATTCCAAGATCCAGGCACATGGCAAGATTTTGACATGGATTAGTAAATGACTCAAAGAGTGGGAATAAATGGAGTACATTCTGAATGGGAAAGGTTCTCAGTGGAGTACCACAAGGCTATATCCTTCTGGACCCACTTTGTTTACAATCTACATAAATGACATAGATGAAAATACATCGAGCCACGCTGTCAAATTTGAGGATGACCCAAAAATATTTGGGTAGGTAGCAAGTCAAGACGATGTCGCAACAATGCAGGAAGACCTGAATGAGCCGTTCAAATGGTCTCGAGGCTGGCAAATGCTCTTTAACATTACAAAATACAAGATCCTACACACAGGATATAACAACCCTCAGCACAACTATTCTATTAATAACACTTTCCTGGACAATGCCGATAAGGAGAAAGAACTGGCACTGAGATAGATCATTCACTGAAGGCGGTGCAACAAGCGAAAGTGAGGAAAGCAAATTGATATTTGGGAATTATGAAGCGTACCATTGAATATAAAGATGGGAAAATGCTCCTTCAACTGTACAAACCCAAGTACTGTATATGTCCCAGTCTGGATTACTGTTTACAGGCATGGAAACCCTACCTCCAGAAAGATCTAACATACCTAAAAAGGGTGCAACACAGATCGACGAAGATGATTCTGGAACTATGTCATCTCGATTATCCAAGTAGACTGAGAGCCTTATGACTAAAAACTCTTTAGACAAGGCACAATAGAGCAGATTTCGTTAAACATTAAAAATCCTTAAAGGGAAGGAAAACGTGAACCCGGGACATTTTTTTGTGATTTCACACACCACCAACACGAGAGAACATAACTACAATCTCACCAAGTTATCGTGCAAAATGAATACAGTATAAGGAAATACTTTTTTAGACATAGGGTGGTAGACCCACGGAACAGTCTACCAGCCCAAACTGTGGAATCAAGCCCTTGACAAAATTATCAACTACCTGTACTCAGTCGAGTGTCCATGCCTGGAGCTGGCAGAAGCCTGCCCCACAAGGAATCACAGCTCAAGGTTGAAAAGGCCACAAGTCCAGAAAACTGTGAGAAAAATTTTTTCGGAGTGAGAATTGTGAACTCTTGGAACAACTTGCTAGAGTATTGTGATGGCACCGAGTGGGAGCTCTTTCAAGACCAGATTTGACCAACACTAGAGCAGGTTTAGATACATTCAAGATCCAGTGCATGCCCGGAAATTGCCAAAAGTGCATAACAGAGAAATGACCGACCGCCCAAGAGGCTAATGAGCTGATCAGTGGCAAAGAGAATCAAAGTGAAAGTAAGAACAATGGAGGGTTCCTACACAGGCCACTTGCCTCCTCTCTTTGGCATGGCCACCTCTAGTGGGTGACCATTAGGTAAATAAGGTAAAGGTACTGAATAAGTATTACCAGTGTGGTACACGTCAATGAAAAAAAGTGGCGCCGCCAGCGTAAACGGCTGAGAAATTTGATGCCGTAGGTGTAAACGATTTCATAAATTGACGCCGTTTTTTAGCGTCAACACCTAGCGTCAACGAGTTTTCAGTGACGTACAAATGCAGCCCCGAAACGCACATTCTCCTGTGGATGGGAGTAACATATGTAAAAGAAAAAAATATTCATTAATCTTTAATCATTTAATATGATTTATATTATACCATTTTAATTATTCATTTGTTCCCCAACAAGAATACTAACATCTCAAAATACTTGTCGCTCATTCTGCTGCGCTTGGGCCACAAGACATCCTTGCCCATGGAGAACATGTGCTCCACAGCAGCACTAGAGGGGTTGGGGGTGTTGTATTTGATGAACAACTCCCTCATGGCCTTGCTGGGGAAGGTGTCCTTGTCAAAAGATTTTTCAAAGGTTTCTCCCCCAGGTAACACTTGAAAGGGTCACTGTCTTTTTCATGCCTGCGGGGGGTCTCGTACAGGGCCTGGAACAATTCATTCTCCATGTCATGGTCTTTGTCGTCTCCTTCACTGCTGCTGCTGCTCTCAGTCTCGTGCACGGACTTCTCCACCAACCTGGACAGCTGGTTGGTGGCCTTTTTCCTGACTTGAAAATTCAAATCTGTAGAAAGCAGCGCAGGTGCGCGGGCGCGGCAAAATTTTTCCCAGTTGTCTTTATAACAAGATAATTGAAAATCGAACTTGGAAAAATAAAAATTTTTAGAAGTTGATGAACAAATTGACGCTTGACGCTCCACTCGGGTGAAAAGTTGACTGCGTCACCTGCCCAAAAAATTGATGGCGTCAGTGTTAACAAAAAGTTGCTGCCATCCATTGACGGCGTTAAATTAATGGCGTCAACGTACAACACCGAGTATTACTATATTATTATTCTCAAAACATTACAAGAGACAATAAGATTGGCATCTTGAGGCATCCCTTCCCGTCTGAGGCTGCTGATTGTCTTTGAGCAAGATGTCATGGTGTCTTGCACCCCTTATTGGTGCAGGTGTTTGGTGTAACTGGCAGACACCAGTCTGAGCTATGGAGCAACCAGAGCTCCCCACATGATGCCCTTAAGAAAAAAATTTTTACAGTAAAAATCCAAAAATCAGGATGCCAGAAATCCGGACCATCCGAGAATCCAGACTTTTCGAAAACTCAATTTTTTATTTTTATTTTTTAGCTGGATTTTGTGTATGTGCGCATGCGTGAGCGCCACAGCTGCACAGCGACAACAAGCGACCACGTGGTCACCACTTTAAAACGAGCAATCAAACTGTGACAAGGTATGTAATTTTGAGTCCTACTCTTTCCATTTACTGAGCCCATAATAATGGCTCCTAAAGTAGATAAACTTCGTTGTGAGAAGAGAAAGAACACGTTGAAATTGAGTGACAAACTTTAAATAATTAAAATAGAACGTGGTGTGAGCAATACTGTTCTAATGGAAACACAACATTGGAGAGTCAACACAATTTATGATATAAAAAAGGCAAAGAATAAAATTTTAGAAATCACAGCTTTTAATTTAAAACTGCTCGTTTTGATAAATGAAGCATGCTATATTTGCTAATGAATAAACTATCAAAATGTATCTGTTCATCTCTTCTTCATTCATCCTTAAATTTGAATTTTAAAAGTACTGCCTGAGAATCAGGAAAATCCGAAAATCAGGACCGACCCAATCCCCAAGCAGTCCGGATTTTTGGACTTCTACTTTTTAAAAATGGATTTTCACCGCTAAGTGATGAATAAGCCATCAATTTCACTTCTATGCTATGCCTAGCTTGAAGCAGAACTATAGATTATGTACTGGAAAAACACAAGGACAGAACTCGAGAAAAATCTTAATTAAGTGAACTGAAATGTATAAGAACTATGACTGTTAAAACATGTAGACAGAAAATAAATTTTTTTGGTAGTTGGTTGATTCATCAATCCTTGACTGAACGTTTCTTGTAAAAAATGTGAATCACATCACTGAAATACATAATGTGGAGAATACCTATACAGTAATTATATTTTCATGGATAACTTTGTTGATTGCATGGTGTGATGAAAGGCAACACCTACTGTATATCATTCAGAATTTTTTATTTTAGAACTGATAGATCTTGCTATGACTGGAAAGATGGCTACATATGTAGGATTGTCACTATAATGAAGATGCATGATAAAACAGCTGTCATATGAGATGGTGAGATAAATCATGGACCACCCACTCAGCCTCTTGATCATAAAAGCTTGTTTCTGTTATTCTCAAATTTGAAATTAGCTAAAAGACAATGATCACTATTCTATTAATGCATCTCAGTTAGCCTTATGGAGCTTAAATTTGTGCCACACACATCACTGTAGGATGAAATACAAGGGATCTCATATATATAATGAAATTACAAGATATGGTAAATGATACTCATGGAAAATAGTTCATAACATTATCATACATTGCAAGCTGTTAAACAAATTACAGTGTACATAACTGTAATTACAGTACATGACCATAATATACTCTTAATGCATGACACAAGGTAAATAGTATGTAATGAGCAATTCATTGTTAATTATCATTCAGTACTATACTGTACTGTGCTGTGCTGAAGGAGAAAAAGCTAATATGTAAAACCAACAACAGTCCAGGAGGTTCCTTTATTGGTGCTTGAGATCATCAGTAGCATTCACACTAATAAATATTCTCAGAACTACACTAATTTCATGAGTAAAAATTCAGTTCTGATACTTTTCTGTGAACTTCTCTGCTTTGGCTTTAAACCCTGCACATCAGTCCTTGGTAACAAGATCCGGCTGTCAAGGCTTTACCTGGTATAAAGCCTCAAGTTCACAGGTAGGCTGTCATCGGGACACTGATCGCTCAATATCTTCATCCATCCAAACTTCACACAAGCTTCTAAAATCTTGAACAAAGTTGTATTGCTGAAATATAGCATAATTCATATACGTACATTTAAATGCTTCCCGATTACTTTCATAAACAAAAGAAATCCACAAATCATTTTTACATTATGATTTCTTGAAAGATGGAATTCTCTTCCCAACAATGATTTGTCTGTTTCTGTTTACATCACACTTCAAACTACACTAACATATACAGTACAGTACGTATTCCTAAAATCATCAGAATTTTTTTCCCTTTAAATAATGTTGAAATAATAAATTGTTACACACTGTATATCATGCCAATGACATTTTTTTTTTTTTTTTACAAATAATGTTTGTCTGGAACCAAAAAATTCATAATACAGGTAGCAGATTTTTTTATTTTTTCTGTGTGGTGATATTGTTAGGAGATTTCTCATTATATACTGTACAGTAGAACGTTGATATAATGCAAGATACACCAAGAGAGGGCGCTTTAAACCGAGCTCACACTAAATCGAAGTGTTGTTTCATGGGAATAATTTTGTTTGGTACTTGCAGTGGTGGGCATGGTTCCGCTAATCCGCTAATTAGCGAAGCTAACTTTCTCGTTAGCGGATTAGCGTTTTCGCTTACTTTGGAAACCATTAGCGGGCCAATTAGCTTCCGCTAAATTTAGTTCCGCTAACTTTAAGTCAGCTAACAAAATTTATACATGTTTGTTCCTGTCTGTTGTAAGCGTGTGATGCCGCGACGCGTGCCTCCAACAGCCAGTCAGGCATGCTTGGCTGACTGCGTGTTAGTACGTGTAAACGTGACAAGACTGTCAGTGTATGTTGAAAGAATCATAGAATGTAATTGTAAACTAATGTATAATTTCATTTCTCATTTATTAATTTAATTAGGATTTTTTTGTGTCAATATATTTGGTTATGCTAAGTACTGCATAAGTTCATAACCAGGATGTCATCCAAGGTGTGCGCCAAACAAAATTTTCTAAAAACTTACTTTTCATTAAAATTTAGAGTTTTCTGTTTATTTACATGACTAAGACCAACAATAAGTTAGATAAAAATGCACTGGTATAATGACTAAGACCAATAATAAGTTATATAAAAATGCACTGGTATAATGTGTATGTGGTTGCTATTGCATATTTACATGAATAATGAATAAGGCCGATAGGTTGTATGAGACTGCAAATTAATTATTTGTGAAATTGTGTACAGTGTACACCTTGATAAGTTGATCATCATCTGATCTTGGCATGATGCTATTTGCTACCTATGCTATACAGTATTATAATTTTTGGATTCGTTTAATACTTTCTGTCTTTTCGTACAGTAAATAAAGATTATAAAATGTATGTTGAAACTTGAATGTAAACTAATGTTTAATTTCATTTGTTCATTTAATTATTTGTGTATCGGTACACCTTGATCATCATCTAATCTTGGCATGCTATACCTGTATAATATGGACACGAAGTAGTACCTTAAGCTGTGTATTCATATATTACTCTATTAATTATGTATAGTAAAGTATTACAGAACATGTATTAATCCTATGTAATATTTCCATTTATTATGCACCATGTTATGTATGTGAATTATCATATTTACATATTGTGTATTCAGCTTGTGAATGCTGGCATCTGTACATGCCAGCGCGGAGTGATACAGAGAGTTGAGATCACTAGTCCTTGTGGTGTGGAAGCCAGTTTCTTTGTTCCTCTGTATATCTCCCGTACGAGAATAAGAACCTATTTTCAAGATAACAAGTGTTTGTGTATACCCTCAGTAGTGTAGCACATTTTGGGGGTATCAAAGACAAACATAGAATACCTTTTTGGAAAGCTCTATGTCTAAGCTACAAGACAACATATGAAAATTTCAGCTCTCTAGGTCTGTTTTTAAGGGTTTTAGAGCCCCCCCCCCCCCCCCCAAAAGAAGCTAAATTCATATAATAAAAGTTAGCGGTTAGCGTTAGCTTCCTCTATTTATTTTAGCTGTTTAGCGGTTTAGCGTTAGAGAAGTTAACTTTTTAGTTAGCAGATTAGCGGTTAGTGAAGCTAACTTTTCATTTACCTGTGCCCACCACTGGGTACTTGAGAGAAACACAAGATACTAAAAAGACTGACAGTCTACCCAGATGCACTTCAGCCCATCTCCTAGAATAAACAAAACATTTTTTTTTGTAGTATTATGTTAAAACAAACACTCATAAATCAACATAGCTAAAATTAAGGGATGCAAAATGGTCTGTTTACTGGCTGGGAAGATGGGGGGGAGGGGGAGAGGTGAGGTGATATGCTTGACAGTTGATGCCAAGGTCTATTGCTTATTTATTTATCTGTCCTTAAGAGTGACTAAGTTTTTCTCAAATAAAATGTCACTGAACTGACCTGGGAGAATATAATCAACCTTGCTGGAATTCTTATAAGATAGTGATTAATTTGAATATATACATGCTATAGTTTGCATTAGACATACAAATTTTAGTTTTAACTAATTTTATTACAAATGGCTAAAATTTGTATCTTTTGTGCAAAATATATGACGTTTATATTCAAATCATTCGCTGTTTGGCAAGGATTCTAGCAATGCAAATTATATTCTCCTAACTTTAGTCTGTGATATTATATAAGATAAAAACTTAAAGCTTACTGTACCTGTATAACCACCAAACCCTGGCTGAGAGGGAGAGGGGAAGTGACAGTGACATGTTTGAGGTTTAGTGAAATATTTATTTGTTTATTTATGTCCTTTATATAGAGTTTTTGTTTTTTGTTTGTAAAATGTCACAGAAGTGACCAGGGAGAATATAATTCACATTGCTGGAATTCTTATAAGATAGTGATTAATTTGAATATAATCATGCTATAGTTTGCACTCGACAAAAATTTTAGTAATCATTTAGTACATGATTTTGAGTAGTCAGTTCTGCTATAACACGATAGCTGTGTTCTTGTAGAACATCGTGTTATAGAAATTCGCGTAATAGAAATAACAGGGCTTATGGAGAAAATAGGGTTAGGTGCAGATTACTACTCAAAATTGAAAAAAATTTAGTAGTTAGCCTAACACAAAGGATAGCACAGTCTAAATAAATGTTATATTCATATCTAATAATGAAATCATACAGTAAATGTAACACTTTACCTTGAAAAAATATGAATATAACTTGATGGGGGAGAAGGGTGATTTTGAGGTTGATAACATCGACCTTCTTTTCAGGAGTTATAGCCTTTCTTTTATGATCACCACTGGGAATGCGATCACCAGAACGCTTCTTGGAGATATTCTTCTTTACCATATTCACAGTTAATACCACAAAATTGGAGAAATAGTAAGCAAAAATCGCGTTACAGCAAACAAGCATTCGCGTTATACAAATATCGTTCCTCTATTCATAAATCGCGTTAGAGCCAATTCGCGTTGTCAAAACACGCGTTATAGCAGAACTCACTGTACATGTGCAGTACAGCTTTGCCCTTAGGACAGTGTAGCATGCCCAGAGAAACATTAGGCGTGAATTTTAAAATATGTCGCGCCATATTGACTCATGCAAAATAGGAAAGATTCGCATTAAATTAAAACATTGTCCTTAATTGTGGGTGTATCTTTAAATCAATAATCATAAATTGAATCGCTTTAAATCGCGTTCTACAGTATGTATTACATTACGTGTCACAAATGACAGACAAGCTTCTCTTCCCAGCTTTGATATTTTGTAAAGGTTTAGTAGATGCAGATATATTTTAAATGGAATTATTCAATTAGAACCAAATTTTATTGTTTCCACCACAGATTACATTACTGGTATACAGTGTTTCAGAATCTAAACAGAAACTGAAGGATTACCACAGAAGCAACCTTATTCTTTTAGTCAAGAAAGAAGTGATTCCCTTTCTTTCTTAAACATTGTCTAAATTCTATTCAGGTCCCTTTCTTAACTTTACTTCAGTGAACAAGGAAGTTCTATACTGTACTACTGTACAGTACAGTATATACAGAAATCAAATTTGCCATATCCCCGCATTTGATAAAACCATTAATTTTCATTTAAGAACCAGAGTACAATACAGTACTGTGTCCAGCTTTTGTCTTCACACTTGAAAAAAGACAAGGAGTTCCTTGAAAATGTCAAGAGGCATGTCACTAGGCTGGTCTCCAATCTCACCAGACTATGTACTTTATAATCAGTATCTTAAATGAGTTCAAAATCTCTCAATTAAAATACTATACAAGATAGTTTGCAGTAACATGATTGAGACATTGAAACCTATAATAGCTTCAGGTATAACTTTTTCTCACCTAAGCAAAACAGACTGTGGAGCATGGTCTCCAATCTTAAAACCCAAGGACTAAGTTGAATTGTATGAAATACTCCTTTAAGGATTTAACTCACATAATGATGGAAATAAAATCAACATATATAATTTGTGCAAGCCCATACATTTTATTGTTGAGTCTTAATGATATGGTCACTGCATGTTTCATAGCAAGCTATTCTAAACCAACATTAAACATACACATGATGCTTCAATAAGGTACACTACAGTATGTGTTTTTCAAGAGTTCAACAAAGTGGTATCAAGAGTGTGAGGAAGGGCTTAAGCCTCACCCTATACAGTACTGTATACCCATACTTTGCTACTGTCTCTGCTTCCTTTATACACTTCATTTTCCAAAGAAAGCCAAACCTACCTCCATACATTACTACATTATCAGAGTTATTAAATATTTATACCTGTGATGAAGAAAAAAAATATTCCCCAACTAAACTGGTAAAAAGAGATGCATACACCATAAGTTCATAATTCATTAATATTCATATGCATATGAGGATCACCTTCACTACACGATGATAGAAATTATGAAACACAATACTGACCTTGACTGTCTGGATTGCTCGCGTTCCTCTTAGTTCTCGCAGGAGGAAAATAGTTTGGTCTGGGGTGAGTGAATTCTCAAAGTATTGTAGTAGACATGAAGCTATAACACATGCTCGCCCTAATCCTCCCATACAACTGAAATCACATGAGAAATACATATTACTTCATTGTTATTCAAAACTCTATCAATTTCTTGTGGCTTTTTAACTATGGACCAGTAAAACCTAGCAAGATCACCCCAAAGAGATTAGTAACTCAAGTTCCTGACATCTTAATATTGTGACTAAATTCCAAGATCACAACTCTCAGGATCAGTTTGTCTCTTTGCATCAAATTGTTCACCAAGTATGTTAGTTAATTGGGGTAAGATCATATTTTTTTTTGAAGATTATTGCTTGGTAAATGCAGGGGAACAAAAACAATTATAAACAGTGATATTTACCAACAATCATCAATCATCATCATTCTTCATCATCATCATCATCAGCAATCATCATCATCAGCAATCATCCTCATCATCTCCAAAACATAGACCTGGATTGCCAATTAGTCATTGGTGGTAGAATGTGAAATAGTATCCTGTATATATACAGCCACTCCTCGACTTACAACGGGGTTAAGGACCCAAATCCAGGTCTTAAGTCGAATTGGTTATAAGTCGAAAATGTGAAGATAATACATAGAAAATCTAAAATGGGTGTCTCTTTTTCTTCTCAGCACCACAAAACTCTCACTTTAAAACTTGCTAGCCATTTTAAAGTGAATTACAAACGAAAATTTTGTCAGTACACAGTGCAATCACTAACGCCGGGAGTCTTGGCTCCAGAGGATACGACAGTTTGCTTCACAGAAGCATTGTGATCTCTGGTATTTAAGTGAGGTGAAATGACTGCATCATGCATAGGTCCCCTGAAAGGTGATTTCTCCTCCATCCCCACTTCCTTCTCTTCTCCCTTCTCCTCCATCCCACTTCTAATTCCCATCATCATCATCATCAACCAGGAACCCTCTACATACACACCTCAAAGTAAGTGTACTTTTGCTCTTGCAAAACTGTAGTGATCTTCATGCTCTAAATGCTCTACAGCATCTCCAGGATGCAACAACTGGACAGCATCATTCAACATAAAACTTAGCAAGAATTGCATGCATTGTTATTATATTATTGTTCATTACTGATCTACATGAGAATTCTTTGAACACTATACAGCTACTCCCCAACTTACGACCACCCGAACATATGACCGCCTCGGTTGTACCAAAATTTTGTCAAATTACGTATTTTCGAGTCCCAATGTCAATGATTGCGCTGTGTACTGACAAAATTTTCTTTTGTAATTCACTTTAAAATGGCTGGCAAGCTTAAATGTGAGAGTTCTGTGATGCTGAGAAGAAAAAGAGACACCTATTTTAGATTTTCTAAGTATTATTTAAGCATTTTTGACTTATGACCTGGATTTGGGTCCCTAACCCCGTAGTAAGTTGGGGAGCAGCTGTACTGTACTGGTACCTGTACATTGATACAGTACTGTACATTAATTATTAACAACCTCACAAATGCATAACTTCTCATGCTGTAACTATACATACTTTTACTTTTATCCTCTTCACCACTGATCGGCTCCTTAGCAGCTTGGGCGATCGGTCAAGTCTGTTACGCACTGTTGGCACTGGGCATGCACCGGCTCCTAAATGTACCTGAACCTGCTCCAGTGTTGGAAAAGTCTGGTCTTGAAAGAGCTCACACTCGGTGCTGTCACAATACTTTCTGGTAGATTGTTCCGAGAGTTCACAACTTACACGCCGAAAGTTTGCCCTCACAGTTTTCTGGACCTGCAGCTTCAATATTGAGCCGTGACCCCTTGTGGGGCGAGCGTCCGCCAGCTCCAAGTAAGGACATTCAACTGAGTAGTGCCCCTTGATATGCTTGTGCACCTCAATTAGGTCGCCCCTTGCCCATCTGTAGTATAAGCTAGGCAAGTTCAGGTGCTCCAATCTCTCAGGGTAGTTGAGGTGCCGAAGTGCAGGCACCAGTCTAGTGACCCTCCATTGAACATTTTCAACCAACTGACAGTCCCTAGCATATCTCGGGGACCAGACTGGGTGACAGTACTCCAGATGGGGAAGCACTTCACTCTTGAAGATCGTTACTAGGGACGGACCGTCCAGATATCGGAACGACCTTCTTGTAAGACCCAATAATTTATTTGCCTGATTTACCTTCTTCTCGCAATGGCCCAAGAACTTCAGCTCGTTGGCAACATACACACCTAGGTCCTTCTCACATTGTCTCAAATAGTGCAGTTTCTTCATCCCGTTGGGACATATGATATGCCTCCGTACCATTGGTACGCCCCAGGTGCATCCTCTTACACTTCGTGACATTGAATCTCAGCAGCCATTTCTTCGACCATTCTTGGAGCTCACAGAGATCCTTCTGCAGCTCTTCACAGTCCGCATGGTTCTTGATTCCCAAAAAAACTTGGCGTCATCGGCAAACATTTGTATGGAGAAGTGTACAACGCCAGGCATGTCATTTGTGAAACAAACAAACAACAGCGGGCCCAATACACTGTCCTGTGGTACCCCTGCTTGTGACAGGTACAGATGATGATTTCATGCCATTAATCACCACAAACTGCTTGCGGTCCTGTAGACCGTCTTCTGTCCACGCTAGGACATTTCCCCGAATTCTGTACCCTTCCAGTTTGATTTTCAGCCTTTTGTGGGATACACTGTCGAAAGCCTTGGCAAAATCTAGGTATATATTGTCGATATTACCACCCCGTTCCAGAATATAGGTCCAAATATCCAATACTTTGAGCAATTGTGCTAAGCAGGAATGCCCCGGCATAAAACAGTGTTGGCAATCCTTTACAAGGCTGTTTCGTAGTAGATGTTCCATCGCGGCATCTCTGATAATACTCTCAAGTACGTACTTTACATAATATGCTGGTCAGGCTCCCCAGTCTATAGATGTTCGTGGAGTGACGATCGCCCTTCTTGGAGATAGGTCTCGCATAAGCCACTTTCCATTCACTGGGGACCTTTTGTTCATCCAGGCATTTACAAAACAGGATCTTCAGGGACTCGGCAAGCTCGTTGCACAACTCTCTTAGCACTCTGGGATGCACCATGTCAGGGCCAGAAATCTTATGGACCTTTAGCTTTGACAGTTTATTTCTAATACCCTCTTCTGTGAACACAATGTGGGTCAGTGCTGTGTCGAACCACTCTGTCCTCAAACTCAGGAAGGTTAATCGCATCCTCTCTTGTGAACACCGAGGAAAAAAAGCTATTCAATGCCTCGGCTTTATCCTGGTCAGAATCTGTGTAACTACCATCTTCAAGCCTCAGGTCTGATACTCCTACTCGCAGTTAATTTCGACTTTGTATATCACATTTGCTCATATTAACTAAACCTTTCAGTCATAATACAAGCAGGGCACAATTTTTCTACTGCTTTCATAAAATAAACTCCTTATAACTCCACTACTGTACAAGTACAGTACTTGACAACAATGCCACCATATGCACTTACTGTATAAGAATCTTCCGATTTTCCTCCAAGGCCTGTCGAACTGTATCAATAACTACCATAACATTGTCAATTGAAGGAGCTGTGCCATCAGGAAATGGGTAGTGATGAAGACGTATTCCTCGCATCTCGTACTCATTCATTAAATTTGATACTCTATATTTTCGTAACTCCCCCTTTGTAACGAGCATCACTACATCTGAGATTCCCAAATCTTCTATTTTATCTGAAAAACAATCAATGACGATATCAATCAATCAATCAATCAATCATGATCTTACACATAATTCAAACATTCAAAATGAAAAGTCACAAAGTTTTATATTTCCTAATCACAAGCTGAAGATCCATCATATTTGGTCACAAAAATTATTTTAGTTTCAACACTGTTCGGCAGAACATCATTAAGGAAGTTCCTAAAGGCATGTACTGTAACAGCTTTGATCATCTATCATAATTTGATGGATATTTACTCTTCTAATTTACAGACTAATTTAAAATTACACATACTGGAGAGCATCTTATATACATGTAATTCCAACGGCTGCCAAACATTATCAAAATATATAGTAAGTTATTGGAGTGAAATATGCTCAACTTACTTAAGTCCATATGCAGGTTTTGGTAAACATTTCTGAAACGGCATCCTGGCAAACCACTGAGGGCAACAGCTTGTGGACATCCCATAAATGACATATCTAACCTAAGAAAATAAGACATTATTTCAGTGGTACAGTACATGTATACATAATAACATGACGAAATGTAATAGGAAAAAGAACATAAACACACAGTACTGTACAGTATTTAATCTCAATAAAATTTCAATAAGTGACCGAACTTGACAAACTACTGTACAGTACTGTACCTCCATTAACCTTATCAAATCTCAATAACTGGTACATAGAGTGAAACTATCGCTGCAAACCTCACATACTGCACTGTACAATGAGGCTACAGAATTCACTACACTTAAAAACTTAATCTCTCAAGAAGCTCGCCTCCATCCATTCCACTTTTTATATATGTAAAAAATTATCTCCATTCTCAGTCTGTCCTTGACAGCTTTCATTGTCCTTCACAAGTCTATACTGTACTGTACCAAAATGTACTCTCAGCTTTGCACCGCTCCAATTTACTTTACTTTATCCTCTTCGCCACCGATTGGCTCATTAACCACTTGGGCGGTCAGTCAAGTCTCTGTTACACACTGTTGGCAAGTACTGGCTCAAGAATGTATCGGTAACAGAGCCAGTGTTGGTCAAGTCTGGTCTTGAATCTGCTCACACTCGGTGCTGTCACAATGCTCTCTGGTAGATTATTCTTGGAACAACCCTGACCCCAACAAATTTTGCCCTAACAGTTTTCTGAGCTTAAGGCTTCTTCAACCTTAGGCTGTGACTTCACCCCTCTTTATTCTCTATTCAAATCTTATTCCTTTTACTATTAATTTTCTTAATTCCTAAAATACTGCACATTTGTTTCTACTATAAACAATTTGAATATGCACAATACAAACTTTTCACAAATTCCATATTTATCTTCTTCCTCTTCACCCAGACTTTTATAACAATTAAAACTCCACTTAATTTCCTAACTTAGCTCTTAACTTACACTTTTCCACAGCCACAACTTAAACATGATTCCAAATGCCTGAATTCATCTACCACTTTCAGAGCTTCCCAATTCAAACAAACATTACGCAAAAACAGCCATTCTATTTTTACAAACTAAAACTTGCTTTTATCATTTTATTTGTATCTCTTTGCAACATTCTCCCCCTGCTTATTTCACTAAAAAGTTATCATTATTTACTCAAGCTAACAAAACTAAATCATACACATAATACATGTGTGCTAATTTTCATTCTGTGCCAATGTAATCCAACCTCATTACACAATACCTCTCATAATAACTCACTGCCTTATCAATGTATATAATTAACAGCACTTATATTCTCCCTCACACATTAATACTGCATTAAATAATTTATTTGTACCTGTATCACAATTCTACTTCACAGGAATACTACTGTACAATACATTACTTCCTTTATGTTATCTCAATACAACACTACAACAGCTGTTCATAAACACAACATCAAAGTGTCTTCAAATTTGATCTCCATTAATTTATTATAAGCCTCCTCGAAGCCCATAAATGCAGCACAAGGAATTTCCTATTTTTGTCTCTGTGTTTACCATGTAAGCATCTTGAGTGGGATGGGATTTCGATCAAGTTCCATTTTTACTATTTGTCTCTGTCAGCTGTACAAGTGGAGACTTGGTTGTAATGAATAAGGGGAATTGTATTCTACCAGCAATGATTAGCTAATGCAGTTAATAGCTTACATGCTTTTTTCTGAATTTTCTTTTGTCACTTGTTATATAGTTCACTAAACTAAGAGTGTAGTTGCTGTGATGATGGCAGTTTTGGAACCTTAAATAAATGTATGCTTTCGGAAGATTAATGAGTGGCCAATTTTGATCTCAAGGAGCAACCATTATTAGTGTTACAGCATGCCCTACATTTATTCCATAATTTTTTCACCACAAAATCACAGAGTGAAATGATCCTCTTAGTTAGTTAACCAAACACATATTCAATATGAATCAGCAGTTAATCCCTTAAGAAGGTTTCTCTACTGGTGCATTTAAACAGAGAGAGAGTGAGTTTGTGAAAGAGAAACTGAAGCACTTATATTAATAATTCTTTACAAACATTCATAACATTAATAGGTGGTAAAGGAAGGGTAAATGGAGAAGATGTTTAATCAGAACAAGAAGTAAATTTGACTGGGTACAGTAAAGAGTTACATTCTCCTCATTTCTGAACAGCCAGGGCTAAACTGCTTCTAAACCTTCAAGTAAACTGTCTATTTTTCAGCTATTAAAAAAAAATCAAAGTTTGTGTGTATCACTAACAAGTTGTAAACAAGTACCAATCTAATCAAAGAATGGCAACTTTCCTGTTTCAAAACACAGATTCATTTGTTTATTCGAGAACCCTAAATGACTACTGTACTATATTTTAGGACATGCAATAAAAAGGAACCAAAAAATCAGTAGGAAGAACATTTATGTTAGCCAGAATCAACATAAGTCGCTGCATGCATACTTCACCCGTCAGTGGCACCTCTTGCTGTTTTTATTTTCATTTCAGTCACACCAAAGAACTCATTGTGGAAGAAGCTTGTATATCGTCGAGCATTACAGCAAAATGCATCGTTAATGAAATGTCGAATTACATTTAAAAGTCATTTTGGTGTTTTCCTGTTTACTTCATCTTTTATCCTCTTCACTGATCAGCTCATTAGCCGCTTGGGCGATCGGTCACGTCACTGATTACTTTTCCTTTGCTTTTATCCTCTTCACCAAAAGATCGGCTCGTTAGCCGCTTGGGCGATCGGTCATGTCTCTGTTACACAGTGTTGACAAGTACTGGGCATGCACCGGCTCCTGAATGTACCTGAACCCGCTCCAGTGTTGGTCAAGTCTTGTCTTGAATGAGCTCACACTCGGTGCCGTCACAACACTTTCTGGTAGATTGTTCCAAGAGTGTACAACCCTCACTCCGAAAAGTTTGCCCTCACAGTTTTCTGGACTTGCGGCTTCTTCAATCTTGAGCTGTGACCCCTTGTGGGGCGAGCTTCCGCCAGCTCCAAGTAAGGACACTCGACTGAGTAGTGCCCCTTGAGATGCTTATACACCTCAATTAGGTCACCCCTTGGCCGTCTGTAGTATAAACTAGGCAAGTTCAGGCGCTCCAATCTCCCAGGGTAGTTGAGGTGCCGCAGTGCAGGCACCAGTCTGGTGGCCCTCCTTTAAACATTTTCAGCCAACTGACAGTCCCTAGCATATCTCGGGGACCAGAAGGGGTGACAGTACTCCAGATGGGGAAGCACTTCACTCTTGAAGATCGTTACGAGGGACGGACTGTCTAGATATCTGAACGACCTTCTTACAAGACCCAATAATTTATTTGCCTGATTTACCTTTTTCTCGCAATGGCCCGAGAACTTCAGCTCATTGTCAACATACACACCTAGGTCCTTCTCACATTGTCTCAAATAGTGCAGTTTCTTCATCCCGTTGGGACATATGATACGCCTCCTTACCGTTGGTACGCCCCAGGTGCATCCTCTTTCACTTCGTAACATTGAATCTCAACAGCTATTTCTTCGACCATTCTTGGAGCCCACAGAGGTCCTTCTGCAGCTCTTCACAGTCGGCTTGGTTCTTGATTTCCCAAAATAACTTGGCATCATCGGCAAACATTTGTATGGAGGAGTGTACAACGTCAGGCACATCATTTATGAAACAAACAAACAAACAGCGGGCGCAATACACTGCCCTGTGGTACCCCACTTGTGACAGGTACGGATGATTTCGTGCCATTAATCACCACACACTGCTTACGGTCATGTAGAAAGTCTTCTATCCATGCTATGACATTTCCATGAATTCCGTACCCTTCCAGTTTGATTTTCAGCCTTTCGTGGGGTACACTGTCGAAAGCCTTGGCAAAATCTAAGTACCGGTAAATATTGTCGATATTACCACCCCGTTCCAGAATATGGGTCCAAATATCCAATACCTTGAGCAACTGTGTTAAGCAGGAGCGCCCCGGCATAAAACCGTGTTGGCAATCCTTTACCAGGTTGTTTCGTAGTAGATGTTCCATCGCGGCATCTCTGATAATACTCTCAAGTACTTTACATATTATGCTGGTCATGCTCACCGGTCTATAGTTGTTCGTGGAGTGACGATCGCCCTTCTTGAAGATAGGACTCACATAAGCCACTTTTCATTCACTGGGGACCATTTGTCCTAAAATATACTTTAGTAATCATTTAGGGTCCTCGAATGAAAAAAAAAAAAGACTGTACTCACTGTAGTCATTATGTTTGTGCTCCCTAATATGGAAGGACCTTCAGACCTCTACCTCATAATTATCTAGTTCAATACAGCATTCCCTTTTAGCCCCCAACTTTAAAACTACTGATAAATGAAAAAGCTGTGGTTATTTACCAAAGACATGAACATCAAATTCAACAATCTTGATATATTGTAAGGCTTCTTACTGGAATATGAGTCCTCATAAGTGACCTGTAAAATATACCACTACAGTACTAAACATCCTGCCAATGCTTGGGGTGCTTATAGCTTAGTGTTGTTAACAACTCTTGACCTGAAGACTCCATAGTCTCTCAAACAACTGCATAATCCAGATTTTAATTCAGATATGGCTGGGTGAGAAAGCTACTTGTAGCATAAACAATGTCTATACAGATGGTATATCCTCATGCAACAGCAGGCACCACCTGGGCCTTTAGTTGTGGAATATCTGTAGATCATTCATGTCACCCCCAAAACCATAAATAAAAAGGGGTTTCAGGCATTAATCTTCCATTTTTGGGCTTCAAAGATTACTTAGGGAATACAGTATTACTTTTGGACAAGCTTGGTACTCTATTAAACTTGTACAGTATTTTATTTATGAAGCTAATCACAGATGGGATTACAAAAATAGAAGTAGAGTACCTGTACTGTACAGTATTCAGGAAAAGGCTGAGAACATTCTTTTCTAATTACTGTATGTCTCCTTTCTCTGAGTCCGTGGGTCATCTGAATAGTACGCCCCTAGCAGGTGGATGTTCAGACGGTTGCACAATAGTAGAGAAAGGTCACAAGAATCTTATATGTGAAGTAGAGTGAAATGACACACACAACTAAAAAACAACATTAGGTTACACATTATAAAATCTAAAGAATTTTATGTGCTCCATGGGTGTGATATGGGGAACAATGATACAGCTAGAATTATAAGGTATTCACAAGCATAGCACTGAGCCCTCCTATGCCTTCACTACCCTTGTAATGACCCTCTAGTGTCTTCATTCCCTAGGCACTGTGGCAATGATGGCTTCTGTGTCTTCACTACTGATGAAGGCTGAAATGACAACAAAAATAATTTAAAAAACTGAAATAAATGGAAAGAGAATAAGGGTCTGCTAACTGTAAAATGCAATGACTTAATGAGGTGTAGATAAATGGAGAGAATGCTGGCAGTGTTTAGTAGTGTGTGGTGACAGGTATGTGTGAAAGGCACAGAGGATCCTGCCAGAGTTTGGAGGTAAAAAGTGACAGCCGTGTGTGACACAGGTTATACACTGGCCAGTAGAAGATGACCCCTGGAAACAAACATAATTCATGGCATGAAATTTATGCAGTGATGAGGGCTCTACAAAAAAATATTAATTGGGGGGCCTTTATAGGTATTCTGCAGACTACATACACAGCATAAGATATTGTACTTTTATTTGTGACTAAGAAACTGGGCTGGGGTACCACAGCCATTCTTGACCTTTTGTCAAGAAACATGTTTATGTACTAGTCTATACAAAAGGCTTTCTAATTATTATATTATACAGTATAGTATAATATGCATAACTAGTATTTAACCATGCATTAAACTAACTACTGTAATATTGTTATAATTTAAGACAATTATCTTAGAACAATAAAATCACCGATATCCATCAATCAAAAGCATGTGAAAATTATTTTACTGTACAGGTATTTACAAAAATTTTGTCTCGTAGTTGAAAAAAAATAATAATCTGAAAAACAAATTATATATTATCAACATGCATATCATTTTACTAACCCAAAAATATTTTACTTTTCATACACATAAGATGCATCAGCACTTCCATCAATTGTTGTTAGCAACCTGTGTATTCATCAGGGTACCTGTACTCCACAATCGAAAATCATTTACAAATTGCTGGCATGGTACACCAAGTGGCTCCCTCAACATGTTTATGGGATGTACCTTCCTTCCTCCTCAATTTATTTAGTTTGCTACATAGCATTTTGGGTGTAGGATCTATGCCTGTATATCTCACTTTTCCTCTGCTTGGTGGTAGAGCGAGAAATGTGTGTATCTCTCACAACAATGTCCTGGGTTCAATCCCCAGCCCAGGTCAGATGTGAGAAGGGTATTACTCTGTGCAACCATACCTAACACTGTAGATTTTCTCTGGGTATTCCAGTTTCCTCCTGCAATAACACTGGACAATTAATCTCATAAAAAAAGAACAGATCAACCACCCAAACTCCTCGGAAGCTGATACGTGGTGAAATGATAAATAAAAAACAACTTAATGTCAATGTGTTCAAGGCTCTGCAGTCAAATTGTCCAGTCATTTTGAAGGTCAACACATTTGGATATGTGACTACCTACCCAGGTAAGAAATTCCTTTTGTCCACAATGTAAAGCAAATTGTTTTTTCCAACTCTGCAAAATTTATGCTGCTATACCTAAGAACTTTGTGGTCATACTTATTAAATTATAACATGACAACAATTTTAGTGAACTTATTAATAAAAAATTATGACAGGACAGCATTATTAGTAGAGTACATTTTCTGTTAAATTAAATCAAATAAACTTACCAGTCTACCTTCAGTGTTTGTACTGAAGCCTGGCTAGACTCATCGTCTGAATCTGAGGAGTCGAACATTTTGTGTTCTGCAACTATTAAGAAAATAAATATTAATGCCATTGAGTTTAACACGGATATGATAAAAAAGAACATGAAGTGGTGTTATCATTAAAATAAAAGAGAATGTTAAGTATAAAAAGAAGGATGGCTGAAATGGGGAATACTCTTGCATGGATAAGGAGACCCGTGAGAGACATGTCAGACTGAGACATACCAAACGCTGTGCATTGTTTGACAGCAGAGGTGCTTTACCAACCAATAAAATATAGCTGCAAATGATAAATGAACTGCAGTCCTCCTATTCAATTGAATCCATTAAAATTTGTATGAATCTCTGTTTTGGGGGCCAGTTGGGTTCGTTAGATCAATCAACAAATGCATATGGAGATTTCTTTCTGTACTCATAGGGTTAAAGCACAGAACACACATCTGGTGGGTGGAGCACTGAGAAATGGCATAAACTTAACAAAATGATGTTACTCAAATCCCCACATTCTGTACACCAAGTGCCCAGGTCTTACCAGTAAAGTTGGCCTGAAGAGGCCTACAACACTAAATGATTTATGAACCATCCAAACCTAACAAATATAAATTATTTTTCTACTTAGATTAAATTGAGTAGAATCATATGTTATAATAAGGTGTTTAAGATTTGGAGCCTCCCTAAGCAGCATTGTTCAAAACACCACAAATATCTGCATGAAGATTTTAAGCATTGTGTCCATACATTCAAAACTGTTCTTTCCTAATCCCCAGCTGGATTTGCACTGCAGGGTACATACTGCATATGCATTTCAACAAACTTATCAGTAAAGATCCCATCAAAAAATTTCAAGGTACTGTACAGTGTTAAGTGGCAATAGTGCCCTTAACATTTGCAACAAAGTCCAAGACACAAAGTGGCGACCTTATCGAGAACTTTCACCAATATGTGCTGTATACAGTATTTGGGTAAAATTATCGTTTAGGTCATCCAGCGATTTTTAGGATTTTAAGCTTTGGAATTAGTAGTTCTTGTGGTTTACAGTATACTGTACTTAATTGGTGTTCAAACTCACTTTTCCATTTCACCAACTGCATTTGCATTCATATTCCAAGATGAGCAGAATGGAAGGGTTCCCATCAACTACATCATGTAATAGAACACAGAGCTCCAGACCTTTTACTTGGCACTTTCATAATGTGTCTCGAGATGGAAGCCCCCAGTAACCGATAATGAATAGCAGTATATTATTCTGTCTTTATGGACACGTCTATTAAAAAGGTATTGGATTTTCACATAGTCCACATCCACAGTACTTATAAAATATTTCAACGGGCAGATAAAAAAATACGAATCTCGTTACCTGTACTTTCCGAATAACTATCAGTTTAGCCATATATTTGTTTGTATTACATGGTGATAAATGTAAATAATGGATTAGTCCTAACCACTTATGCAACGATATAACACTTTACACCTAATTCAACACACCTTGAAGGGTGCGATACAACGATAACTCACTCAGCAGACGCCCACCCTGGCCCACTCACAGGTCAACAACACAACTGCCAGAGTCAGCTGATGGCGTGCCTACAGCCACTACCAGCCTATGACCAAGGAAACTTTTGTACCAGCAGACAGGGTTTAGTGATCTATATTTAATTCAAATTAACGAAGTTATGTATACATAAGTAAAAGATAATTACTTTTACCACTACTCCAGTCAAAATATGCCATGATTATATTTATAGCAAGTGTTTTCAACAGTAACCGGCACGCAATGCATGTTAATAAGCTTCACCTAATATTTTGATTGATGTAAATTTAATCAAGAAACACCCTTCTCTGATGCTTTACTCATAGCCATGTTTATTCTAATTTATATACGTGTTCACTTTAATAGTATTTCAATGGCTTTGTGAGGCCTATTGTGGGGTACGAGATGTTTGTTCACACTCAGGATGGGATGGAGAAAGGAAACTCACAATGTGCTCTCTGTATACATATTGTATTGGATGTACAATACAGCTTGGTGCTGGGGGGAAGCAGGGCGAGTCCAAGCGTGATGTAGAGAGAGCTGGTTGGCGAGGGTGCTCAGAGGAGGACCAGCTTGTGGGTCGCCATGGTCGCCGGCGGGAGCGAGGAGGAAGTGTTGCTTGCTGGTTGGTGTAGGTAGAAAGAGAGAGGTAGATCACCACAACGTCAGGTCTTATATAGCGGAGGTAGGCGTGGCTTAATAGTTGACCTCCGTCATGTAAGGCGGCGCTGGTTGACCTAGACCACGAGGCATGCACTGGGGAATTCGCGGGCCCTTGTCACTCCACGAACAACTATAGAGAACAACTATAGACCGGTGAGCCTTACCAGCATAATATGTAAAGTGCTTGAGAGTATTATCAGAGATGCTGCGATGTACATCTACTACGAAACAACCTTGTAAAGGACTGCCAACACTGTTTTATGCCGGGGGAGCTCCTGCTTAACACCATTGCTCAAGGTATTGGATATTTGAACCCTTATTCTGGAACGGGGTGGTAATATCGACAATATATACCTGGATTTTGCCAAGGTTTTCGACAGTGTACCTCACGAAAGGCTGGAAGGGTACAGAATTTGGGGAAATGTCCTAGCATAGAGAGAAGACGTTTTACATGACCGCAAGCAGTGTGTGGTGATTACTGGCACCAAATCATCATCTGTACCTGTCACAAGCGGGTTATCACAGGGAAGTGTATTGGGCCCGCTGTTGTTTGTTTGTTTCATAAATGACATGCCTGACGTTGTACACTCCTCCATACAAATGTTTGCCGATGACGCCAAGTTATTTCAGAAAATCAAGAACCATGCGGACTGTGAAGAGCTGCAGAAGGATCTCTGTGAGCTCCAAGAATGGTCGAAGAATTGGCTGTTGAGATTCAATGTCAGGAAGTGTAAGAGGATGCACCTGGGGCGTACCAACGGTAAGGAGGCTTATCATATGTCCCAACGAGATGAAGAAACTGCACTAGTTGAGACTGAATGTGAGAAGGACCTAGGTGTGTATGTTGACAATGAGCTGAAGTTCTCGGGCCATTGCGAGAAGAAGGTAAATCAGGCAAATAAATTATTGGGTCTTATAAGAAGATTGTCAGATATCTGGACGGTCCGTCCCTCGTAACGATCTTCAAGAGTGAAGTGCTTCCCCATCTGGAGTACAGTCACCCCGTTTGGTCCCCGAGATATTCTAGGGACTGTCAGTTGGTTGAAAATGTTCAATGGAGGGCCACCAGACTGGGGTATTAAGCTTGAGAGATAAGTCACAATGTTGGGAAAGACCTCAGTAACTCTATTCCATCTCCTGTGCATGCCAAGTAGCTATCAAGCTCCTTCAGTTGAGGAGTTTGTGGATGATTGGTGCCTCCATTGTGACCGAGTCTGACTAAGACTCACCGTGAACTGTCCCTCTAATTGGGGTGTGGCTGTGGTGAGGACACTTTTCGATTTTAATTGACGAGTGAATGAATCTTTCACACCATGTAACGTCTGTCAGGTGCTGGGAGCGGGGGGCCAGTGGTACTTAGTTATTTAAGTGTAATTTTAAATACACTCAGTCTCACATATGTATAGACACAGGCTTTATATCCAATATGAAATTAAGTAAAGTATTTCAGAATCACAGCAACTGACATCTAACGGGAAGATCAAGCCCCTGATGGAAAGGTCGGGGAGAAGAGAGGGAATTCGATGGGGAAGGTACAGATAAGAGGGTAGGCTAGGTGAGGTGGGTGGTCAAGGTGCTAATAGAAACAAGAAGATCAAAGGGTCCTCTGTCATGGCCACTGCCACCTGACCTGACGTCACCTCACGAGAGCTTTAGGTATGTGGCGTCTCCTCACACCCACACCGTACCCTTCACGGCTCCACCCGCACCGAACCCTTCGCGGCTTCACCCATACTGTACCCTTCATGGCTCCACCCATACCATACCCTTCACGGCTCCACCCACACCGTACCCTTCACGGCTCCACCCACACAACTCTTTTACTATGGTTAATAATTAATTATTTAAAAAATAGATTATTACTGTAGTTTGCATGTAACAAGTAATGATATTTGTTTTTTCAGTTGTATTGGAGTAAAAGTATTAAGAAAACATACTAAAATATTTGAGTACTTTTAAAAAGTTTCTTGAGTACAGTACTCAAGCAAATTTATTTAGTTACTTTACAACACTAAATATTCAGTACTGATATACTGTACTATGTCCTGTGACTTTTCCTATGTCCTATCCAAGTACTACTGTAGTCAACACATTAGGTTGCCTGGGTGAAGAGGGAGTAACTGTCTTACTATTTCTGGAGGTTGTCTAAATCTGTAAGAAATGGGATTGATCTTGATCAGATTGAATATGTCAAACATTTTTATATTATAAGTGAAAATATATACTGTACAGTCAGTACTGTACATTGGAAAACATAATCAGGTCTCATTCATTCGCCTCTGAAGCTGTAGTGGATACTCTCCCCTACATCTGTCGACTGATCACCTGCCATTCGCTTACCAGCCAATCAGCTTACAGGTAGTAGAAGTCCCAGCAACATCAAGTCTAGGTCTCAGGTGCAGACGTAGGGGTACTACTCACTGATTTCTGACCTTCCCAAGCAGCGATGAGTTCAGCACACCAGGCCTCTCTCGCGAACTGCACGGTGATTGGCCCGCACACTTCACTTCCCTGATCCTGACCAACCGTATAAATGCGCGTCGGCCTGGCTGCGGAATTCCATTCTACTCTACTCTCCTGAACCAGCAAGACCTCCAAACAAGCTCCTCACCAACCAGTTCCCTCAGCAAGCTCCTCACCCAACAGGACCTCTGAGCAAGCTTCTCACCACACAGCAACTCCTCAGCACTGCACTGTACATACTATATATATATATATACAGAAAATGCATTGTGAGTTTCTATTCTTACCTCCATCCTGAGTGTGAGATATCTTACATGTATGTACGTATGTGAGCCCATACAAAGAGAAATAGACAAGCAAAGAGAACTTGACAACTGGCCACATACAGTACGCTACAAGGCCACTTACCATTATCAGAATCAGAGATCCAATGGAGCGTCATTTCTATTGAATACTTTTATAAGTCACATTTTATTTATCTCCCACAAACATTATTTCTGTCCACGTGTCCAGAAGTTTCAATACTGCACTTGAATGTAATGCTTATGAAGCAGTAGTGTTTTTCATTGCACAGATGATTATCTATCATGTGACCCACAATACAGTCCGTTAAAATGGATTAAAAATGTTTTAAGTATAATTCATAAATTTACTACTACCATAATACAATACTGTACTGTACAATACTGGTGTTGAGCTTCACATATTTCCAGAATTATAAGGGATTGGATTATGTATCTTGCATATTTCTCTGTTTCCCTTGTCATCTTATGAACATTGTCTCTGATTTGAAAATCCTTTATACTGTTCAGTATATCTCTTCCTCATTACAATGTATGTGTCAGCAGCTGTATGTGTTTGTGTGATGTTCTTACTCATTCTTGATGTTATGATATAGCTTGGCAGAAACTTATCATTGGAAGATCTAAGTTTGTGTAAAAGTACCTCACTGTGCTTCAATGCCGTTTGAGAGTACTGTATATTCAACTGTTCTTACCAGTCTATACCAAACTCATCCCAAATTAAATAATACAGTAGTTACCATTATTTAGAAATTTTTCTTTAGTTTGTTCCATTTGATTATAAAATAGCCCTCTTACAATTTAACTTGAACACAATCAGGCAAAGGTCACTCTTGATCAAAGGAAATGGTACAGTACTCCTCATCTAACACAGTACTGTACCATTCTCTAAGAAAAACCCATGGTGCTTAAGCCAGATAAATCTAGAGAGGAGATGAAAGTTGAACGGATGGATAATTAACCTAAAGAAGCTAGGATGTTATGGTATGGGGGTTAAAAACTAACTTAACCTTAAATACCTCCCAACATAAGATATTTAACCTGCTCTTTCTCCTTGACCAAATGTCAGGAGGTAAGAGTTTTGGCACTGGACCAGGAATTACTGTAAAGCAATTATGAAGAAATGGACAGTCCTAGTATAAAAGCTACCATAACTGTGATGTCCGAGGTTATGTATTTTTTAATGAGCATATTGTTGAGTGAGTTTAATGACCCTAGTATTCAATCTCAAGATTTTAAATACAGTACATCACTTAAGAAAAACTCAGAAACTTACACCAAAAAGCAATTTATAGACTGCAGTACTTAAAAAGAAGTTTTATTTTCAAGCTACAGATGTTCAATATTAGCTCTTTTTGTGGCTCTGCAGACATCAAAGCAGTACAGTACATTATTCTGTTTCCCTCCATACATTTTATATCATATCATGTGGTAGTAGGCAGCTATTAAACAGGGAGTTACTACCACTTAGGAAGGTATTGGAAGCATAATGTATTGTCTAATGGTAGACCCTGCTGCCATATGGCATCACAAAAATTGTGACCAAGTCCCAGGTTGCTGATCTGACTTTCTGCCTCATTTACACACAATTGCAGGGTCTCAATTGTTTCTCTTACTTTGACAACACAACATACATTTATCATTTCTCACTATTGATTTTTTTTAATTTTTATATTTCTTTATGGTTCTTTATTATTATTATTATTACAGTGTTGTTGTTATTATTATTATTATTTAATTTTTAATTTTGTATTATTATCAATTTTATTTACTATGAATCATTATTATTTTATTTTTAATTTTGTATTTTTATTATAATTTTATTTACTATGAATTATCATAATTATTATTACAGTATTACACTTTCACCTCCCATGCCCCAATGTGAGTCAGTGACCCGTACCTGGGTGGGCTAATCTCTGTGTAAAAAAAAAAAAAAAAAAATGGTCTCTGCAATTACTATAATAGATACTGTATTGTGCATGTAAAATTTCATATGCAGATTAAAAGTACATCCTGTACAGTACAGTACTGAATACAGTAAGAGGATACAAGTCAGATAATTTTTTTTTTTTTGTCACATAAGAGGTGTTGGTGGTACGGTGGTAACACACAGCATAACTCTCACCAATATATCAGGGATTCAAGTCTTGGCTTGGACAGATGTGAGAAAGGTGTTATCCAGTGTAACACTATCAAACATAACAGGTTTCCTGGACTGCATTTTCTTCCTGTACTAATACTAAATAGACCATCCACCTGAAGGGCTAGTTAGGTGATAGGTGGTGAAATGTTAAAAGAATAAAAAGAATAAACTTAATGACTGTATCTACTTTTAGGAAATATTATTTCAAAGTTATAGCATAATCAATGTATTATGAGGATGATGGCAAGTTGAATTTTGGACTGGGTTGGCAGTCTATCAGTCATGGATTCAAATCCTCATTGAGGAGATAGTAATATGTGATTTATCCAGTTTGAGTCAGTATCAGTAGTATAACTGTTACCGCAAGCAGTAATGAGTATACAGTATATAGAGTATTGAAGGTGGAGATGGAGAGGCCCAGAGTAGGTTGAGGTGTTGGGTGGTGTAAGGGGAGCTTGTTTGTGTATAAAATGCCTGATGCAGCAAATTTGGCCAGCCAGGGCTGGACATGTGATGCCAGGCAGGGCACCGCCACTGTAGCTATCCCCATCATAAAGCCAACACCTAACCTGTTTCTCTTGAGACTTTCAACATGTAAGTTTAACTTGTACTTATTGTGTACACAGGTAGACTGTGTCCATTGCATCGTTTATCATTGTGACAACATAAAAATATGGCAAATTAAGTACTCATTGTAAGTGTTAAGATTAGACTAATTACATAGCTATGATTGTTATGTAAATATATATTGGATTAAACATTTATGTATGATTGCCTATGTATGATTTATTTGAAATACTAAAATAAATTGTATTCAACAAGTTTGACCGAATTATAATGTTCGAGTTTAACGTGAAGAGTCTGATTAACCTTTAAATGCCCGGAGGGCGTTTACAATAACCATATTAGCATTGATTAGTGTAGAAACCCAACTGGCTCACAAACATTCAGATCACATGTAAAGATAAACCTATCCTATCTGAAACTGTCTGTTTTAGATGACACCAGGCCTATGTAACTGACATCCTGCACTTGGTAAACTTAAGTTGAATATGAAGCACATTGTCTGGGTACTCTTGTATACCTCTCTCAGCACATCATAATGTGTGTGTATATACAGTTAACCCTCACTTTACGCGGTCCCACATTCCGCGTTTCCACGTTTACGCGGTGCCCTGCCGGAACCCAGGATGCTCACATTCCGCGGTGCGTGTACCCCTTTACGCAGTGAGCGGCTGGCGAGCCGCGCCATTTTTGGATCCAAACCTCCCGCCATCCGCCATGTTGTGTAAGCGGCGCGAACATGGTGCACACAAGGTCGCCCAGTCATCAAAACATTACCAGTTCTTCACCCGCCACCCACCACAGCCGGCCCAAGTCAGTGATAGTGATAATTATGGTGAGGATATGGACTTATATGGACTTTGGGGAGTTTGACAAAGAGGCCCTGCAAGCCTCTGTGGTGGATAGTGATACAATTGATACAAGTGATACAGGTGAGGGCCAATAATCTGCCCTCTGCCTCGGAACCAACCGCCCATCCCCGTGTGCCCAGCCATCTTTTCTACGAATGTAAGTGTTAAAAAACCTAATATTATTGATATTTCTCTTAATTATTAATTGTGTGTGCATACCATCATAAAGTTAAGATAATATTTTTACTACAACATAGTTGTGTGTCATCAAAAAGTGGAGTTTGGGGATCGGCCCGGACTTCATTTCAATTAATCCCATATGTTATGTTATTCACTTTACGCGTTTCTCAGTTTCTCACTTTACGCGGGACCCTCCGGGTTACATTAACCGCGTAAAGTGAGGGTTAACTGTATATATAAAACTGACATGCAGAAGGAAAACTCTTATTTTACAGGAAAGATATTTATAGGTACATGTACAGGAGGTCCCCAACTTACAAACGCCCGCCAATACGAACAAGACTAAACTTGAAATTTACTGTATTTTATTTACCTGATGACTTTTTTGTTTACTTTCATTTACCGTATTTTGTAATTCTATTTCTTATTTTGTCTTAAATTAAGTGATTTTAAATGTATATAAGGACTTAGGCTATGATGTAGTGGGATTTTAAACATTGTGTTTCAGTACGGTATGCATACACCATGTGTTCTGACTGACGTACAAATCCGACTTACTAACATCCTCAGGAACGGAACCCGTTCGTAACCCGGGGACCCCCTGTATATAGAATTTTGTTGTCATTAGAACTAAAATTATGCATGTAAACATATCACAGCAAACAGTAGTTCAAATGATAGCAATATTTATGTTGGCAAAAATATCTTTCAGTAATATGCTGTACAGTACTGTAAAAAAATATCTTTCTTGAGTTGTAAAAGCTGTCTCTTGTCTAGAGTACAAACTACAGTATTTTGGGAATCTTGCTTACTTGCCCCCTTCACTATGGGGATGGCACTTTTAATATTTTATCTGACTAATGCAAGACAATTTGATCAGCACACACACACCCATACACAAGGGGTTCAAGACCTTAGGCATTGAAGCATGCAAACACACAACACAAGACATTGTACAGTATGTATAAGTAATACAGTGTTGTTGCATTTGTTTGCACAGTATTCATATTTTTTTAAGTAAAATATACTCACTGAAATTGATAGTTTCAATTAACTGAATGACAAAGAGCATCAAATGTTAAATCAAGGATTAATTTTGATCATTTTCACAATTTACTGTTACATACGGTTATTCAGATCAATCATTGACTGATTCTCAACTTCCCAAAGATACGAAGGTTGAGTGTTCAACACTTACCACATTTATCTCCACAAGTGTTGGAGCTACAAATCTGGTGTACAATTGGGTCAGAATTATAACTGTTTTGTATGTCATGGGGTGCACATCCTTGGTCTACCTCGCAACCTTTTTTCCACTTAGTTTTCCATCATTGCCCAGTGTTTGAACCATTATATCTGATAACCATGGACCAAGCACGTAAATCTGTACTTAGAAATGTTTAAATTTTGACTGGAGCTGATAACGTAAAAGTTTAAATTTCCCCTCATGAAGTGTATCCCTCATATTTTGTAAAATTTCATAAATTCGTAAGGGCTAAAGTCCCAATTATTTTGAATTATGGCAGTTTTACTGTCCCACTTTTTGTGTGGCAAGAAGTTTGTGACCCTGCCATGCTAGCTAAAAAGGTACATGGAAGTCGTACATATACAGGTAGTCGTCGACTTACGACCTATGCGACTTACGTCTGTTCGACTTTACGACCGGCGGTACGACAGTTTTGGCCCCAGCCCCAGTGTAAATAATAAACCAATTGTACTGTAGTATGCAGTGATTTACTTAAACCTGACGACCGTAACAATAATGAACAAAGAAAATGTTGATAAAATATGACTTAAAGATGATTATATTATCATTACACATTACAGTATAATATACGTAAGGTAATTATAACATAGGCCGACTTACGACCAGATCAACTTACGACCGGTCGGCCGTAACCAATCTAGGTCGTAAGTCGACGACTACCTGTAATGTCCAGTTGTCACTCTGTAAATGTGCTTTGGCAATAGGAAGGGCAACCAGCCATAAAACTGGGTTCAAATTTGCCTGATGGTAACTGGAACACCATGCCATCACATAATCATGGCAAACTCATGCAAGAACAGAAAAGGGTCGTAAATCAGTGCTAACGATGATGCCATTATGCAATATAAGTTCCCTGACATGGCAGGATAACCAAGGACTACTTAGTGTTTCTACATCTTGCAGGTCACTAATGTGGACCTGTTGGCCATATATATTATTTCATGATTTTCTATACAAATAAGGCTTGTGACAAAACACTGTTAAGTCAACTTAACCAAGAATGAATTCAGGACTCATTGTCTGTCAAAGGCATAGCCAAAATTAAAGCAAGTAAAGCTTTCATAAACACATTTCATGGATATTAATTACATTATCAGCACAGATTATTAGGTATAAAAAATCATACAATACAGGTAATAATCATAAAACAGCTGTTACAGTATCATGATACACTGTTATGTTAACATTTAGTAGCCAAATTATTCAACAAGGCTGCTAGCTCTTCATGTGCTTCTTGGACCTTAACCTCAGCAAGGGTTATGTCTGGTGGGAGTGTATAACTCTTCAACTGATTCTCCAAGTTACTAACCTGAAATGTGATATAATGGGAGATGAAGCAGTTCAACATAATATTGTAACACTGGCATTATATGCACTCCAACACACATCATAAAATAATACACCAACCAAAGTACTCTGTATCACATTATTTTACAGAGACATGTAACTTCTGATCTCATTGCCTAAAATGTCCATTAGTCCAGCCTTCCATTGGTATTGTACTTCTACAGGCTCCCCCAGGCTTCTTTTGCTCTATCTGAAGCAACTACCATATCTTTTGCTATTCCTATTCCCCCCTTTGTTACTTGTGATAGACTGGGAAGGTACACATGGCAGTTTCCTCTGGAGGGCAATATATTTGATAAAGATCCATATTCAACCTACTGTAGTATATGTACCATGGATAAAAAAGATGAAGATACATGAATTAACTTTGTAATAAGAGGGGAGTGCAAACATTATAATTAAAGTGTTGCAAGTTGTATGATACTGGAAAGATGGGAGAGAACAATAGATACAGTATACTGTATCCCCAATAGCTGGAATCTTTGATTCCCAGAACATTTCAATACCCAGAAAAAAAAATCTGAGAAATTGCAAAAATGCCTCCATTTTGGCCATTCGAATGAATTTCCAAACAATTGCATCATACGCCAAGCACGTGTCAAACACGTGGGTGGGCTAGCTGCATGGAGAATTTAGGTCATAGGTTCTGAGTGCTTATGTTCTGTGATTGTCTACTATAATATTGTCATATGACTGCATGGGATGTCTATGATTGGCTATGTATCTCACAGCCTATCTCTTCAAACTCTAGCATCATGAAATGCTCTTAGTTCATTGTGTGCTGCCATTGTACAATCTTGTTTGCTCGCTCACTGCTGTTTTTTAATACAATCTGTGTTGTACAGTACAGTACTGTACTGTATGCTCATAGGTGAGACGTGGGGATAAAACATATGATTACAGTATGAGAATATAGCGGGTGTTACAAAAAATATTTCAGACATATCCAAAGGTATCAAAATTCATTTTGTAACATAAACAAAGTCTGGCTTCTTGTATATTAAGTCTATGTGGTTTACCACAACATTCTCTTGTGGATATCTGCCTGGTATCCTCAGACGCACTAAATGCATAATCTGAATTCAATGGGCTGATAAAGATTTTACTGACCTGCTTCTCAAGATCTTGGAGTTTTGCCCACTGTTCTGACAGAAAGGCATGTGTGATGTTTTTCTTCATTCCAACTTGGCTTAGTCTGGCCTGTAGCATGGAGATAATGAAAAAAAAATTAAAACAATTAATGTTTATAACAACATAATTGCTTTATGAGGAACAATGTAGCCAAAGAAAAAAGTTGTATTACCTCACTGTGTATTATGTTCTGATACCCACGATGAAGAATTTGGGTAAATTTCTCCATTAATGACAGTTAAACTACAAAGTTTGAGTCTGAACCACCAAAATTAATATCTTTAGTACAGGTTGTACCTCTCTAGTCCGGCATTCTGTGGTCCGGAAACTCCCGTGGTCCGGAACGATTTTAGTTTGTCCAATAGGTAGATAGGCAGCTTTTTTTTTTTTTTTTAACTTATCTGAATTATTATTATTATTATTACAGGAGAATTAAATTGTCGCCCCTCAGGCCCCAATGTGGGTCAGTGACCTATGCCCGGGTGGGCTAATCCCCGTAAAAAAAATACAACAAAGCCGCGGGAAATTAAGATTTGTTTACATCCGGCAGTTCGGCTGTTCTCTCTCTCTGCTTGTCTATACAGAGTACAACATTAAACCCTTCAATATATATGAGCAGTAAATAAGTGTTGCTTTCATATTCTTATGTAGAGTAATGACAATATGTTTTCATATGTGCGCACTTACATATGCACAGTCTCACTTTTTTTCTTTACCATTAATGGTTAGCTACTTATATTGTTCCATTTATTAACATTAAATAACATTACTTCAAACAACCATATTAAATTTTTTACATTAATTTTACTACAGCTACAATCAGGGTCTTATTTTCTTCAGTTTTATATCAGTCACTGGTTTTGTAAGCATTAACGAAAACAATGCCGGCAGCCATTTCGTCTCCTCGTGTGTTTTAATATTCTACGTATTATAAATGAAAAGTATTACTCATTTTGCACACATAAACATTAATTCAATCAAAGAGACATTCAGTAATAAACAATAATGAATCCTTTGTACCTAAGAGAAATGACGCTGTTTACACCATTGTGCACGTCTGAACATTGGTGAGCCGTTCAAACCCATCGAAATTCGAGTTTCCGCCGTCAAAATTTTGAATCGTTTTGTTTTTTGTGTTCCAATAAAAAACGTTGAATTAAAAACTCGCAAAATTTGAGAAGCTACTGTACGACATTTAACCCTTCAATATGTCTTCAAAGAGACCATGAAGCAGAGAAAGTGGTGCCAGTGCTTCCGAGCATAAGCACAAGTCACTATCTATCCAGGAAAAGGGTGAATTTCCATGGTCCGGCACTGGTCAGGTCCCGAAGTTGCCGGACTAGAGGTACAACCTGTATTACCTATAGATGACACACTTTGCACCATTTCTTTGTGTTTTAATTTTAATTTCAATTTATCCTTTCACCATTTATCTGCTTACAAGCCATTCAGGCAATTGGTCTGTTGTTTGCTAATAACTTTTCCCAAATTCTTCATCATGGGTTTCAGAACATTAGGTACGATGGATGCAATGCAATTTTTTTCTTTGACTGTACCAGTATGTTTTGTGAGCTATTAATCAATGGCACTTCAGAGTGAGTACAGCACATGTTGATGTGTTCTTTCCAGAAGCAAAATTACTATTCAATACACAGTGAAAATCATTGAGCCCCAATTGAAATTAATTAAGAATGAGAAGGTACTAAGATTATGGTAGTTAACCATTTTTTAAAATTCCCACAATATAAAGTAGAATGGTCCCATGCAAAACCTAAGTCCATGGTATCTGTAGTAGCTTCTAGCATCACTTACAGTATACTGAGAGAGCGAGAGAGATGCATCACCTTTTTGTTTAATAATAATACTTGTGGAACTATCAATAAAATATGAAAAAATTAAACCCATCAAAAACAAATGTAAAGAAAAACTCTGTTAACACCATCACCATATTTGGTGGTCTAATATATATTTATAATTCTCTAAGATAATAATATGTAGTCTTCTAGTGAGTGAGGTGACACTTGTTTACTTATGAGGAACTTAAGGGAATCTGTGACAAAATGGTTCCATCTGAACATGTTCAATCAACAAAACTCTGCTAACCCTATCACCGTATGTTGCTGATGCTGAACAATCTTTTAGTAATGTTAATGACAAGGTACAGTACCTCATACTGATTAATATCTGATACATATTTTTTGAATTTTCTCCTGATAAATTCCTCTTGCTTGATATCTCTTGCATGTTCTTCTTGCTGTTGTGCCCATGTTGCCTCCGACTGCTGAAATATCCTGAAATACAAAATTGTGTTAAGTACAGGTATACATCCACAAGTAGCATAAGAAATATGGTGAATGCCTGGGTCATGGCATAACAAGATTCATACCTACACTTAAGAGTATGTATCAAGTAGATTTATTTGAACAGACTACTGTTCATACCTGTCTTACTGACAGGGTGTTCCTGCTTAATTAATTAATCAGATGATGGATCTGACCCAGTGATCATTCACATACTTTAAAAGTAAAAACATTCAACTGGCTGTACAGGTTGTCCAACTTAATGCCATTCTTACAAGAACCAAATTCTCAGTTGCAGTTTAATTTTGATTACCATACTCAAAATTATTTGTGTGGTCAAATGACCCACATACTGGTATCCCTAATCCTAAAACAAACCCTGAATGTCAAAAAGTTTCTGACAACATTTGTAAGTTTTCTAAGTCCAATACAAACCCTTTGATTTCCTTGAACTTCCTTGACAGATCTTGACTCATTTCCAACAACCGAGAAGTTCGTCCCCTCTCTTGTTCCCGGTCATTAACCACCTGGGATGAGCAAACAGTATTGTGTTGAGGACTTTTCTAAACTAATCACCAGCATTTACCAATTCCCCCTCATAACAGACACTAATTAATACACAGAATTTATTGTAAAATCTACAACTCCTTCAATCTGTAATGGAGAAGGCCAAGAAAAAAAAAATTCTAGAGACCAAAAACCATAGTAAAAACAGCAGTGATCTGTCAAAGATGAAAAAATAGTTTATGATCATAAGCAATGCTTTTCCATTATGGACAACCTAGGGATAGGTAACATAATGCAGAATATGGGGAAGGCAGGATAATTCAAATTCATACTGACTCACTGCTGTGGTAAAATTTCAGTAACATATAAGCTGACATACAAATCTGCATTAACATAAAATTTTTAATTATTTTCATGTACTGTACTGTAATTTCAATAATTTCCATTTGGTTGAGGTAATACAGTACAGTACATAACATATTATTACTACTGGACAACATAATCACTGTTATGAGCTGGAGTATACAGTGAACCCTCACTTTACGCGGTCAATTGAACCCACGGCGGCCAGCGTAAAGTGAACAACATAACATATGGGATTAATTGAAATAGAGACCGGGCCGACCCCCAAACTCCACTTTTTCAGACACAATACCTACGTTGTAGTAAAAATAACTTCTTAATTTTATGATGGTACATATGCACACACAATTAATAATTAAGAGAAATATCAATAATATTCGGTTTTTTAACACTTACATTAGTAGAAAAGATGGCTGGGCACACGGGGATGGGGGGTTGGTTCTGAGGCAGAGGGCAGATTATTGGCCCTCACCTGTATCACTTGTAACAATTGTATCACTATCCACCACAGAGGCTTGCAGGGCCTCTTTGTCAAACCCCTCAAAGTCCATATAAGTCCATATCCTCACTATCACTGACTTGGGCCGGCTGTGGTGGGTGGCGGGTGAAGAACTCGGTAATGTTTTGATGACTGGGCGACCTTGTGCGCACCCTGCTCGCACCGCTCTCCGCGTAAAAGGGTACACACACAGCGGAAAGTGAGCATTCCGTGTTCAGCAGGGTACCGCGTAAACATGGAAACGTGTAAAGTGGGACCGCGTAAAGCGAGGGTTGACTGTACAGCAATATAATTGTGAATAAAGAGGTATCTGTACAGTATTACCTCTCTAAACAGAACTTTTATATACAGTACTAAAATGTGCTGCTCACATTTCAGTACAGGTGTAATGTACTGTATACCAAAGATCAGTTGATGAATTTTTCGTATTTGTTTTATACCCTGTACCAAAAAATCTCCCTATACCAAACTGGATGCTCACCAATTACTTCAGTAAAGAAGTAATTTGTACTGTACGTATTTGAAACAAGATGAAGAAATATTCTTTAAGTTCTCTGTCCTAATATTGTACCCTGTAACAGTTTTCCTACATATCAACAGAAGAAAGGACAATGTTGAAAATGAACGTCTGTTCTTTTTAAGTTTCATCTGGTTTGACACATGCAAATTATTGTATTACCGTATCATTTTAATTGAATTTTCTTATTACAAACTAAATTACCATAAAATTAAGCAAGTTAATTACACCAACCACCTTCCATACTGTGTGATGGACAAACATATGGAAAAGTGCAATGGTGCCACACACCCTTGTTGGTAAAGGTATAATAATTCTAAAATAACACACAACTCAACCGTGCTAAGGCTGAGATTCAATAACATCAGAATGGAGAAGCTTTGGGAAGGTATTCATACACACCCCAACACTGTGCTGCTGGTCTGTACACAATTCATTCTATCTATTGGTAGGGTTACCGTATTTGAACATCAAAAAAGGAGGAAAACTTGATGATTTTTCCTATGTTCTTGGTGGTGGTAGGGGGGGGGGGAGGATCTCCCCTGTTGAATCATTGTTATACTAGTGTATTGTGCACTGGTACATTTATATCAAGTAGGCCTATCGATATTTTAGAAATTTTGTGGCTGAAAACATTAATATATAGTAATTACTCAAATATTTCTGTAGTTTACCTTATGTTTAGTGCAGATTGAGCATTAATTATATTTTCCTTGATGCACCCATGTATATTTCTCTGAAGGTCGCATCATTCTCAGCAGTGGTTGATTGCTCATTAAGAAGGCATGGCAGTCTTTGCAGGAAATTTCTCTTAAGTTGTACTGTACAAGCAGAAGTCCTTTCAGTGACTCAACTGTCAACTTATTTCTCTCCTTTGTCCACTGGCTTTGCATGTGAAAAATCCTCTCTACATTTGCTTTATAAACAGGTATAGCAAAGAAACACTGCAGGTTTCAACAGCTCTGAATGACAATCAATGTTTTAGGACTTTTCAAAATATTTGGTCCACTTCTGATGTGCTAGCAATAAAGTGAATTCTTCATCACTCTTGTGACTCTAAATTTCTTCCGATTGCTAACTTGATCAAAGCATTTCACGTCATCAATTGGTACTCCCTTATCAATCAGATATTCGATACATGATTCCACATCAGTCCAGTTCGGTGTTTCATTCAGGGTCATCCATTTAAAACAGGAGAAGTCTTCCAGGGGTTTAATCCATTTATCCAAATACTCAAAGCACCTGCTGTACAGATTATTTACTTCATCACAGAATTTGTCACCCTCTTCATCTATTCCTTCCATACGCTTCTGTGTCATAAGTCCCTTCACTTTCAAGGACATGAAGCTTTGAGTCTTTCATTCAAAGAGGATGGTGTGAATAGTTCAAACTATTCAACACTTCAACAACTGAATTGCTTTCTCTTTCAATGGCTTGGATGTGGCTTTGGAAAACACTCATAAGAGAATGCAAGTGCCATAGGTAAGTCTCACTCAATTTGTGCTCAAAGTAATTCTTTATCACTATGGGTGGTTTGTCCTGTGACAGAAAGAAAGACTTCAAGGCCAGAAACATCTGTGTGAACCTAGCAATGCCTGGAAATAATGACAGCCATCGTGTCTTACTATGAGGTAACAGCTTTCTGTATTCAACTTCTACAAATTCACAGTATTCCTTCAGTAGTTCGGTTCAAGCAGTGTAGATATGAAAGTATCTGGTAGATCTTAAACATAATGTTCTCAATATCAATGTCCATTCTCTCCACTGCATGATGAAAACAATTGTTCAAAATGTGTGCTGGGCAACCCACGCCAATTAATGATCTCTTATGCAACAACTTCTTTAAGTTTGCAAACACATTCTTTCCTTCTTCATCACACCAAAGTCCACCAACAAACATGGTATTGCAGTTGTCACCCATGAATGCAATACACTTCTCAAACAAACTATTTTTTTTCAAGAGTTTCTCTGACTTAATTTGCAACTGTTTCAGCAGTTTCATTAGGTGTGTTATGAATCCCAATTAGCTTTGACTACAAGCCACCATTATTCCAGTCAAAATACTGAATAATTAAGGGGAAATTTTTCACTGAACCATGATTACTTTCATCTGTAGCAACTCCACAATAAGCAATGTTATTTTCTACTAATGTTTTCAGGGCAGTATTAACAGAATGTTGAAGCAAGTACAGAATTCACAATTGCTTCTGTCTTCCTTCTAGCACTTGAAAATGCTTTTTTTTTTTAGTAAGACAGATGAGCAGTCCATTGACTTGAAACTATGGTGATGCTTCACTGTGTGGAATGCATAAATACCCTCCAATGCTGTAACAGCATCCTCTACTTTGCTGCCTGGTTTTACAAAGTAATCTGTTAGTTTTGCCAATGAACACTCTCTTCAAACTGCTTTTTTGTGCTTGTCTGAGTCCACATGAGTTTGCAAGTCAAGAATGCCTTTATTTGTACCAGGTTTACATACCAAACACTCAGCTTCCCAATCTTCCCTGCCACTTTGAAAACATGGGAATTTACTTTTAAGTTTTGCTGTGAATTTGCACTTTCGTTTTGGCATTGTGCTTGAGGATTAAAAAGTGAGAAATGAAATAAACAGCTTTGGAAGGAATGCCTCTATACACAGTACTGTTTGAAAAGACATCGAATCACTGACTGAACATTTGGCGCGTAATTTTATTACAGAGTTGACAATCTAATGTTGCTAGATTTGATCAGAAAAATTGCTAGAATGTCGATATGATCTACATCCTCCAGAAAATCATTCTAGTTATATTAGAATATCAGTCAAACTTGATAAATATATGACATTTATAGGCTAGTATTTGCTCTGTAAGTGAATATTGCTACATTTGCCACAAAACCTCTTAAATGGTAACGCTGGACATGATCACACCTGTTCAAGACGAAAACTGGACAAAATCCGTAACGAACTAGACAAGTCTCAATAGAAATCCCGTGTCTGATGTCATTCACTCTCTTATAAAATATAAATTCTTCTTTAGGAAGATAATAGGGACGAAGTCCACACATTTTTAGATACAGTATTTGAAAATTCCCCCCAGATGGAGATTTAAGGACCAAAATGGAGGTCATGTCTGGGAAAATCCGGACATATGGTAACCCTATCTATTCATATGGTTGACTCAGCATTGACACTCCACATTTGTGATGGTTTATTGGCTCTCCCAGAACCATCCAATAAGGCAATTAACAATCTTATTCATCACAGTTTTTAGTCAGAAGGATATGCATAGGAAAAAACCCACAAAGCAGTTAATTCGACAACCAACATAAAAATATAAATGGACCCTTACTTGCATATGGTCCAAGTCCAGCTGATTCATGGCCAGTATAATATTAGTGCTAGTGACAGTCTGGATGTCATAAGCCTGTAAATAGAAACTGAGGTCTAAGTTACAGTACGTGTACCTAGAGTTGTGTCTTTAGAACACATATGGATATTTGGAGAAGTATAAAAAAGTTTACAATATTGAACTGCTCTTTGGTAAAAATCTGTTATTTGATCCTACTAACAAACTTTGGTGGATTAAACTGTTGGGCAGAGAAGTGAAAATCTATACTGTACACGCTCTCATAGTGAGAGAATGCATAATAACTGAATTTACTGTACTTATGAATGAGCGTGAATGTGTTTCTGCTTGATGAACAGCTCATAGGTCATCACAACACACATTTGTCACTATCATAAATTACAGGATATAACTTCATTATTCCATACATTGAGATCCAACATAATTCACTTTTATATTTGTATACTGTACTTATTTCATACAAATCTTTACCTATTTTTTTTATATTTATGTATTCACCTGTGCTGTAGCAGCGAGAGCCGAGAGTCCCTTCTGGCCTTCATTAGATAACATATTTGTTTTGATTTTCACAGGTTCCATCCACTTACTTAACTGTCTTGCTGCAATATAATAGAAGACAGAAATAAAACTTAAAACAGATTCCTTTAACTTCTTACAAATCATGTAAAGTTCATCAATTTATACAGTATTTGGCAAGGTCCTCTGTACATCTGTAAGTTAAACAAAATAAAGCTTTAATTTTTGTCCGATAGTTCTAGACATTATTAATCACCCCTAAAAATAACTACTGTTGAATTCTACAAGCTTATTTGAAATGGTCAACTTCTGCTCGCACAAGTGAAAATATCAAGATACAGGCATGAATTGATATAAAAAAATTTGAAACTTTATTTTTTGGCCAAAGGGAAGTAATTAAAGACTCACATGATCCATTCCACAAAAACACTCACAAACATATCCTGTTTTTTGCCAGAGGGCCTTGGTATGTACAGGTATACTGTAATGGCAATGTTTATTGCATCCAGCCTTCTCATCCAGTTCAATCAGGGTTGATGCTTTGATACCATTTGATTCAGTGGTTGTCTTAATGCCAGTGAGATTTCAGATCAGGAGTCAAACCAACAGTAAACTTGCTTGATTTGAATCCCTCTGGATATAGCACGCACGCACACACGCACGCATGCACACACGCATGCACGCACGCACACACGCACGCACACACACACACACACAGTATTACCCCACTTTCCGCGGTTTCACTTTCCGCGATTTCTCATTTACGCCGTGCCTCGCCAGAACCGGACTTTCACTTTCCGTGGTGCATCTACCCATATATACACAGAGTGTCTGGCTCGACGCTATTTTTAGATTCGACCCTCCCGCCTTCTCGCGCCTGGGTAAGCCACGCGGTAAGGTTGCGCAGTGCATGTCTCTGTTGAGTTGTCAGTGACGTCATATGACGTATCGGACTGTGATTGGGCCATGCATCCTTACCTCCCTCCGCTGCTAGCTGTGATTGGTTTAAAGTAATATGACGTGTCCATCCGTGGGGGGGAGGGAGGAAAGACGACGCTTGACCTAGCCGCGGCAGTTTCATCCCTCCAGGCCACACCGTGTATACGTGAATCCATTGTTCTGTAAAATGGCTTCCGCCGGACCACCGCCCCCAGAGTGAAACTTTTCCTTACCTGGACCCAGCTACCCTTAGCCAAAGAAGATACGACGTTCCCTAAGCTACGAAGTGAAAAACAAGATCATTCAAGATTTGGAGAAAGGAACACGTCAAGCTGATCTCGCACGCCAGCATGGAGTCAACGAATCTACGATTCATACTATTAAGAAGGATGCAGCCAAGATCAAAGAGCACATGAGAATCACAAAGTCTGCAGGTGCTTCAATGATCAAGTATTGCCAGAACAAGGTGCTGCTAAAGGTGGAAAATTTGCTGGTGAGTTACTTGATTCGTCAGGCGCGACGCAACATGGAGGTGGACACGCGATCTGTTAAAGAGTTCACCCGTGAACTGTACGCAGCAGTGTCACGTAAGATGGGAATTGCAGAGCCCAAACCCTTCAATGCTTCCTCTGGTTGGCTGCATAGGTTTAAGAAGAGGAACAAGATCACCAACATCAACATTGGTGGTGAAGAAGCGAGTGCTGACCATGCAGCGGCTAGAGATTTTCCTCCGTTCTTATGTGAGGTTATGGAGGAAGGGCAGTACACCGACGACCAGGTGTTCAACATGGACGAATCCGGTCTCTTTTGGAAAAAGCTACCTTCCAAGACCTTCGTTGTCCAGTCTGCCAGCAAGATTCGGGGCCGGAAGTTGCAGAAGGAGCGCATCACCGTCCTCTTTACCACCAATGCCTCCGGTACCTGTAAACCCAAGTTATCGGTGATTCACACAGCCCGCAAGCCGCACGCCTACAAGAACGTGGACATGAGCAAGATTAATGTCCACTGGCTGACCACACGTAAGGCGTGGATGTTCTCTGCTCTGTCACTCTCCTGGTTTGATAACTGTTTCGTTCCTGACGTGAAGAAATTCTGTGAGCAACAGAATGTTCCATTCAACATTCTGTTGCTCCTTAACAACGCACCAGGACACTCGCCACTACTTATGGATCGTCACCCCAACATAAAAGTGGTCTTCCTTCCCAACACTACGTCATTAATCCAGCCCATGGACCAGGAGTTGATCTGCAATGTGAAAGCTGCATACTCTGCCAAAAAAATTTAAGCTCCTGAATGACTGTACCAACACCAAGGATGAGTTGCGTAACCTGGGTGACACCGATAGCGAGAGCAAAAGCGACGAGGAAAAGGACAAGGAACAAGAGGTGGTGAATCAAGAAGTTCTTGTTAAACAGTTTTGGAAAAAATTTAACGTCAAACAAGCTGTGGACTTCTTGGTGGAGGCATGGGATCAGCTGTCTATAGCTACAATTCACCACGCATGGAGGCATGTGTTGCATGGTATACCAGGTGAGAGGCGGAGTCAACCTGTGACTGGTGAGGTTCAGTCTGTGACAGTGGCATTGGACCTTGCAAGAGAAGCTGCGCACAGTATTACAGCTGAAGGCTTCTCCGAGACCACCAACGAAGACATCCTGGAGGTGATCAGAGATCCTGAAATGACTGCCGACGAGATGTTGGAAGATGATCACGTCAGTGAAGAGGAGGAAGAAGGTGCGTCAATCCCAGAAGAACACAAGTTAACACATAGTAATATTAAGGGTGCCATCGAGTGTGCAGAGAAATTGAAGCTCTTCCTTTCCAACGACCATGACGATGACCGCTATGAAGTCTTCCATACCCGGCTGGTGCAGGCTATGGAGCCGTACATCACGGTGTATCAAGACAACATCAACACTAGCTGTCAAAAAAGCTTTACCGAGTTCTTCGCCCGCAACCCACCACAGCCAGCCAGAGCCAGTGATAGTGACAGTGAAGGTGACTTTGAAGGATTTGTCAGGGAGGCCCTGACAACTATGACGGAGAGTGATGGTGATTCACCTAGTTATGGTGATTCACCTGAGGGCCAGTAATCTGCCCTCTGCCTCGGAACCAGCCTCCATCCCCGTATGCCAACCCATCTCTTCTACTAACGTAAGTGTTAAACCTAACCTTTAGTTTTCCTAACCTAACCTTTATTTTTCCAAACTTAACCTTTATTTTTCCTAACCTAACCTCTTCTATATTTATTGTGTGTGCATACCATCATAAAGTTAAGATAAAATTTTTACTACAACATAGTTTTGTGTCGTCAAAAAGTGGAGTTTGGGGGTCGGTCCAGTCTCTATTGGAATTAATCCCATATGTTCTGTTGTTCACTTTACACGGTACCCTGTGGGTTCAATTGACCACGTAAATTGGGGTACCACTGTGTGTGTATATATATATATATATATATATATATATATATATATATTATTATTATTATATAATATATATATTTTTTTTTTTTTTTTTTTTTAATAGAGCTCTCCTGCCCTGTCAGTTCCCAACGATTTACAAATTTCTCCTCAATCATAAAATGGGATTCGTTAATTTATGAGCGAGTGCATCAATGAAGATGGTACCATTTAAAAATTCTGACATATTGTCATCGCTGGATAATCATACTTGACTCCAAGTACTGTACACTAACAGGAAAGAGAGACAGTGTATATGTAAGTGAGTGTCAATGTCTATTTACTTCTAAAGCTCACAATTATGATAGCTTTTTATAACTGTACAGCATTCCAATTTAAAAACCAATGTAGTCCCTGCTTAAAAGTTATTCCAGTTCTTAATTATTCAAAATTACCTTCTGCACCATATTCAGATGATTTCTGAGAATAATCATCAGCGAGGAGTTTAGCATTTCCTTCTGAGCATTTACTTCCTGTCATCAGTTGATGAAGAATGTTTATGCTGGTTTCAGCCTTCTCATATGGAGGAATTTGATCTTTTCCATATATTTCCTGGAGCCACTGTACGACCTGCCAAGACCAAATTCCAATTAATGTCATCTGGTTATTTAGAGAAGCGATACAAACTAAATGTTTCTTGTTCATGAGTCAAATTCTAAGAATATTGGTGCTTGTAAATTCTTGCTTAGACAATCTAGTTATCAATCACCTTAAAAATGTTGTAAATTTCACACACACAAATGCAATCCACACCAGTGAAAATGTTGCTACTTGTTGGCTTATCATACATTGCAATACCATTAATTTTTAGCAGGAAAATGTACAGGGTATTTACTAATACAGTGCTGCACTTACCTCCCTGTGTTTGATGTCCATGTCTTAAGTGATGTGGCTTTCTCCTATGCCTTATCTCCTGCCTGCAAAATTACACCACTTGCAGTTAAGACCATGTATGGCGATAAACACTTCACTACCACGACTGACAAATCACTGCCGGCATAAAGTATCACCATTACCAATACGTATACTGTAGTATATCCATTACTGTACAGGTACCACCCATTTGCAGCAAGAAATTTACCCCAAACATTTTCATCACCATGATTACAACCCTAACACTATAACCATGTAAACTTCCTTTAATATCAACAAGACCATTGCAACAATCAACATTAATCAACCTCAGTATGACCGCCAGTAATTAACATCATCACTCCCTCAACACCTACCACTACCAACCACACCTTCCAGCCACAGTACAGCACAGTTTTGCTATAACCATTATGACTTTCCTCTACCACCATAATGAGGACTACCCTGTACAGTACTACAGTACTACTACTCCCTATCACTATCATTGCTACTGCTTCTATCACTATCACTTGGAGATTGGTGTGTGTGTGTGTGTGTGTGTACTCTAGAAAAAGCCTAACATCAATATAACTCACATGGTCAGCAGTATTAACTTTCAGAGAGCAGAATATATTGCATCTCACCGAGCCCTTTGTGACAAAAAAAAAAAAATTATCCTGCCATCTCTACCCAGTACAGTACAAGTTCCCAAGTTCTTGTAGCTGAACCTCATCATTTGTCATCTCTTCATTCTTTGTACTTCTTTACTAAGTAACTCCTTTCCCTCACACCTTTCCATTCACATACAATTTATAACTCTTTAAATGTAGAACATACATCCACCTTGTACAACAAAGGTAAACATGCATTATCTTTCTAATCCATGGTTCACTACACTTGAAATCCAGAGTTGTAAAACGTACCAAACATTGTTAATTAAGTAAAAGTATTGCTACATTGCCAAATGTTACTCAAGTAGAAGTAAAAGTTTCCAAAGTTCAATGTACTCAAGCAGAAGGAAAAAAAAAAGTATCTCATTCATAAAGAACTAAAAGTAAAAATACCAAATTACAGGTATTCTCAAATATTAAAATAAATCCACAGTAAATTATAAAAAAAAATAATTAACTAAAGTTCAACATAAAACACAGCATTACACATGTTTACTTGCAAATCTTTCTATTGAGAGTAATCAATAGCCGATCCTTGAAATTATGACTGTCAAATCTGGATCTTTTAGGCCTAAATATAAGCCCAGCATGACTTACTGAAGGAGAATACATTCACCCGCTCTTCTCTCTGCAATCCATCAAAGGAATGGTGAACAGGCTGAAAATATATACATATAACACTACATTCACTTTCTTCCTTATCCACACAAATAACATCGACGTGGACTTATGGTCCACAGGCATAATGTTGTCTGTGCTCACATTAGTTTAGTATACAGACCTATCTGGCAAGTATCTGAGGTGGGGGATGACCTGCACTTCTCTTCCTGTAAACTCTGTAACTGTCAGGGACCTCCTACCACAGGGAGAGTCACTAACCACTATATGTCACCACCTATTTGTTCGTAATAATTTAGATTTAATTCTTGTACGCTACCCACGCTTTGGTGGGTGCTAACTCCCATTGTCCATAAATCATATCAATATTGTCTCCTTATCACAAGTCATAGCGTGTCTTGCGATACACAACTACAAATGTATGTGTCTAACCGCAGGGTCTTGTGACTAGGCTTGTTGTACCCTGAGGTGTAATAAATGAAATAATGAATAATAAGCCCAACATCACTAAACAGTCACGCGCTAGCAGTAGATGCAGGTAGTGGGGTGTTAAGCTTGAGAGATAAGTCACATAATGCTGGGAAACACCCCAGTAGCTCCATTCCATTGTAGTGGATTCCTCCCCTACAAACACCGAACCTTCTCGAATTCCCCAGCCTACACCTCCAGCGCCGCCTACGGAGCGGGGGTCAACTATCTACCCCCGGCTTATAACCTGACACCGCTGTAACCACTTCCTTCTCTTCTCCTACACCCTCCACTTCTAATTCCCATCATCATCATCAACCAGGAGCCTTCTACATACACACCTCAAAGTAAGTGTACTTTACTGCATTTTGTTTTTACTTTGTATGTACTTTTCGGTGAGCTGGAACCAATTACCCAATATCCCATTGAAACAATGGATTCGGTTAACGAACGACCTTCTGGAACGAATTGTGTTCGTTAACCGAGGGACCACTGTATTAAAATGGTGTGCAAAGGTGTAAAAAGATCTAATACACACCACCACAAGACTTTCTTTATTCCAATAAATAAATAACAAGATATATATACTGTATATACATGATACAAAACAGATGCAAATCATATATATAGTATACAAGGCCAATACAGTAAAAGAATTGGACTGGTGAATCCAATGAGGCCATATACAATCACTCATACATTCCCCCAAACAGTTGAAAAGTTAGAACACAGACATGAATTGTAGATAAGAATTACTGTATTGAAAATGATGTCCTCATCTGAAGGTTCCAAGTGTTCCTTGAAGAATGCAGTGATGGGTAGCGAAACACCGGGTAACACTGAAGTCCATTTATTTATGGATAAGAGAATTACAAGTGGTGACTAGCGTGTGCCATGCACGGCTCACACAGTCAGACTGAGACTGCCTTGCCATATGGCAGCCTCGGGGCAATGTTGCCACATAACACGTGCAGTGTTGCCACGTAATTATATACATAGGTGCTACTCGGCACAGTAGCTTATATACTGTACAAGGTTGCTACTCGGCACAGTAGCTTAGATACATATCCTACATCATCCTTTATGTAAAAGGAAAGTAGTCATCCATAATAATTTTACTGGCTCTCTCTCTCATTATCAAAATCACTCATGAAACTGTTAATCCATTATGTAATTAACCATTTAAGACCTAAAGTATTATCTGCCAAGATCAAATCTGAACAATAGTCTTTCCTATAATATTTTTAAACTACAGTACACAACTGCATACTATCTTTATGCAACGGCCATACTAACACTCTGTTTGGTTCCAATGTCAAGGCGAGTACAGTACAGTTAAAATTAATAAATTTTGAGATTCAACATGAAAGGCCCATGAGATTAAGTGGAATGATCCACTTGTTAAAATATCACAACTTTTTCTTACCAGGGGTCATCAGGATAGTACGTCATAGAATAAAAATTTCCTCAATCTCTGTAGGAAATGTGCCCCACAAAGCCAACAGATTACTAAATAGTTGTGAGTGTTTTTGTAACCCATATGGCCAAAATTCTTAAAAAATATTTTTCATGTTTTGTGTCCCAAGACAAAAATACTCAACATTACATTAAAAAAAAGTGAAATATCATTTGGCTACTATAAATGAGGAAAATATAACCTCTAACCGATCCAAACTTACAAATACCAAGCCATCTGGCTTGAACAAAGAATGACAATTTTATTCAGGAGGTAGGCAGTGCCTTTATTGCCATAAAACTTCAAATTATGGGTAACTTAAAAGCCTGACTCAGCTGAGCCAATTGGGAATGGGAATGCAGAACTGTACGGTTGATCACTACTGTACAGGTAGTATTGAAATATACAATACAGTACTGTATAATGGTACCATAGGTCACTGACTACTGTTAGGGATTCACTCGCCTTATGAAAAACACTTACACCACTAGCTTCCCCCCCCCCCCCCCCCCCAAAATAAAGCCACTGAGCAATACTCACCTTAAACCATTAAAACTCTGGTAATTGTGATAAAAAAAATTAGGGAAAGATTTCAGACTAAAGAAAACAAGCAATAAAACCGTGTGTATTCTTACAACTTATTGTCAGTACAGTGAGTTCTGCTATAACGCGTGTTTTGATAACGCGAATTTGCTCTAACGCGATTTATGAATTAGGAACGATATCTGTATAACGAGAACGCTTGTTTGCTATAACGCGATTTTTGCTTACTATTTCTCCAATTTTGTGGTATTAACTGTGAATATGGTAAAGAAGAATATCTCCAAGAAGCGTTCTGGTGATAGAATTCCCGGTGATGATCGTAAAAGAAAGGATATAACACTTGAAGAGAAGCTCCATGTTATCAACCTCAAAATCAACCTTCTCCCCCATCAAGTTACATTCATATTTTTTCAAGGTAAAGTATTACATTTACTGTATGATTTCATTATTAGATATGAATGTAACATTTATTTAGACTGTGCTATCCTTTGTGTTAGGCTAATTAATAAATTTTTTCGATTTCGAGTAATCTGCACCTAACCCTATTTTCTCCATAAGCCCTGTTATTTCTATTACGCGATTTTCTATAACACGATATTTTACAAGAACACAATTATCGCGTTATAGCAGAACTACCTGTAAATAGAAGTTTGTGGATCTTAATCAATCCATCATAGCAAGGTATGCTGTCTATTGAAAATCTGATGCCTGTAATAGATTTGGTAAGAATAAGAACTTTCATTCCTGGCTGGAGGGTTTCCAAGTGATACGAGCTTATGAACCACAGGTAATCCTTTCAACTCGGTGACCCAATACAGTATCTCCACTACCGGTAGGCTTTGTGCCAACTATTTGTTCATGAAATCACATAAAACAGGATCTAATGGGTGAGAAGTGCCACTTACTAGAACAGTCTCTCCTCTCACGACATATTCGACTTACGATATCCCGGACATACGACCGCCATGGTTGTATAAAATATTTTTCACATTACGTATTTTCGAGTCCCGACATTTAGTCGTAATGTGACGCCGAACGACAGGGTGGGCTGGGCCGCCTCGTGGTGTACAGCATCCACTCCATAGCCCGCTCAGTTGGTGTTTGCCCGTCGTTGTTGTTGTTAGTGATCGCGCTGTGTACTGACAAAATTTTCGTTTGTAAGTCCCTTTAAAATGGCTGGCAAACATAAAAGTGAGAGTTCTCGTGGTGCCGAGAAGAAAAAGTCAATTACTTTTGAGATGAAAATGAAAATAATAATGCAACATGAAAATGGAAAAACGATAGCAACCATTTCAAGCGACCTAGGCTTCCCTCACTCGACAATATCAACAATTTTGAAGGACAATGAACGAATTCGTGAAGTAGTGACAGGAAAAAGGGAACAATAATAAAAAAAAAAAAAAAAAAAGACAAGGTCCTCTTCATGAGATGGAGAAATTACTTGTGATGTGGACGGAAGATCAGTTGCAAAAGTGTGTACCCTTAAGCCTTCTAACTACAGTATACAGGTTGAGGCAAGAAGCCTTTTCGAAAGCCTGAAAGAGCAGGCAGGAGATGAGTGTGACCAAAACTTCACAGCAAGTCATGGGTGGTTCCAAAGGTTTAAGAAATGTTACAATTTGCACAGTGTAAAGGTGAATGGAGAGGCAGCAAGTGCTGATGTGGGTGCTGCCGAAGCTTTTAAGGAGGAACTAGATCATGTCATCGTGGAGGGAAATTATTTGCCTGAGCAAGTATTTAATGTGGATGAAACTGACTTATCCTGGAAGCGCATGCCAGAACGGACGTACATCCACAAAGAGGAGAAAACCATACAGGTATTCAAGGACCGAATCACACCTCTGTTGGGGAGGAATGTAGCTGGTTTCAAGGTAAAACCCTTCATGATATATTATTCAGAGAACCCAAGGGCTTTTAAAAATGTCAACAAGCACACACTGCCAGTGTTTTATCGCAGTAATAAGAAAGCATGGATGACCCTAGCACTGTTTGAGGATTGGTTTCCAAGTTGTTTCATTCCACAAGCCAAGGAGTATTGTCTGCAACAAGGGGTTGCATTCAAGATTTTATTAATTTTAGATAATGCTTCGGGACGACTTGCACCCTGATGTTAAGGTAGACTACCTTCCACCTAACACTACCTCTATTATCCAACCCATGAATCAAGGTGCTATTGCTGCCTTTAAAGCCTATTATTTACGTACGACCTTCGCTCACGCTATTGCTGCTACTGAAGGTGAGAAAACACAGAGTTTTGGAAGGACTACAACATAGCTGCAGCATAGAATAAGGTTACAGGTCAGTGCATGAATGGAATATGGAAGAAGGTCCTGAAACGATATGCGAACAGTTTCAAAGGATTTAATGATGAAGAAATTTCTGAGATTAGTAACAAGATAGTAGAGTTGGGTAAACAGCTGGGGTTAGAAACTGATAATGAAGATGTTGAGCAGTTGGTGGAAAGTAGCAAAAGAGCTAAGTAACAAGGAACTTATTGAACTGGATGCACAGAAAATTGCAGAGGAAGAAGAGTCAAAATGTAAAACAACCTGCACCCCCCCAAAAAGTTTTCAGTGAAACAAATGGCAGAGGCATTTGCTACTCTTAATAAGGTTATGCAAATGTTTGAAGAAATGGATCAAAATGTTGAGCATTTTGTAAAAGTTGACAGACTGATCCAAGATACACTTGCTTGCTACAGGGAGATTTACAATGAAAAGAAGAGGCAAACTGTGCAGTCTAAATAGGACATTTTTTAATTAGTCTCCCACTGCTGCCTCTTCATTCCCTAAAGATGATCCAATACCTTCAACAAGCAAGTATGTTAGCCTGTCTGAAGAAAGCGAACTTCATAACCCACCCAGTCCTGTCTCCTCCTCTGCTTTATCCAATTAATGTAGTCTACATGCTTAATCAAAAAAATATTGAGGCCCTGTGTGCATTCAGCTGACTACATTAAAGTACGTGCACAGTAGCACTTTATTCATTTTTCATTGTTGATTACTTTTACTGTACTGTATATCATTTTAGATTTTCTATGTATTATTTTTGCCTTTTCAACTTACGGCCTGGTCGTCAGGACAGAACCCCGTCGTAAGTCGAGGAGTGTGTGTACTGTACAGTTCTGTTGTATTTTAATTTTTCTAAATTGTTTATCTGGACAGTTCTACCAGTTCAAGAGTTTGTAATACTTTGCATGTACAGTACGAGTATTGTAATGATACACTGTAGATGAGATAAATGATAACGGTCTTCTATCATAACAGTAATATTATAAATAAACTTCAAAACAAACACAGACCAATGAAGTTTGTTCATGTAAGGATAACTAAATACTTGTACACAAGTCAGGAACTTTTGATATACAGGGTCCCCAACTTACGAATATCCGCCACTACGAACAAGGTTAAACTTGAAATTTAGTATTTTATTTACTTGATGACTTATTTTTTACTTTCATTTACCGGTACTGTATTTTGTCATTCTATTTTCCTTTCTCTTAAATTATGTGATTTTAGATGTATATAAGAAATTAGGCTATAATATACCTGTAGTGGGATTTTAAATATTGTTCTGTAGTATGGTATGCACATAGCATGTGTTTCGACTTGCGTACATTTTTTACTTAAGAACGTCCTCAGGAAGGGAACCCGTTCGTAACCTGGGTACCCCCTGTTCCTATAGTGTACTGTACTGTACATGTAAGGTGTGCACATTTTATTTCATACAACAGGAAAATAATCATAAAGTACATTGAAATACACCATCATAATAAAAAAACAGTATAAAAGTTTTCTTGATTTTTCCATAAAATAAATTACATACCCGGTACACTTTATTATGGTTTGAAAGAAAAAAGTTGCCAATTCAACCTGCCACTACAATATTTCAATTACAGCATGAAAATACTATTAAAATAACATTGCTTAAATACCGTAATAGTTAACATCCACAGCTGTATGAAAGTGCATAAATCCTACTCTCTCTAATGGGTATTTTTTTTTAAAGACATAAACCTTTTACCTCACCAAAAATATCATCATCTATAGAGTCTTTTAGGGTAAGCTCTGGTTCCTTGGTCAGTTGCTGCAGCAAATACTGTAAAGGTTCCTTTAAGCAGATCCTATCCTTGACACTTATTTCAAAGAATCCCATTCTAAGTTTAGAATGGTAAGTGATCCTTTTTACCTTTCTTTCCTTGACATCAATTTTATTGGCACATAGAACAATGGGGATATCTGGTCGTACTCTATGAATATCTTTATGCCAATTTGGAACATTTTTATAAGTCACTCTAGATGTAACATCAAAGAATATAATTGCTGCATCAGCACCTGAGTAATAGCCATCTCTTAGAGGTCCTAACTTTTCTTGACCAGCAGTGTCCCATATGGTCACTGTACATGGACCATGAGATGTGGCGATTGCAATTTTATGTTTCTCCACTCCCAAAGTTGCAATATATTCCAGATAAAATTTACCACTTTGTAATCTGGCAACATAGCTGGACTTCCCCGTTCCACCATCACCAACCAACACAATCTTGTAATTTCCAGGCTTAGAACAGTTGGTAGAATCCGGAAGAGCTTGCTCATCACTCGATGACTGACACTTATTCTCCATCCCAAGACTTATCTACAGTACAGTACACGCTGTATAGCTTCAGGGTTATTCTGGAAATCCCAAGCTATATGTTCCTGATGCTGTTATGGCTGAAAGAAAGAGGGAGAGTTGAGTTACCATGGGCAAGATCACAACTATGATAATAAGCAACATTATACAACATATGAAATGCTAAGTGCTGCCTTAGTTAAATCTGACCAATTATTTTTTATATTCAACTCTCCCTCTTTTACATCTGCATGTAGGAGTATTTCTCTTAGTCCATCTATGATAGTGATTGGGCACTGTTTCAAAATGTTTACAATATTAAACTTGCTCTAATCTGATGCAGCCTTGACCAAATTTTTTTTGTAATCTACAGAAACAATACCATATTCAATCTTTTTTATTATATACTGTACTGTATGTGCAAGAGAGTAACTTCAACTAACTACAGTACAGTACAGGTATTAGCACTAGAACAAAGCCTTCCATCAGAACGAGAGTTAAATCTCGACAGGCATTTCACATCTTCTTTGGCGATAACAGGAAGTTCATACCTCAACCTTCTCAGTTGCTACTGATTTACAACCCGCCACTTAGGAGTAAGTTGGGAAAGAAGGGCACCAGTTTTCCCCATCGGTCATTAATGACTTCAGGGTTAAAGGTGGAACACATAGTTAACAGTAGAAAAAAAATTGAACCAAAATTTGTGGAGATACTAATTGCATGATACTAAACACGAAAATGGAAACGACAATGCACAGATTCTGGCCTAACCAACCAAACCGACCTCACTTCCTAACTGCGGAACAATGTAAGTAACTTTCTTGAAGCAGCTGTGTGTAATTTTACATTTACAGTATCAGCTCTTAAACTGCAACATATTTCTTCTTCATTGTCAGTTCTCTGCCACATTTTGAACACTTGCACATCCTGTCAACTAGTCCATGTTGACAAATGAACTCTTGGACACGGTCTTCATCCTCGACAAACACAGGTAACAAGTGAAATGAAAAAGAAGAACCCGCACAGGACGCTATATCTACGTAGTTATATTCAAGATGGAGAGCTTGACTTGTCTCTAACTCTGAGTACTGTATGTCGTCACCTTGTGGAAGAACAATAAGAACAGGAACATACAGTACACTTAGAAACTAATTGTATTTCAAAGAAATTGAAAAAGTATCTAAACCTATAATATGGGATTTGAATCCAATTACTGTACTGTACATGATTCTCATCATTTATATACAGAATAGTTTCAAGAACCTAATGGGCTAAAAGAAAGAAAAAGGTTTTGCACTAACAATACCTGACTGGAGACTCTGTTGCTTATTTTAAAGATAACCAAGACCAGATTCAAAATTTATTTGTTTAACATGTTGGTTACGATGGGCCAATAACTGGCCGTCAAGTAAGGTTGCGAAGAACCAGTTACTCTCTCGATTTCACAGTCCTTGAGCTATGACATAATTGCTTAAATATTTTGTCATTGGCTCAACGGGGTATGGCTGCTATCGATCACCAAAGATATTTTTGTGTGAAAACTGTGATTGGTTAAGTATGACATCATAGAATAGCTTTCTACATATATAACTGGCTACTGCCTTCAGTGGGTGGAGGAGACACAAGTCCTTCAATCTTTCCTCAATGTACGTGTAGTTTTACATAATAGTGGTACATGTATCTCTGTTAGCCGGAACAATTGGTGCAGAGCATTTCCAGGAATGAGAAATTTCCGGATAATGAAACAACTCTCAAAAAAGGAAAAAAATCCCACATCCCCCGGAATTTTCTCGGAATCTTCCAGAATAATGCATTATTTTATCTCTCAGAGCAAGAAAAAATCTCCCATCCCAGGAATTTTCTGGGTACCAAAATTTTTTTCTCTGTACATACAGTATTTCAAGAAATGCGGCTGATTTTCATCTTTCAAACCAGGAAAAAATCCCTCCATCCTCGGAATTTTCTGGGTACCCTGAAAATTTTCTTGGAATTTTCCAGAAAGTGTGCCCCTCGGAAAATTGTACCCAAAGCAGGAACTTTCCAGAAAATTCCAGCTTTGGGAACGATTTTCAAAGAAAATTTCAATTCCAGCTATCGGATAGTTCCGGTTAGGAGGGATTCCAGGTTACGGAGATATTACTTAACAGTATACTGATTTAAAAAATTTATGGTAAAGATTTGGAAAAGGAAACTATGTACAGGTTGGACCCCACTAATCCGAGAAGCTTGAGACCTGACCAATTCCGAATTAGCAAAAATTCCGAACCATCGAAGCCGGGGTTAAAAAATAAGGCAAAATAATGCATAAAATGTACTATTATTGGTACCAATACAACTTGCATCAGCATAATGCTAGCCCAGGCTTACTGGACCTCTTTATGACAAAGTGTTAGTGTTATGGCACAAGTTTACTGTACAGTACACTGGACCCTTGCTTTATGCACATTCACTATAAGGGAATTTACATACTATATATGTACAGAACTAAACAAAGAATTTATTTGAATACTCTGCCACATTCTATGCCATAATATCCTGACTACTGGGGTTAGTTATATGCTGTAGACTTTTCCCTGTGAAAAAGACATAATTGTTAGCAACATATTACTGTACTTGTACTCACTTTGTACTCAAAATGTACTGTATTAAGCTATAGGACTAAAAAAATTATTTCTTGTGCAAACTATGAGATGTTTATATACTTAAATTATTTGCTATCTTGCAAGGATTCCAGCAATGCAAGTTATATTCTGCTAAGTCAAGTCAGTGCCATTGTATGGCAAGAAAAACACTTTAAGCCTAAAACCACCTTCACCCTCAAAATTCCTTATTGCCATCTGGCTGGGAGGAGAAAGGAGGTGAGGTGTTGACAGCCATGCGGGGAGATTACCAAGTGCGTAATTATTAGTGGAGGGCGGCGGTTTTTTACTTACAAAATGTCACTGACTTAGCAGAATTTAACTTGCATTGCTGGAATTCTTGCAAAAGAGCAATTAATTTGAGTTCACTATAAACATCCCATAGTTTACACTAGACACAAAAACCTCCTAACCAGAGAAACCAGAAGGACCTGACCTAACCTCCTAGCCAAGGAGACCCTGTGTAAAAAAATTACCTTAATGAACAGATGTTAGAGAATAAATTGATGCTACTTGTCTGAGAAAGTGGTGGAGTAGAGCGAGTTCTGCTATAACGCGTGTTTTGGCAACGCGAATTGGCTCTAACGCGATTTATGAATAGAGGAACAATATTTGCAAAACGCGAACGCTTGTTTGCTGTAATGCGATCTTACCTTACTATTTCTCCAATTTTGTGGTATTAACTGAATATGGTAAAGAAGAATATCTCCAAGAAGCGTTCTGGTGATCGCATTCCCGGTGATGATCGTAAAGGAAACTTGAAGAGAAGTTCGATGTTATTCCCCATCAAGTTATATTCATTTCATTATTAGACATGAATGTAGCATTTATTTAGACTGTGCTATCCTTTGTGTTAGGCTAACTACTAAATTTTTTTCGATTTCGAGTAATCTGCACCTAACCCCATTTTCTCCATGAGCCCTGTTATTTCTATTGCGCGAATTTCTAGAACGCGAGGTTTTGCAAGAACACAACTATCGCGTTATAGTAGAACTGACTGTATGGTCTTGTGATTGTTGTATTTAGTGAAACATTGTCGGTAATGTTCCTTTTTATTACCGGCTCGAAGCACCCAACTCAATATCCCTCAACAATCGTTCTCTATTTTGCATAGTATGAAATCCTGTAACACTTCACATGGGTTAGCAGAATACCACGAGTTTTAAAAATGTCAGTGGCAGTGGCTTTGTCTTCAAATACACGATGAATGATTTGCCAAGCCAAGAAACAACACCCGTGCAAAGATAAGTGATTTTGTGAATGACCAACTAAAATTAAAAACTTGGAGGATGTGCAGGAGTATCACGTGACGCCGAGAACAACGCCGATTGCGAGTCACATGAGTCAGATGGAAAGTGTCTCCCTCCAAAACGTAAATTCTAGATTGAAATCAAAGTCTAAAATACTCAAAAAAATCTAAATTTGTGACAAATGTCATAAAAAAAAAGTTTTATTTTTCGTTCTATCTCCCTATATAAATTTGAAGTTCCGTAGTCAACCTTTTCCGAATCTTAACCAAATTTAGTAGTATTTATTAGATAAACTATCATGTGTATTCATCGTAGTACCTGACAAAAGAATATATACACAGTACAGTAAGTCCTCGCTTAATGAAGGGGGTTACGTTCCTAAAAATGTAAGGTTATACAAAACAATGTTAAGCGGATCAATATTCCCCATAAGAAATACAGTAGATAAAATATGGGAGTTACGTGCCTGAACATCCCTTTACCCCATGAAATACATGACATATACAGTATAGAAAATCATTGCCATTTCCATAGAAAATAGTGCTCACCGATGGGCGGAGGTGGTAGAGTGAGTGTGTGGTAGGTAGTGCAGCAGAGGAGGAGGATGGCGGAAGGGGATGAAGTATGGCGGGAGCGGTGGAGGAAGGTGGGAGCGTAGGAGGGTGGGAAAGGAGGGTGATGAGTCACGAGATTCTGCGCTGAGTCGAGAGCCTAGCTAGGCCAGACAAGAGAGGGTGATGCGCCGCAGAAAAGAGTCCGTGGCGACGCAAAGCGACGAAGTATCGAATCACCGGGACGTCAAACGAATTTTTGGTCTCTCAAGTTAAGCGACTTAGTACCGAAACAATGTTAAGTGGGACGATTAAGCGCGGACTAACTGTTGAGTATACAACTTGAACTATTAAATGAGACATCAAACAAAAAAGACTATGTTTTTTGGAATGTTCTAATGACAGTGAAATAGTCTGAGTGTTCTGATGGTGGATCATATAAAAGAAGGAATCACTTGCTTACCACAGTGATATTGATAGATAGGGGATGCATTTTTTTTTTTTTTACTATTTACAATGTAATATTTTTATTTAATTGTAGAAATATGTGACAATCTGTGCCTTGTAATTTGGAGTAAACAGTTTGTCAACCTGAAATGAGCTAATTATTTCAGCCTTCACCACATGAAAATGGACGAGACATCTTTTTTACAAATTCATTTACATATACAGCTCCTTCCCGATTTACGATGTGGTTAGGGACCCAAATCCAGGTCCTAAGTCGAAATGGTCATAAGTCGAAAATGCTTACATAGAAAATCTGAAATGGGTGTCCTTTTTTCTTCTCAGCACCACAAAACTTTCACTTTTAAGCTTGCCAGCCATTTTAAAGTGAATTACAAACAAAAATTTTGTCAGTACACAGTGCAATCACTGACATTGGGACTCGAAAATATGAAATTTGACAAAATTTTGGTACGACTGAGGTGGTCGTATGTCCGGGTGGTTGTAAGTCGAGTAGGTCTTAAGTTGGGGAGGAGCTGTATTGTGCAGTATATATTATTCTACTTAAATATTATTTTTTAAGAATAAGTATTAACAAATCAGAATATATACTGCAGAGTTTTCTATGTCTATTTCTTGTACAGTAATATAACCTAATTATCTTCGTTGGTGTAGATTAATAGTCTTTGGTAAATGTTTACTCAAGTGCTGCGAGCGATTTCGCCAGAAAAAAAACATTCCTGCATGAATATTGCTGCTTTTTTAATTGAATATATATTTTTTTCTGGGGAAAAAACAAAAAACTAAAGTTTTTCAATCATGGTCAAACATTAGCCTGACCTTACCCCCTCCTGAGTGGTTATATAATGATGTCAGTATTTAACTTATCCTTATTTAACCTGAAGTAACATATTCCGCTATTGGGGAAACGCTATTTTTTCAGAGTTGGGTCAGTTATTATACAGCATAGTAATGCAACTCAGACGACCTACACACTCCCCCTCCCATGGCTCCCCAACAGTATTATAGTATAAATTATAAAATAGAAACACTTCCCCAAAAGAGAACACTGTCACTAGCAATTAACTACAAAAATTATAGTGGAAAAGCAGTGTGTTCTTGCAGCATTAATCTACACGTTAACCCAGTCTTTTCCTCTTCTATCTTTAATTTCCTTTTATTTTTATTTTTTCGCCCCCTAGGCCCCATTGTGGGTCAATGACCTGTGTCCAGGTGGGCTATTCCCTGAAAAAAAAAAGTACCTTCACGTAAAATAGTAATGCAAATTTGCAGTAACTGTGTCATCTGTTTGTTTAAACTGACCCGTTCAGTATGAGTGTACTCTCATGTCCACAAAAAATGTAAAATTACACCATGACGCTTCAACAAAGTTGCTTTCATTGGTACCAGATATCAAAATAAGTACTTTCTGTTTAATACGGCGGGGACAGCTAGGAAGTTAGGCCCCATTGTGGGTCGATGAACTTGTGCCCGGGTGGGCTATTCACAATAAAAAAAAATAGCACTTAGACATAAAATGACTGCCATATGATCATTTCTCACATCTATCATGTCCTGCCCACTACAGGTGTATGATGATAAACAGATACCTGTATAGAGGCACATAAAAAAATACTGTATATAAAATTAAAGGAAAAAGTTGTCATGGATTTTAATAGGGTACTATTATCATTTCAGGGATCCAGCAATTTTAATATATTTTTGAATCAGTAGTTTAGACAATTCTAAGACACTTTTCTTCTATGGCATTTTGCTCGCTCATTAATACTTTCAGAGAAAGTCACACAACATTTTTGGAAAATCGACTGTGAAACGACGACCCCGATGACCCTAACTCACTTCTGATTCCCAAACTTATAATCCTAGAAATCAATGGAAAGCCGCAACGCTAAATTTATATGGGCTAGATTAGATTAGGTTTGGTTGGGTTAGGCTTTGTTAGGTTTGATGTGATTAGCGGAAGAAATGAGGGTCAGATAGTCCTTCGTGATAAGAGTTAAGTACAGTATTCTAGGTTCTTTTGCTTGCCAAATATTAAGGAAAGTTGTTTGTTTACGATTAATTTCGTTCGTGACAATTGTGTGGTTAGGGTTGAGTTAGGTTAGATTAGGTAGGTTTTCTAGGTTCTTTTGCTTAGGTTAGGTTAGGCTAGGTTGGTTAGGCTAGGTTGGTTAGGTTAGGTTAGGCGAGGTTGGGTTAGATTAGGGTTCCTAAGTTCTTTTGCTAATGACAGTCGTTACGTGGGGTTTTCTAGGTTCTTTGGCTTAGTACGATTTGGTTTATATTATTTTTTACACTATTAGCATAATATTAAACACAAATGCACACGATAATAGGATGAGTTTGTTAGGTCAGGTTCTAGTAGGTTCTATGCATTGTCATTGCCATTTCTGTTTAATATCATACTAAGTGTGTAAAAAAAAATCAAGCAAATCGCACATTTCCTTCTAGTGATAACAGCTTCGTATACTTTTAACTTATTTTTTTTTCAGCTTTTCCGGAGAAATCAACATGAAATAAAACTGCAAAATGTTATGCAAGATTTTTTTCTTCCCTGAGTGAATATGTAATGTAGTCAGTATTTAACCTAACCTAGCAGGAGGGGCCCCCCGAGTTGTTATATTATGTATAAATTATAAAAAGAAACACTTCCCCTAAGAGAACACTCCCACTTGAAAGTAACAAAAATTATGGTGGAAAAGCAATGTGTTCTTGCTAGAATCGTTGACAGCATTAATCTATACGTCAACCCTTACCACTTTGACGATTCAACGATAAAGTTTAGACAGAGGGCAGAGAACTGGGAGAACTCGTCACTAGTTGTTAATTTTGTTGAATGTTGTTTAAATGTGCGAGTGACTGGCGGAGCGCGGGACTGCTGGTTAACTTCACTAATATAACACATAGTTTGCAAAATCCAACCATCTGAATAGTTTTTTCTATTGTTAATTAATTATTAAAAATATTTGAAGATAATGTGAAACATTTTTATTCAAAATAAACAGATTGCCCTTCAGAAAGTACCGTTAACATAACAATGTTTTTGTAGATGCAGGACAAAACATTTCAGACAGTAAGGTCGCAAGCTTAAAAAATATACTTTGGGAAACCCATTCAATGGTCAGTGTATTATATATGTTTTTGCCACTTGTTTATTTATCACGGTCATTCTTCAGTTCACAAATATTTTTATTATACATCAAACCCGTTTTCCTCCTGGTTAACACCGAAAACTATAATTCCTTTTGCTTACAACTTGTGTACAATACACAAGCAACTGGTATGAACTATGAAACAATAAAAGAATACGTAAATTGTTAAATTTCCGTATAATTCGTGATATTTTGTCATTTAACCAATTGTGCCCCAGGGGCGTAAGTCTACAGCTTGAAGACTGTTTATTACAACCGATTTCCATTAGCACCCAATAAAGTGAGATAACATCCAAAATCAATATTATCCTGGATATTGTCTGCAATGTCAATAGCAAATAACTAATGCATTTTTTAATGTTTAAAATATCTACTGTAGTAATAATAAGGATAAGAATACACTGATCATGCTAATGTCAGATTATATTTAGCCTACTGTATGTGGTTAAGTAGGAAGGAAAATATAATGTTAAGGAGACAATAGCCTGTATTAAAAGCAGGGTATATTATAATAGATGGATGATCAAGTGTATTTTAAAAGAAAAGTTGTCCAAATATTTCACGGACAAATATACTAATATGTAATATTTATGTATATATGTAAATTGTAACATTTTAAATAAAAGAAAAAAATATCGGGTATTACTGGAAAAGGAGGTGGCATGCTACGCCCTAACACAAAGCGTGTTTTGGACACAATAGTTATAAAAAATTATCAAAGAATGAAAATTAGATAATGATTTTACAGTATGGTACTTATTTGAACGAATTTAATCTGTTCATTCGTCTCCCTTTCAGGCAAGTTATTTACTATGAAGACATATCCTAAGATTTCAAAGTTAATGTATCAATTAATTTTACTTGTAGAATTTTTCATAATTGAGTATTTATCTTAATTTCACTTCGCGTTGATTGATATAAAATTATTATTCTATTATTATTTTATTATTAGACTTATTATTACTATTATTATCATTTCCAAACGACTCACAATTTTTGTTTAGTCAATTGCGCCCAAATTGCGCCAAACCAAGGATTCTGTACAAGAGGACCTCATGAGATAATTGTTAACATTTATAATAACAATATGGTCGAGTAATAAATCCTATCCAGCAAGACTGCTAGATTACCCTGTAGGAGAGATGCCCTTTTCGTCACACTGATACAACTCAACAAAAGCGTCTGAGCGTTTACAGCACTGCTTAGTTTTCCTATATTGTTGAAGATGACCTGTGCCTTGGTGGGCAAATCCCCGTAAAAAAAAAAAAGCAGTCTCACCTCCACTTAGCTCACATCACCCACCACACATGTGGGTCAAAATATTAAGCTTTATTAAGATTTACGTAACAATTCAGCAAGTACAAAGGTAGCACATAAATATAAATAAGTTTGTCTTTAAAGTTTCAAATCTCCTGTATTTATTAAATAAAAGGAGGACCGCGAAACATGTCTGGCAGTAAGATGACACGTGGCGAGTTGGATGAGGTATGGTAAGCAAGTGTGCCCAAAATATTTTGTTAAAAAGACAACGTTCTCAAAACGCACATGTATCCTTTCTATTCTACAACGACATTAAAGGTTCTCCTGCAGCTAGTGAACTGGTGGGGTGGATACGGTCTGCTCCGTCACACAACACTGATTTATTAATCATTTCACCACATATCAACTTACTAGCCGTTCTGTCGGTTGGTCTATTCTCTGTTACTTTGTCATGAATTGTACAGGAGGAAACCAGAATGCCCGGAGGAAACCTACAAGTTTGGTTGGGTTACACCGGATAACACCCTTCTCACATCTGTCCCGAGCCAGGGATTGAACTAACTCAGGATATAATATCGAGGGGTTTCTTTATTTCTGTGGTTAGGCCTATGTCTTACAGAGTATCTGCCCACTGAGATGGAAATAAAGTGCTGTCGTCGTCAATGGTGGGTAAGCAACGTTTGGCTGTGTGTCATGTGACCAGGAGGCTACTGCTGCTACGCCAGTTGGTGTACGGGCACGAAGTGCAAGTAGAGGAGCGAGTACGGGTGAGCACGGGGTGGAAGGCGCGGGTCAGGGGGTGGTAGTGGGTGTTTTAGCAGGACAGGACGCACGACCCGCAACACACTCGAACGCTCAGGTTCTCTGTCGGGAAGATCGGGAAAATATGAGCGATAGTCAAGCGCACAGGTGAGGTGACAAACTGTGCTAAAACTATACACATATTCCAGAACGACTTAAATTTTTGGGGGGATTAAAAATAAAGCAATGATCTCATGGACAATGTACTGTATAGTCTTCTTAACAGTAATAAAATTGGCAGTTAAATATAGTAATTACAAGTATAATTAAAAATATATAATAAGATCATGGTGTAGGCAGTCGGTGAGTCAAGGGAGGTAAGACACACCGGTTGAGGTGGTTGAGGTGAAGATAGTTGTGATGAGGTACTGTGAGGCCGGAGATAAGGTAGGAAGTGGCCACGTCCCCTTCACTTGCCAGCAGCCCCAGTGGTGCGCCATCCATCACACGTACAACCTGTCCACCACAAACATATGTTGCTGTTAATATTGTTATGCCGAGGCATAATTTCGTAGTATAATTTTGTAAACTCAGTGTTTTTTATTGTTTTCTGTCCAATGCAGCCGTTATTTTGGCAAATTTAGTGAAATTTCCGTTTATATATTTATGTATTATGTAAGAATATTCTAAAATGTATTACACAACTTTTTTTTATGATTTACATCTTATTATAAGCCTAGATCATTCTAGAATTCTCTAGGCGGGTTTCGAGCCGACCTCCAGCGTCTGGACATCACTAGAATGCTCTTGGAATCTGACGAACCATCAGGGCCGGATTCAGGAGTGGGCAAAGTGGGCAGCGGCCCAGGGGCCTCCACAATCTGGGGGCCTCCACATATTACAATATTTTATTCATTTGTTTATTCATTTGGATTATTTTTATTTTCATTCTTTAAAATTCATGGGAATTTGTACACTATCAATATATATACAGTTAATTAAAAATTTCTCAATGTTCTAATTTCCTCAATAAAACTGCATATGGCTTCAAAATTCTCCAAAGAAGTGTTCAAATTTCACAATTTTCTCGGGGGGCTTACAGCGCCCCCCGGAACTCCCAGATGTTTAAGCTCGCTTCACTCGCCACCCCACCCTCTTGGGTAGTTATAATGAGGGGGCCTCCACAAAGAGGCTGCCCATGGGCCTCTACAGGTCTAAATCCGGCACTGCGAACCATATATAAGCGGCCGTGAGCGGCCTTCAGCTAGTCGATTGCTTCTGTTCATAACAACAACTGAAGACAATTGTTGTGCAAGTATTGCGGAATTGTTGTGATTAATATAAAGTGAGAAGACTAAGGAAGTGTACGCTGGTAGTGAGCTGATTATATATTCGAAGTGTGGAGTCAAGCTGTGAAGGTATTACCCATTAACAGTGTTGTGTAGAATTAGTGTTTATTAAAGAAGACTACAGTGCACAAGTGTGTTTCTGTGACCTGGTGGAAATCTACCTGCCTGTTGTTTGTCTGCACACTGATACCGATCGTCGGGAACTATCCTGAGACTGACGGGACAGCCAGTGGTAATTCGACAACGCTTGTGAAATAACATAAGAACATAAGAAAATAAGGAGTCTGCAATAGGCCGGTTGGCCAGTGCATGGCAGCTCCTGTCGAGAGTTACTACCACTCTCTATCATCCATGAATCTATCCAGCCTCCTTTTGAAACTTTCCAGAGTTCCAGCACTTACTACAAAGTTGTTAAGCTTGTTCCACTCGTCCACCACCCTATTTGTGAACCAGTTCCTTCCTATCGCCCTCCTAAACCTAAACTTATCCAACTTAAATCCGTTGTTCCTAGTTCTATCCTGCTCGGATATTATAAGAACTATATCTATATCCCCTTTGTTGATTCCTTTCACCCACTTAAATACCTCTATCATATCTCCCCGCACTCTTCGTCTTTCTAGGGAATGCAAGTTTAGTTTCTTTAACCTATCCTGATATGGAAGGTTTCTAAGTCCCGGAATCATTTTCGTCATTCTTCGCTGCACCGATTCTAGTGAATTGATATCCATTCTATAATAAGGGCACCAGAACTGAACCGCATAATCGAGGTGCGGCCTGACTAGCGCAAGATATAGTTGCAATAAGACCTCTGCACTCTTAATACTTACTCTTCTAGACATAAATCAATACTCTGTTAGCCTTATTTCGAACATTAACGCACTCTTTTCTAGGCTGTAGGTCCGGGCTTACAAGTACCCCTAGGTCTCTTTCGCAAGTCGACTTCTCTAGGTTGATGTTGTTAAGGCTGTATACATTGACAGTATTTGTTCTTCCAATATTAAGTACGCTGCACTTGCTGGTGTTGAATTTCATTTGCCATTTTTCAGACCACCCCTGCAGTTTATTTAGATCCTCCTCTAGTGCATTTGCATCCTGCCCTGAATTAATCTGCCGCCCTATTTTGGTTTTATCCGCAAACTTGCTTATGTCACTGCTGATCCCAGAGTCTAGATCGTTTATGTAGATTATGAACAAGAGTGGGCCTAGTACTGACCCCTGGGGAACCCCACTGGTTACACAGCCCCACTCAGATTTAACACCATCTACGCTGACCCTCTGCGTTCTATCGAGGAGCCATGATTTTATCCAATTTAAAACTTTCCCCTCGATACCATGAGCCTTAACTTTTCTCAGAAGCCTCTGATGCGGTACTCTGTCAAATGCTTTGCTAAAGTCTAAGTAAATAACATCGTAATTTTCGTCATTATCTACTACCTCGAAGACTTTCCTAAAAAACGTCAGCAGATTTGTTAGTAAAGATTTTCCCTTTGTAAACCCATGTTGAGAGTCGTAGATTAATTTGCTTTTCTCTAAATGCGATCGGATGCTATCTACTGCTTCTGTACATACGACCCTAGCCGCTAGTAACCAGTGGTGGAAACTGGGTAAACGGTAAAAGGAGGTGACTTCCCCGTCGGGTCCCGACAGCTTCCTCTGGACTGAGCTTTCCCCAATGAGTTTTAGTAGTTCGTCGAGCTCCAGAAGTTCAATTTCGGTGTAGGAGATGACCCCCACACTGCGTTGTCACAAAGTTTAGAGGTCACCTAAAGTGGTACATTGTTGATGTATAAAGCATCCATCAGTTGTTTGGCCTGCCTCCATTCACCGAAGGTAACCACAAGGCTACCGCTCGGCTGGCGGACGATCTTCGTTATCCCATCTATACAATAACGAGTAAGGAACCTCTTCAGGACGGGAGGTTCAGCTTCTCGGGAGGGGTTGAAGGTGGAGGAGCTAACCTCACGGTCTTCATCCCCTGCCACGTATAACTCAAGGCTCACTTGTCTCGGCTGAGGTATTATCTCGGAATGCACCTCAGAATTAGGGTCAAAATTTCACATCTCTACTCGAACGATATTACCGAGTGACAAGGTCAGTAGATTTCATACTTAAAGTTATGATAATTTGCAAGTTTAATACATTTCATTCCACAACAAGACCATTATTTATTCTTACCTTAGAGATCCATGTCTTCAATCCACATTCTAACATGATTTATTAATTTAATAATTACGAAATAATAATAATATAAACCGTTTGGTTAGGTTTCATCACGTCTGGTACTATGCACTTGCAAACATTGTCATAACTACGCACAATTTTCATGAAATTTTTAAGACTCATGCCACAATAAAAAAGATTAGAGAAGGACGTACCGAACTTATGTACAGTATATGTGAGATTCATGATACGAGTGGCTAGAAAACATGTAGTTTACACCGAGTAAAAATAAGAGAGAAAACAAAGGTGATGAGCATAAGTGTGACGGAGGTAACTCACGGGCCGGGAAAATTCACCTAGATCTGTAAGAGATGTGGGAGAAACCTCAGCATTATGATTGTTTTATCACAAAATAACAATCACAATAACAGTATCACATAAAAAAGAACAAACAATAATAGAATCATACAAGAGAACAAAAATAACAGTACTGTATATAAGAGAGCAAACAGAATAACGAAACAAGGACACTGAAGGTTATCTGAGGAAAAGCAAAGTTAACAGAACAATAGAACATTAAAAACACGACGAACATTTAAGAAGAGAGATAAATATGGTCACATTAATTGTAAGAACTAAGATGAACATAACACAACACGTAAGAACAATGGAGAAGAGAGCAACAGTTTTGTCCAGGTCCTCTACCGTTCTTCACCTGGTACCTCGACCATTAACTCATCGAAAGCAGCCTGTGTGTGTGTGTGTGTGTGTATGTGAGTGTGTGTGTGTGTGTGTGTATGTGAGTGTGTGTGTGTGTATGTATTTGTGTGTATGTGTATGTATGTATGTGTATGTGTGTGTGATACATAGAGATACACCTCATCTGGTCATAAGGAGGGAGGCAGGGCACGAATCTCAGGCAGGAAAGATTAAAATTTTATCAAATTTAGGATTGTGATGCCCTTTTGGATACGTTGGGATAAAAGTACCAAAAGGGGCCCCTAAAATGAGCTCATGGCCCCTTTTGTCATGAATTCGGCCCTGGAAGGGCACTGGAGTCAGGGTAGCCCCTCACAGCCTCACCTGTGCGAGTAACAACAGCAATGCCACTTTCTGCAACATGTCGAGCGGCGTTCCTCAAGGTGTGACAGATGAACTCCCAGCACTCCACAAACGTCTGTATATCTATCGCATATAATTGAGGATGGAGGAATTCCACGACGTCAATCCGGGATGGAGTGATTTTCAGATCACCACTTTAACGATGGCCCATTACTTGAGCCACACATCCAACATAGTGTGTGAATTCGATCAAATTATCTCCTGGAGACCTTAATAAATATGCAATAAACCAACAGAATATTGTTGTAGAAAGATATAGATATCTTCTGTGAACGTGAGTGGACTGAACTTCAAGTGCACGGTGCAAGACCAGCTTGGGGATCTAGCTGACTGAAGGAGGGAGTGCAGGTGGTAGTGGTGCGCCTGCGCAGGACACATGAAGGCGGGACTTCCAACAACATAATAACGGCCTTGCTTCACGGCGTCTGACGTCACTCTCTCCAGCAACACCCAAAGTTTCTCACTTCTTTTACCTCTTATTCATCCATTCCTTTCAATAATTATCAGAACACACTTTTGATAGTCGAAGATAAGCGAAATTGATCGCTTATTTATTTCATTTTGAGTTGAATTACTATAGAAATAATTATTTTGTGGTTATGATACAGATACACTAGGAAACTGTTGTAGGGTAGTTCGTATGTGTGTGTGTGAGTAGGGGAGCAGTGTGCTGGTGGCAATCATTGAACCTGCAGAAGACACTTACAGTATTAGTCATTGTTGCATAATGACTGTTGTAGAGAGAGAATGCTTCAAGGGTTGCATTTTGGAAGGTGACACAAATATTACACAATATTGTAAAAGTAACTAACTGCCTTTTTACAAGCAAACATAATGTTAACCTTTTTTCATTCACTGAATTGGTTGATAGTAGGGTCATCCTGATTCATATATTAACTTGTCAATGTTTTGTATTTATTATTATTATTATTATTATTATTATTATTATTATTGAGGTGAGGGAATGATGTTCTGTTGATGTACTGTACTGTAATACTAGTGGTGTCCGACAGCCTAGTAATGAGTGACCTCCATCATAGTAGTGACTCCACCTGCCCCTCCAGCAAGTGCCTGGAAAATTTCAGCATAAGAGCTCCACCCCCCTGGCGGTGCTTAACACGGTATCTACTATGTAGTTAGAAATAGGGATAATACATATACTGTACTGTAACCTCATATCATATCCTTTGCTTGAAAAATTAAAAAACGTAGATATCTCTTTAAATATTCCCCTAATTGATATAATGACAGTAATGAGTTCCCCAGCAACAAATGACCGAGCTAAGAGAATACACGTAAATAAATGTGAATACGGTTTAGAGTTAATGAAAAAGAAAAGGAATAAAAAATAATGAAGAAAAAACATAATTAGAAAATTAAAGTTCAAATAAATAAATAATAAAGACTAAGTAAAAAACAGTGAATATTTGTCTTCAAACATTATTCAAGGTTTAGATGTCGGAATATAACCTCCTAAGTATTAGCTGTTGTGGTAATAGGAGCGGTGTCTTAGCTCGTAAATTCCCCACTGTTAAGTTACTCAGTTTAGGTAAATTATTTCCGTTGACATCATCGGACGTCTAATTAGAACTTCTCTTATATAATCGTAAAACAACAGTGTAACATCGTAAGGAGTCCCTAGTGAGCTCCAGGATATAAGTATAAATGTCTGAATCATCAGGTGATATTCTCAGATCAAGATCAATTTGGGATAAAATTTAACCTTCATTATACACTACAATAGTTGAATTAATGTGAAGATCTAAAGACCCTCTGAAGGTGCTGTGTTATAACTGCATCTGGTGTACCTTATTTCTGCTTGGTGACTGAGTGCCCAAAGAAAAGCTTCCAAAGTTACCAAGAGAGACTTGGATGTTTATAGTTGTTCAGTTTATACTGCAGAGGAGCAAGATGCGACGTGCTTGAAGGTTATAAACACCTCGCTAGCAAGTAAATGTCTGGAATTGTCTGATGACTGCGCCACTGTTGGTTGCAGTATCAGGTTAACAGCACAAACCACTGTCAGCAGTAACTTCTAGGGGGGAAAAGTCGTGAACTCATGGAATAAAATAACAATGAATGTTGTGGAGGCAGCGAGTGTGACCTCCAGGCTACAGGGCCGTCATGTAGTACGTAACGTAAGTTTCGTCTCCACATCCGAGCCTGAGGGCCCAGTCCCTTTGTTACTGACTTAATTCATGTATCAAAAGATCACTCGCTGGTTACTGGTTTCTGAGGGTTGAACCATGGGAATTCACTACTAATGGATAATTAAATAACGCACTGGCGGGATAACAGAGACACGCTTTAGGTAAACCTAAATACAGTAGCTGGGGAACAGAAAGGTGGGAAGGGTTGTGTAGCAGTAGTCATCGCTACACTGAAAACTACAGCCAGGGACAACACTCACCACTGTCACTGAGGCATCAGGAACTCTCCAGTCTCCAAGCGACATGACAGCGCCAAGTCACAGTTCAACTTGGCACTGCCCAAATCAGTGAATTTTAAGAAAAGAAAAAAAAAAACAGTGGAAATCCCAATGAGCCTCCGCTGGAATGCCTTTTGGGTTTAAAACGCCAACTAATACAATTGCTATAACCCAGACTGGTCAGGGTCTGTTTTGGCTATTGGGTAATATAAATGGTTGTAAGCGCATCTTAGATCTAACTTGTGTGAGAAATCTGTGGGAAACTGGTGGGTGGGGTCAGCACCGTGCCGTTGTTTAAGGCCCTCATGGTATGAAAACTGGATGGGTGGCAAGGAATATGGAGGAGCGAAGGATGTGTGTGTGTGTGTGTGTATGTGTGTAAGGACACATCAGCTTTTGTCAAGAGGGACCGCATCAGTCGATACGTACTTCAAGTGCATGCGTGCGTGAGCACTGTACGTGCTTGCTTGAGAGGTGGTGTACGTGGAGGATAATCACATTAATGTATAAGAAGTGAGCACCAAGGTCTGGATATAGATAAACTTTGGTGAGCACAAGGCGGAAGCTGGAGTGTCACGCGTGGCGGCCAGGGAGACGTTCACCCCCAGTACAGCCTGCCTTTATCCATCAACCTACCGCGACTCGTGCCATCCATTCATCTTCGCCCGCCCACACCTCTGAACGACGACCATAATTGATGACACACCCAAACAATGAGTAACTCTCACCTTCCATAAATTATGACAAACAGTGGTAAAGTTTGTAACACTCATCAAAACTAGTTAATGGACACTGTAGCGGGCAAAAAAAGAATTCTCGTTCATCACACTTGACCTTTTACAGTTGTGGTAAATAAAGGCACACGAGTCGTTACGTCGTTGTTAAATTAAGGGCGGCTGGCTGTGGTCTCCTACAATCCCCGCTTTATAATCCTTTACTTCATTAGGTAAAAGCTATATACCTTATTGTCAGGATACCGTAGTCAGAAAAAGCTGACATTCGTTACCATTTTGATTTTTAAAAGAGCAAAAATAATTCGTTTTAAAATTGTGATGTTAAAAATATTATTATCATTTAAAAAAATGCAATTTTGCATATACAATTTTCTGAGGGATGTGTGAATGGGTAACGTTGGTGAATAACATATACAAAATAGTAATATTATCCCCGTATACACGACAGCCCTTGAAGAGGATAATGGATTTTGTGGGGTTCGTGATTGTTTGGTTCACACTCAGGATGGAATGGAGAAAGGAAACTCACAATGTGCTCTCTGTATACATGTTGTATTGAATGTACAATGCAGCTTGGTGCTGGGAAGGCAGCGTGGTTACAAGCGTGATGTAGAGAGAGCTGGTTGGTGAGGATGCTCACTGGAGGACAGCTTGTGGGTCGCCATGCTCGCCAGCGGGAGAGAGGACCGCCAGGCAGGCAGAGGAGCGAGGCCCGCCGGGCAGCGGCAGAGGAGGTGGTGTTGCTGGCTGTGGCTGTATGTAGAGAGTCAGCGAGAGAGCGAGAGCAGATCACCGCGAGGTCAGGTCTTAAATAGCGGGGGTAGGCTTGGCTTACTAGTTGACCCCCGCTCCGTGGTGTATGGCGGCGCTGGTTGACCTAGGTCACGAGGCATACACTGGGGAATAGGTGGGGTCGGCTAGGTAGCGACAAACAGCGTTTGTAGGGGAGAATTCCACTACAGTACTCCCCCTTCCCTCCAGGCTGTGTAGGAGACTTGTTGTCTGCAGAGTTGCATAGCACATGTGAGGCAGAACGGGCGGTGCGTGCCTCATGTGAGACAACGGCGATGGCGTGGATGAGCCGGTCGCTGGGGACAACTGTCTAGATACACAATATCTGTGGGAGTAGAGAGGGAGAATAAGTGTGTGTGGAGGCGATGAATGTTGTGCTTCCCTCACGGCAGGTACAGAGTCGCCAGATGCGCCTGCTGGGGTGTGTGGGCCTGGGTCAGGAGCAGGGGCTGTGTCAGCAACAGCGGATGAGGGCTCGTGACAGCAGCTGGGTCCACGACAGCAGCAGGGTGCAGGACATTAGCAGGGAGTACCTGAGGAAGAAAAGAGGGGTGTGTGGGTCCGCACTCAGGAACAGAGGCTGCATCAGGGGCGGCAGGGGTTACTGCTGGGCCGGGGTCGGCGTCTGAGGCAGGACGGGTGTGCTGGGGTCGGTAGGACGTGGTGCTTGGGGCAGGAAGAGGAGCTGGTGTCTGCTTAGAGTAGCAGAGCTGCTCTAGGGTGTCCAACCTGCGGTGTAGAGACAGTAGTTGTAGAGCCGATGAGAGCTGCTTCTGTGTGGATAAGCCAGTCTTCCATGTTGCTTGAAGACCGGGAGCGTGATCAGTTTCTCCTCCATCCTGTGTGAGTGCAAATCTCCGGGGTCACCAATTGTGGGGTTCGTGATTGTTTGGTTCACACTCAGGATGGAATGGAGAAAGGAAACTCACAATGTGCTCTCTGTATACATGTTGTATTGAATGTACAATGCAGCTTGGTGCTGGGAAGGCAGCGTGGTTACAAGCGTGATGTAGAGAGAGCTGGTTGGTGAGGATGCTCACTGGAGGACAGCTTGTGGGTCGCCATGCTCGCCAGCGGGAGAGAGGACCGCCAGGCAGGCAGAGGAGCGAGGCCCGCCGGGCAGCGGCAGAGGAGGTGGTGTTGCTGGCTGTGGCTGTATGTAGAGAGTCAGCGAGAGAGCGAGAGCAGATCACCGCGAGGTCAGGTCTTAAATAGCGGGGGTAGGCGTGGCTTACTAGTTGACCCCCGCTCCGTGGTGTATGGCGGCGCTGGTTGACCTAGGTCACGAGGCATACACTGGGGAATAGGTGGGGTCGGCTAGGTAGCGACAAACAGCGTTTGTAGGGGAGAATTCCACTACAATTTCTTTAAAACTTAGCAGAGGCAACGATATCCCTAAAAGCTCGGTAGACTTCAGCAACAAACGTGATTCAATTATTCAAACCAAACATGTGACTTGAGGGTGTTCGTAGATACACCAAGTGAATTAATTCACTCGGGGTCTGTAACTAACTTCTAAACATAAGAACATAAGAATGGAGGAAACTGCAGCGGGCCTATTGGCCCATACTGGGCAGTCCCGTTTACACCCAACCCCTATTGCTCATATGAGCATCCAACCTATGTTTGAAGCAATTCAGCGTATTCGAGTTAATGATGATATTTGGTAACTTGTTCCATTCATCCACTACTCTGTTTCCAAACCAGTGTTTACCTAGTTCACGCCTAAATCTAAATTTGTCCAATTTAAAACCATTGTTACGAGTTCGCTCCTGGTTGGATAATTTGAGTACCTTTGTAATGTCCCCTTTGTTTAGCCCTGCCTTCCATTTATACACCTCTATCAGGTCGCCCCTCGCTCTACGTCTCTCAAGGGAGTGCAAATTAAGATGCTTTAACCTGTCTCTATACTCAAGGTTCCTGATACCCGGGATTAGTCTTGTCATTCTCCTCTGAATTCTTTCCAAGGATTCTATATCCATTCTGTAATACGGTGACCAGAACTGGACTGCGTAATCCAGGTGTGGTCTCACAAGAGCAAGATACAGTTTTAGGATGACCTCGCTAGTCTTGTAACTAACACTCCTTTGTATGAACCCAAGTACTTTATTAGCCTTGTTTCGAGCAAAAACACATTGTTTACTTGGCTTAAGGTTCCTACTTATCATTACTCCTAAATCTCTCTCGCAGTCGGATTTCTCTATGGCATCGTTGTTCATCTGGTATCTGGTTTCCCTGTTTACATTTCCTATACTGAGTACTTTACATTTGTCAATGTTGAATTTCATCTGCCATTTTTCAGACCATTCGAAAAATTTGTTTAGATCCTCCTGTAGTTTTGCCGAGTCCTCGTCAGATTTGATAACACGTCCTATTTTAGTATCATCAGCAAATTTACTTATGTTGCTGTCTATGCCGATATCTATGTCGTTTATGTATATAATAAACAATAATGGTCCAAGTACTGAGCCTTGGGGAACTCCACTTGTGACGTTGCTCCAATGGGACTTAGTGCCGTTAATGCTCACTCGCTGTTTCCTGTCCTGTAACCACGCCCTAATCCATTTAAGGATGTCACCTTTAATGCCATGAGCTTCTACCTTTCTAATTAGTCTTTCGTGGGGTACTCTGTCGAAGGCTTTGCTAAAGTCGAGATATACCACATCATAATTGTGCCCCTCGTCCACTGATTCGAAAACTGATGAAAAGAATGTTAATAGATTAGTTAGGCAAGAACGTCCGCTTGTGAAGCCATGCTGGGAATCATTGATCAATCTGTGCTTCTCCAGGTGATTTCGAATAGAGTTTGAAATGATTGCTTCCAGTAATTTGCCTACTATTGATGTTAGACTGATTGGGCGGTAGTTAGAGGATAGTGATCTATCCCCCTTCTTGAAGATCGGTATTACATTCGCTATCCTCCAGGATTCTGGTACTACACCTGTTTTTAAGGACATGTTAAACAACTTTGCTAAGGGCATACTAAGCTCTTCCTTACATTCCTTTAATACTCTGGCAAATACCTCATCGGGACCAGGTGACTTATTAGGCTTTAGTTTGTCTATTTGCTTACTAACATCGTTACTAGTCACTACTATCTCACTTAATTTGTTTTCTTCACTATCTCTGAATAGAGTCGGTGCCTCGGGTATCATGTTTAAATTTTCGGTGGTGAAAACTGTTGAAAAATATTTCTTCAAATTATTGCTCATTTCTCCGTCGTTATCAGTGAGCTCGCCGGAGTCTGACCGTATTGGTCCAATCTTTTCTCGTGTTTTAGTTTGGTACATTTGGTAGAATCCTTTGGGGTTTGTCTTTGCCTCCCTTGCTATCCTTACCTCATTATTCCTCTTTGCTTTCCTTATCTCGGTTTTAACCCTACTCGCCAATACCCTATAATAGTCCCGGAGGTGAATTTCGCCACGATTTATCCTTCTACCTATAGCCTTCCTTTGGCCAATGATGTTCTTTAAATAATTATTTATCCATTTAGGGTCATTGTTGTTTGATCTGAGTTTTTTGTATGGTATGTTCTGCCTTTGTGCATTAAGTAACTCACTATTTAAATTGTCGTGGAACTCGGCAATCTCAGATCTCGTTATCAGGTCGGTGTCATCTGTCAGGTTCACGGCCAAGCGCGACACCCCCTCTCTCAGCTGCCTCTTTAAACTGTCAAAGTTTGCCCTTCTGAAATCTGGTACTTTAGTGGAATTTTCCTTACGTCTGCCCTGAAAATCTAACTGGAATCGAATTTCTTTGTGATCGCTGTTTGCAAGTTCGTTCCCTACCTCGACATTGCTAATGAGGTTTTCTCTGTTTGACAAAACTAAATCCAATATATTATTACCCCGTGTGGGTTCGGTTATATGTTGACTTAGGAAACAGTCCTGGATCGTCTCGAGAAAATCCTCTGATTCTGAGTTTCCCGTAAGGTCGGTCCAATCTATTTGGCCAAGGTTAAAGTCGCCTACTATACAGACTTTGTTGTGTATGGAAGCCCTGCGCATTTCATCCCAGATAAGTCGCTCATTGACTCTGTCAAGATTGGGGGGTCTATATATTACTCCTGTGATTAATTTTTCCCGACCGTCGCTTAATTCTATCCAAATTGTTTCTGTATTCCTCTCAGTTTTTATTTCCTTATTTATTTCACACTTCATGTTATCCCTAACATAGATTGCTACTCCGCCTCCTTTCCTGGTCTGCCTATCGGTATGGAACAGTTTGTAACCCGCAATTTGGTATTCGACTGGTAATTCACGTGTATCTAGGTTGATCCATGTTTCAGTGAATGCAATTATATCGATTTCTTCGGTTCATACCAAGGCCCTAATATCATCCATTTTGTTTCTCATACTTCTACTGTTCGCGTAATATACATTTAAGTTAGTCGTGTTCTGAGTCCTTCCCTTACCGCGTTTAGTTTTAAACACAACCCACAAGTTAGTAGCGTGTGCATGTACTCTTACAACTCAGTATACAGTAATCAAAAGATGATATACTGTTTATTCTATTATGATTTTGCTTTGTTTCTTGCCATTCTTTCGGACTTTAATTTAGATAACACTATGGTTAACTACAGTAGTCTAGGATCACCATGGTTAACTACAGTAGTCTAGGATCACCATGGTTAACTACAGTAGTCTAGGATCACCATGGTTAACTACAGTAGTCTAGGATCACTATGGTTAACTACAGGAGACTAGGATCACTATGGTTAACTACAGTAGTGTAGGATCACTATGGTTAACTACAGGAGACTAGGATCACCATGGTTAACTACAGTAGTCTAGGATCACCATGGTTAACTACAGTAGTCTAGGATCACCATGGTTAACTACAGTAGTCTAGGATCACTATGGTTAACTACAGGAGACTAGGATCACCATGGTTAACTACAGTAGTCTAGGATCACCATGGTTAACTACAGTAGTCTAGGATCACCATGGTTAACTACAGTAGTCTAGGATCACCATGGTTAACTACAGGAGACTAGGATCACCATGGTTAACTACAGGAGACTAGGATCACCATGGTTAACTACAGTAGTGTAGGATCACCATGGTTAACTACAGTAGTCTAGGATCACCATGGTTAACTACAGGAGACTAGGATCACCATGGTTAACTACAGGAGACTAGGATCACCATGGTTAACTACAGTAGTGTAGGATCACCATGGTTAACTACAGTAGTCTAGGATCACCATGGTTAACTACAGTAGTCTAGGATCACCATGGTTAACTACAGGAGACTAGGATCACCATGGTTAACTACAGTAGTGTAGGATCACCATGGTTAACTACAGTAGTGTAGGATCACTATGGTTAACTACAGGAGACTAGGATCACTATGGTTAACTACAGTAGTCTAGGATCACCATGGTTAACTACAGTAGTCTAGGATCACTATGGTTAACTACAGGAGACTAGGATCACTATGGTTAACTACAGTAGTCTAGGATCACTATGGTTAACTATAGTAGTCTAGGATCACCATGGTTAACTACAGTAGTCTAGGATCACCATGGTTAACTACAGTAGTGTAGGATCACTATGGCTAACTACAGGAGTCTAGGATCAGCATGGTTAACTACAGTAGTCTAGGATCACCATGGTTAACTACAGTAGTCTAGGATCACCATGGTTAACTACAGTAGTGTAGGATCACTATGGTTAACTACAGTAGTCTAGGATCACCATGGTTAACTACAGGAGTCTAGGATCACCATGGTTAACTACAGTAGTCTAGGATCACCATGGTTAACTACAGTAGTCTAGGATCACTATGGTTAACTACAGTAGTCTAGGATCACCATGGTTAACTACAGTAGTCTAGGATCACCATGGTTAACTACAGTAGTCTAGGATCACCATGGTTAACTACAGTAGTCTAGGATCACTATGGTTAACTACAGTAGTCTAGGATCACCATGGTTAACTACAGGAGTCTAGGATCACCATGGTTAACTACAGTAGTCTAGGATCACCATGGTTAACTACAGTAGTCTAGGATCACCATGGTTAACTACAGTAGTCTAGGATCACCATGGTTAACTACAGTAGTCTAGGATCACCATGGTTAACTACAGTAGTCTAGGATCACTATGGTTAACTACAGTAGTCTAGGATCACCATGGTTAACTACAGGAGACTAGGATCACCATGGTTAACTACAGTAGTGTAGGATCACCATGGTTAACTACAGTAGTGTAGGATCACTATGGTTAACTACATTAGTCTAGGATCACCATGGTTAACTACAGGAGACTAGGATCACCATGGTTAACTACAGGAGACTAGGATCACCATGGTTAACTACAGGAGTCTAGGATCACCATGGTTAATTACAGAAGTGTAGGATTACTTTACACTATGGCTAACTTACTACAGTGGTTTATTAATGCTATGGTAAACTATAGAAATTCTTGACGATTTTTTTTACGTAATTGAAAGAAAGAAACGTCTCATTGAATGTAGATTTTACTTTTGTCAACATAAGAAATGTATATTGGAATTCCATTAAGAATTTTGTATTTATTTACGTATTTTCTGAAGGTGATTAGCTGACCATCTTTCACTGTTTACGTCAGCAGAGAGAGGCTATGACGTCTTGGATTTTTTTTTTTTTTTTATTGGGCACCCCCTTACATCCTTGTGGAAGGTGAAGCGCAGAAGCGTTTACAGCGCCCAACAGGGAAACATGCTAAGTTCATGCTTGCCTTTATGTCTCACGAGTTAAGGGCGTAGAAGCCTGAAGTGGTTTTATGTCATGAAGTTATTGGAAGCTCCAACAACTTTCCCTGAATACGAATTGGCAATTTTCGATTTACACCAGGTACCTACTTTACTGCTAGGTGAACAGGGACTAATGGGGGCAAGGAAGTAAGTCCAAACAACTTCCACCGGCCCGGGAATCGAACCTGTGACATCTCGCTTGCGAGGCAAGAACGGTACCGCATCTACCAACGATCCCCCACGTCTTAAATTGTGTAGAAATTGAGATGTTATATCCTTTTTCTTTTCATAGCGGGTTATACCGAGCAACGAGAAAAATAATGTAAATATATAGAATAAGATCAATATACTTCAGGCATAATCAGGGATGGAAGGGATTACAGTAGAGATATTAATGAATAAAACTAAGGGTAGGAAGGTGAAGGAGAAAGCAGAGACTGGTCTGGATGGATAAAATTAAAAGCAGTAGTCCCAGAGAGAAAAATCTAGGCTCGGTATACAGTACGCAACCCGACAGGATTTGCAGTAAAGATACCGTGGTCACCAACCCTCAGACGTGAGGGTGACACCTTGATTAAGTGGAATAACCAGGATATAACGCCTGGCCATTACTCAAGTTACTCGTAACTGTGAACCACCTTTCGATTGTAGACTGACGATTTATATCAGCTGTACTCTTTGTCACTTAGTTTGACTTAAAAAAAAATCACCGAGTGATAAGTCGACTCCATGTGCATAGCGACTATGATGCGACGTTTGACCCTGGTATAGTGTACAAAGCTCAAGGGTGAGTTAAGAGTAGCGGGAGGAGGAGGTGGGTCACCTGAGGGAGGTCGACGCTCCCCGCCAATGTTTACACAGTCTCGGCCAGGCTCAGGTGTGTTTCTCAGGCGCGCACGCAGGGATCTTTAAACGGGGAGGATGGGTAACTAATCACTCCCAACTCCATCCTCCTTCACCGTTGATGATATACTTATGGTTCTAGACTGGATGATTTACTGTATAAAGATTGTATTGTTTTGGTTCTGCGATAATGATTTAATACTGGACATAAATGTAAAACAAATTCGTCAAACGTATCCATACACGAGTCAGGGGATATTGCTAACCTCATGTCTTATCATCCAGTGTTAAATGCAACATAACTGATCAGGACGGCCATTGTCTTTTATCGAGATTTATCATCGTAACGCAATGTATTTTCTTATTTTATCTTAGGAACTAATAGCTACAGGACGTTGTGACTCACCCCTAGAGTTCCTTAGCAAATTCTTGGCCAAGAAACGTTCACATCCCCATCATTCATAGTTCACGAGATGTCATTCAGTCGAGATAAAACTATTACTGTTGAGAATTTCCACCAAAGTCTTTGATCAATTATATTGCTGTGATCCAGTTGAAACTGCACAGAACATTTTCATCAAATATCAAGAGCAACAAAAAATAAATAAAATAAAATAATCTGCAAAATTTGTTTCTACTTGCACTAAAATGTGTCAAAGAATCCCCAAGAGAAACTAAAACACCATTAGCTCACTAGTCCAGGTGAATTTTGATACATTTTTTTATAAGCGGATAATGTTAATCACAACAAGTTTAGCCCTCGTAAAGTATAAGAATAATCAGGATTTACTACTACTAGCAGCAAGTGGTTGGATATGCATAAGCACCAACTTGCTCTCATACCCTTATAAATATATCACTGAATAATTCACAGTATTTACCGTATAGTGTGGACCAACTTATCTCCATGTCCGCGTACTTAAGTCATATCTGTGCTCGGGTCGTAATACACCTTTTCACATATCCGTTGAGACATTGTTACATAACTATTTGACAAATTTCATATCCGAATGACAGAACACATATCAAATGGCAGTCTAAAATAACTGTTCTTTCATGCTAACGGAAGTGATTGACATAAGTTATGAAGTTGACAGACGTGAACAATAAACCGACAGTCAACATATAGTTTGAGAATGTAACAATTGGAGAATGACATACCACCAACAGTTATTTTAGATTGTCATTCGATATGTGTTCTGTCATTCGGTTATGAAATTTGTCAAATAGTTATGTAACAATGTCTCAACGGATATGTGAAAAGGTTTACTACTCACCCGTCTCCGTCTCCGACCTTATTAAAAATACTGGAACATGTTTACAGTGACGCGGATAAGACTCAAGTTATCGCGAGTGTTTTAAAGCGAGGGTATTGTGTGGTGGTCATTACCCTCTAAGGGCCCGTCGAGACCGAACTGATGGTAAAACTGTTGATAGGATACACATGACCTCTGTAAAGAATTAGAGGACTAAATAATGAACGATAAACAAATAAAGAGATGGAGAGGCGATGGGGATTGAAAACGGAGAGAGGAAGAAAAAATTGAGTCGAAAGAGAATTAAGTGTAAATATTATTACTGAAGACAAAGTTGATACTAAGAACTAAGAAACTAATGATGGGGAAGACAAAAAAGGGAAGGGAAGAAGCAATAGTTTATATATATCGGCTCAATCTTAATCAGACATATAAGCTTCAGGGACAAAACTAAAAAGCCAATGTGAAAATTTTGAGGTAATAGTTGTGTTTGGGAGGTACTGTACACTCACCACAAAAAGTTCTCGAACAGCTAGGCACAAGGGATTTCAGAATGAGCACTAATTATGGCTCGTGTTATCTCAGAATGGTCGGTATGCCTGGTTGCAAAGTGACTCAATATTTTCTTATAATATATGTTGTTCGTCTTTACAGTATTTACAGGTGAAAAGAACTAATTTAATTTGCAATAAAACTTCCTCGGAGAGCAATGTTCAGATTTCCCGTTCGTTTTGTCATACTGAATGACCCTTAGCGTTCGAGAACTTTTTTGCGGAGCGTACATATAGCTCTGATTTTTATTCTAGTAACGTTGTCAAGTATTCCTGTGCTTCAGTTACCACAGCACTTTACTATTAAGCACATAAACTAAGACAGATCATATTCTACAGTGACTACACAACAACTGTTAAAAGTTTAGGAGGATATATACCTCTCGAACTCGGTGATATCTGACAAGAAACCCATTGAGGTCTGCATCCAACACCACCTCCAGTCCACAGTGTAACACCTGTCTCCAACACCACCACCAGTGCATCTGCCCCCCAACCGTGGAGGTCCATCAACTTATCACACATGAGGGTAAATGAAACACACAGGCTGGACACAGGGCATGTCGGAAGCACTGCTGTATATAAACTGTATACAGTATGTTACGCTAAGTGACACAGGTTGCACGCAGGTGATGAATACACTTAAAGTACACAAATCAGTGGTTTTATAGCAAAAAGAAATCAACAGAGTACACAATAAAGGCGGTACAGCAGATAATACACCTATGGTACACCGTTTACAAGGCACGGGGTACGATACACACCTCATGAAATAAGCACACGATGAGGGAAGCAGGGTACACCAGCCTTACTACACAACACACCTCAGATCAAGCTCCCAGTGTGATGTACAGCTTGTCAAGTGGAAGAACCCACCCGCATGTGGATGTGATGTGCAATGACTGTTCACCTACACCACAAGGCAGTCAGTGTCCCCCACGACTGCCCTCCCTCACCTGACACCAACTACTCCTAACCTTCCTTACCTAACTCACTCCACAGAACCTAAACTGCCCTCACCTGTCCTAATCCACTTTAACTAGCTTACCTGGCATAAAGCAATCTAACCTATCATAACATGCTTAAGTCATCCAATATAACTTAATCCATCCTAGCCTGAGCTAACCTACCTTGTTATAGGTACTTGGCAAAACCTAAACTATCCTATCCTAAGTTAATCTGACAGTGGCACAGACACTGACGGACCGCCTGGTGACCCAAGGCTAATCAGTCCACCTTAAACCCGCATGCACGTGGACTCTCTATTTGTACATGGAGGGTTCAGTGTGGGGCGGTGGAGGAGTGGTCCTCACACTCACCCGACCTGGACATGAGCCCGCCTTTCTCTATCACACACACACTGTTACTTTACCTCCTTCCTTAACTAAAATTTGATTGTTTACATTTTCAAATAATTCCTGATATCTATTTAGGTACAGTGTGCACTAATGCAATCGTAATCATCAGCTGACCGATCGCTATCACTTATATGAAAGTCTAAAAACCATCTAGTATCACACTTACAAGATGCTCGGGGTGATTTGTCTTGTGAAGATGAGTGAGAGAGAAAGAGAGCTTTGGGTAGTTGAGAGAGCACTTTTTTCACTGTTTAATCAGTCAATGAATGTATGAGTCTTGTTCGTAATACTTAATTATTGTATATTCACATTTTTTGTATTGCCAATAGTTTAGGAAATCAACCCATGCTATCGTAAGTAAATCAATAAACTAGCCTAATGATGCCCATATGACTATCCGGTGGTACTGTTGTATATCACAGACTTGCCCATCAGCCCTGCGGGCAATATCTACTCGCGTTGTCAGTCGATGGTGGGACGCCTTGTCTCTGGCACCAAGTTGGGCAAGTTATATAAGTGATTGAGCAGCTCACTCCAGAAACTTTGTGGTGGGGGAGGTGGAGGTAAGGTGGAGGAAACTGGCTGTGGAGGTGAGGAGGGCTCCTGGGGGAGGTAAGGCCACACTGCCTCAGTAGACGTTGGTGTCGTCAGTGTGGAAGAAGAGATAGTGTACGGAGGCTCTGTTGTAGAGATCAAAGTCGTTGCTGACGCGTCCTTGGTACTTGTGCTGGTATCTTGAGTACCTTCATCTTCTGATATACTCTTAACTGTCGAAGTGACGACAGTGTCACCACGGAGAGTGCCAGAGTCTTGGCCAATGGCTGTGGTGGGGCTTGGGACAGTGCTCGGGCCACTGACAGTATCCTGGTCAGTACCTGCGCTCTGGTACCTGTTCACGCTCTCCACTTGCCCTATCACAGGAACTTTCCAGGCACCAGTACCCATGTACTGACCGGGTGGGGGCCTGTCAGATACATCATGACGTTGGGGAAAACTGTCCACAACTTTCTGGGAATGTGCTTCGGATGCGACACTTTCTAAGGTATGCAAATCAAGTTCATTGGAGTTACCATTCATGACCTTATTAACAGTGGGATTTCTTAGATCATTGAAAATATGATGGAGAGTTTGTTGAAGATGTACTTTTTCATCTGTGTTCAATGGTTCACCAGAGTCTGCAACTAGTGAACTGTAATCCTCATCCATGAAGGCGTAGTCCAGAGGCAACTGCTGGGGTCGGTGTGGCGGCAACAACTGGCCATCGTGGGTGGGTGTGTGTACCACAGGCTGGCTGGGTGAGGGCAACGGGTCTGTCAGCTTGATTACACTACTCGTCCACGGCAATGGTAATAGAGGTCGAGTGTCTTCGAAGTGACCACCAGTCCTCAATGGTGGGGGGCTCAGGCTAGTACTTGGCTTCTGCCGTAGCGGTCGGTTCGTCTGGAATGTTCCCTGGCCAAGGTGGGGCCCGGGACGCAGTGGTGGTTTGTTGTTGAGGTAACTGGTGAAGGGGTAGCCATACACACTCTGCAGATGAGACATTAAATTATCTATGAACTGTGATTGGTCAGATCCTGAGTTCTGGTCATCAGGTGGTGCCGACAGGCTCGCTTGTGATATCTGCAGTGATCCTTCAGATTCATTAGAGCCTTCTTGTGGCGGATTCAGGGGGCGGAGTTGCTGTGGTCGTGGCCAGTTGACGGGACGACTTGGATTATTTGTGGGCTTGTTCACGAGGGCTGTGTTGGCTGTACTCTCCTCTACTGCCTCAACACTTACATTTTCCTCTTGTGATAATGTGATCTTCAAGGCTTCATCACTCGATGAAGTTGGCGTCTGAGAGGCAGAGTTGTCCGCTGCACCAGACTGCAGTGAAGGTTTCGGTCTGGGAATATCCAGGTAGGATAAGAGGGGTTTTAGAGGCTTTGGTGGGCGGTGCAGCTGAGGGCGTGGGCGGTTGACAGGGCGGAATGGGCTCTGTATTGGTCTGTTCTGAGTATATGGTCTGTAAGGCCTTTTTGAGGGCAGTGGGCGTGACCACTGAGATGGGGTGGGTGTGTTGACAAAGAGCCAAGACAATGGACGTGGAGTAACGGACTGCTGTGGGAGAGGGTAGGCAATGGGAGGGCGGCCCGTGGCCACAGAGGGCACTGTCTGCAGCAAGGGGTCACTGCCAGGGAAATATTCCGCTGACGGTGGCAGTGTCTCGGGCGACTCAGGTGTTGAGGGTGATCGCCTGGGAGGCGGAGGCGTTAAGTAAGAATTAAGAGAAGTTGTACTTGTTGATGGTGGACGAGTGGCGGGTGGTTGGCTCGTGGTGGTTGATGGAGATGTGTTGGGTGGTCGGCGCGTGTTGGGCGTCAGAGACGTGGAGGGTGGTCGGCTCGTGGAGGGTGGCGGAGATGTGCTGGGTGGTCGGCGCGTGTTGAGCGTCAGTGACGTGGAGGGTGGTCGGCTCGTGGAGGATGGCGGAGATGTGCTGGGTGGTCGGCGCAAGTTGGGCGTCAGAGACGTGGAGGGTGGTCGGCTCGTGGAGGATGGCGGAGATGTGCTGGGTGGTCGGCGCAAGTTGGGCGTCAGAGACGTGGAGGGTGGTCGGCTCGTGGTGGTTGATGGAGATGTGTTGGGTGGTCGGCGCGTGTTGGGCGTCAGAGACGTGGAGGGTGGTCGGCTCGTGGAGGGTGGCGGAGATGTGCTGGGTGGTCGGCGCGTGTTGGGCGTCAGAGACGTGGAGGGTGGTCGGCTCGTGGAGGATGGCGGAGATGTGCTGGGTGGTCGGCGCAAGTTGGGCGTCAGAGACGTGGAGGGTGGTCGGCTCGTGGAGGATGGCGGAGATGTGTTGGGTGGTCGGCGCGTGTTGGGCGTCAGAGACGTGGAGGGTGGTCGGCTCGTGGAGGATGGCGGAGATGTGCTGGGTGGTCGGCGCAAGTTGGGCGTCAGAGACGTGGAGGGTGGTCGGCTCGTGGAGGATGGCGGAGATGTGTTGGGTGGTCGGCGCGTGTTGGGCGTCAGAGACGTGGAGGGTGGTCGGCTTGTGGTGGGTGGTGGAGATGTGCTGGGTGGTCGGCGAGTGGAGGGCGGCGGAAACGTGTAGGATGGTTGGTGCGTGGTGGGCGACTTAGGTGTGTACAAAGGTAGGTGCGTGATGGGTGACGGACGAGAATATGGTAGGGGTGTGGGCGGCGGATGAGTGTAGGGTGGGCGTGTGGGCGGTGGATGAGTGTAGGGTGGTCGTGTGGGCGGTGGATGAGTGTAGGGTGGGCGTGTGGGCGGTGGATGAGTGTAGGGTGGTCGTGTGAGCGGTGGATGAGTGTAGGGTGGGCGTGTGGGCGGTGGATGAGTGTAGGGTGGTCGTGTGGGCGGTGGATGAGTGTAGGGTGGGCGTGTGGACGACGGACGAAAGTAAGGTGGGCGTGTGGTCAGCGGACGAGTGTTGGATGGGCGTGTGAGCGTGGGAGAACTCTTGGTAGTAGAAGTGGTGGTGGTGGGCGGAACGACGTGGATCTTTACCTGAAACAACAAGAACAAGATAAGCGACATAGCAGACTCTTGTGTCCGAAAGTTGAACCTAAAGCAATATAATTTTGGGTACCATATGTGTGTTTTCCTGCACTAGATTAAAACAATTCTTCAATTTTAATTAAAATTTTGTATCTCTTAAAGTTACAGGTTATAAATACAATGCAGGGATACATGTAAACAGCATTAAAAAACCGGGATGGTTACCAAGATGAATGTGTGGAAAAAGATATATTTCGATACAGTGGTGATGACAAGCACAAGCTGATAGCTTTTTATCACATAAGAATATAACAGATGAAACAAATAGTCGACTTAAGACGGAGGCCCATAGCTGATGTACGGTACGGTAATGATCAAGGTAACGAGACACCGTATTCCTAATGTTTACAACGTCTAGTATAGTGTATGAGGCAGCCAACACCAACACCTTCAGTACACTACAACAATGTCACACACACACACACGCGCGCGCGAGCGCGTGTGTGTGATTGAGTGAACAAATGTTACTCGTATTCAACGCTTAAATATAAACTACACCTATATGCCAGGGGGGAATTGTTTTAACATAATGGAATGAATTGTGAGTGTGGACAGTGATATGTCTGGTATAACTATATAAAAAACATAACATGTGTCGTTAATTCCAAACTGAATTACTTTACAATAAACTCCTGTGAACTAAAAATAGTCACAACGACCAAACACAGGTGAAGGTGAGGCTGGCAGGGAGTGTGTCCTGATAACACTGTGGAGATCGTATTACTGCACTTAGAGAACAACAGACATCCATGTGGCCAACACCAAAGAAAGGTCCAGGAACACCCACCCGCTGACCGGGCTGGATCACGCGGTACCCCCAGGCGTCGGCGACGTAGTGGGTGACGTGATTCTTCCCTGCGGCGTCGTGCCACCCATAGCGGCCGAGCACCGCACCGTCAGGACGTCGTTCCTCGTGACGCCACTGATTGTTGCCGCTGTACCCGAATTTGTACGACCCTGTTGGAGAGAACTGCAATGAGTACCTGGGCTGGGTCAACACTTACCATAATCCAGGAGCTTGTGGCATGACTCACAGTGATTGGTTGTCTTTTGTCTTGAGTTTCACCAGTTTCTCTCATAACACTTTACCCAACAACCTGAAACACTGAAGCTACACTTACACCTAAATCTACATGTGGCCTAACCGAGCTAACCTGGACTCACCTGACCTACACCTGTCAGAAAGAAGGACATAAGTGGACATTATGTTGTACACTACCTAAGACTCATCATCACAAACGCCACTGAACTAAGGCTGGGTGCCGGGTGTTAACTCATCAGGGCACACGTAAATTTTTTTTACTTATTTGTTTTCCTTTATTCCCTACACCTCTTTATTTAGTACAATAGTTGATAAGCTATGTGACAGGTTAGATGTAGCACTGCGTTCCTTTGTTCTCTGAGGAGGAGGAGGAAAAGGAAGAGGAGCAGCTGTTCAATGCTGCCACATGACAGAACTAAAGAATCATATTAATAAAGATTTCACTTAATTTGTATTTCTGTCCAATGCTCTAAGATGTGTAGTGTATGTGAGAGAAGATGTTATGTTGAGACACTGAGTAATACAAGTGTGAGTCATAACTACTGATCATTTACTGGTCAGTTAAGGCTGTTCATCATATGCTAAAGTAATACAAATTCATGATAAAACAATTGCGTAAATACATTCGTAAATTCTATCTGCAAGGTAATTCGCAAAAATGTATTGTTCTGTTTCAGTACATGTAATGCTAAACCATGTACAGGGGGGTAAATTAATTTTGGAGATGATAAACAAGTTTGCATCAGGCGTGAAGCAGGTGTGTGGTGGGAGCTGTCAGAGGTAGTGGCAGTCAAGTCAATAATAAACCAATGATTCCTGTTCTAAGGCCAAACTGGTATCGGCTGTGTCTCGTCTCCCACGCCAAAGATCAACATCTTCTATACTCCTACAGACAAGTAACTAACACCACTACTATCACAGGGTGGGTGAATACGGTTTACTCCTCCACACACCTCAGTGCTATCACCAACGAGCATCCCATCACAGATTCGAGTATCTCAGGGCCGTTTGAGTGATAGTATCTCGAAAGAAAAACAAACAGGAAATTTACGTCATCACATTAGAAAAAATGAAAAATTTCTATTAATATAAGGCAACTCGTATCTAAGAGAAGTGAATATTATGTAAACACTATGGAGTTTTTGTGTTTTGGGAAAAAAAGTGCCAGTGGTGGTTCTGGAGAGTGGTGCTGTTACACACCTGACTGATGGTCCCGGAAGTGGTACTGGTACACGCCTCTCTGGTGGTCCTGGATGTTGTACTGGTACAGGTCATTGTGGCCTCCGCGGTGCTCGACCGGGTAGTCAGCCAGAGATGGTGCTCGGGCCTCCACAGACCTTCCGAGTGGGCCTCTCACTTGGCTGTTTTTATTCTTGTCATCATTAAAGGCGAAGTAAAGCGTATTTTCCATATGGTCCACAGTGTCCCTCAGTTTCGTCTTCCGCTCTTTCTTTACCGTCTTGTCTTCGTCGTGCATTATCTTACTCTCGTCGATCTTCCCGGCCTTGTCAACTTCACCTCTCGTTCTTGTCTCAACTGCCAGGGTCGTGTGAGAGAGTCCTCTGTGACTTTCCCCAAAAATGGTAGACAGATCGAACGCTTCTGTCGTCAAAATAGGAAGGGTTGTCGTAAGATCGTCTGGAAGGTCATCCGAAGATGTCTGAATGTCTGGCTGATCTGTCTGAAAGTATGATGGAATGTTATCTGATCCCTTTGCGTCGAGGTCACCAGTCGTCATCAGAATGTCCGGGATACTGGGGTAGGCTTCAGTACTTGAGAGTTCACCAGCAGAAGTCTGAGTGTCTAAAAGTTCACTAGTAGACGTCTGGGAGTCTAAATGTTCACTAGTAGACGTCTGAGAGTCTAAATGTTCACTAGTAGACGTCTGGGAGTCTAAATATTCACTAGTAGACGTCTGGGAGTCTAAATGTTCACTAGTAGACGTCTGGGAGTCTAAATATTCACTAGTAGACGTCTGGGAGTCTAAATATTCACTAGTAGACGTCTGGGAGTCTAAATGTTCACTAGTAGACGTCTGGGAGTCTAAATGTTCACTAGTAGACGTCTGGGAGTCTAAATGTTCACTAGTAGACGTCTGGGAGTCTAAATATTCACTAGTAGACGTCTGGGAGTCTAAATATTCACTAGTAGACGTCTGGGAGTCTAAATGTTCACTAGTAGACGTCTGGGAGTCTAAATGTTCACTAGTAGACGTCTGGGAGTCTAAACGTCCACTAGTAGACGCCTGGGTGTCTAAACGTCCATTAGTAGACGTCTGGGTGTCTAAACGTCCACTAGTAGACGCCTGGGTGTCTAAGCGTCCACTAGTAGACGTCTGGGTGTCTAAACGTCCACTAGTAGACGTCTGGGTGTCTAAACGTCCACTAGTAGACGTCTGGGTGTCTAAACGTCCACTAGTAGACGCCTGGGTGTCTAAGCGTCCACTAGTAGACGTCTGGGTGTCTAAACGTCCACTAGTAGACGCCTGGGTGTCTAAACGTCCACTAGTAGACGCCTGGGTGTCTAAACGTCCACTAGTAGATGTCTGGGTGTCAAATAATTCACTCGTAGACGCCTGGGTGTCTAAGCGTCCACTAGTAGACGTCTGGGTGTCTAAACGTCCACTAGTAGACGTGTAGGTGTCTATTAATTCACCAGTAGACGTCTGGGTGTCTAAAAGTTCACCAGTAGACGTGTAGGTGTCTATTAATTCACTAGTAGACGCCTGGGTGTCTAAACGTCTACTAGTAGACGTGTAGGTGTCTATTAATTCACCAGTAGACGTCTGGGTGTCTAAAAGTTCACCAGTAGACGTGTAGGTGTCTATTAATTCACCAGTAGACGTCTGGGTGTCTAAAAGTTCACCAGTAGACGTGTAGGTGTCTATTAATTCACTAGAAGACGCCTGGGTGTCTAAAAGTTCACCAGTAGACGTGTAGGAGTCTGAAAGTTCACCAGTAGACGTGTAGGTGTCTATTAATTCACTCGTAGACGTTTGGGTGTCTAATAATTCACTAGCAGTTGTCTGGGTTTCTAAAAATTTACTAACAGACGTCTGAGTGTCCAAAAATTCACCGGTAGTCGTCTTGGTATCTGGAAGGTCCTCAGTAGAAATAAGAAGGCGTGGAGGAGACCTGGACGGGGTGCTGTGAGGTGGTGAGTCGTGGCTGATTGTGGTGAGGACGTGGCCAGCATCAGCGGTCTGGGGCTGCGTGCCGCGGAGATGAAGCATCCTCTGCACTTCTGCTGGCGGGCCGCCGCGTGCAGGGGGGCTGGAGAAAACAACTTGGTGTTACTTGCTTCTCATAATGCGATTAATAATTTGGTACACAAGTATATTGGTTAAAAATGACTTTATATATTAACAATTGAGGGCAAGTTAATAATTCTGCGAGTATCTTCAATAAACGAAACTCCAAATTATTGATTGGATTAAACCTAAGTAGGAAATTATGGTGATTTATGTAAGTTAGGACTGGACATTATTATTACATTTGATAGGTATTTCAAAGCACAACTGGCTGAGGTTTGGCTCTAATTGTGAGCGACGTGCATAACTAATCTAAATAATGACAGTCTTGTGTTATTAAGTTAAAGAGAGTCAGAGAGGAGGAGAGAGCAACATACTTGTAGATGATGGTGTCTCCCGCAGCGTGTGTCTGCCCGCACCACCACACCGCCAGCACTACCGTCACCAACACCTCCCTCATCTGAAAGTTATAGTTACTTAATAACACCGTAAAACTTCGCAGTGATGATGAAGAAACATGAAAATAAGTCAGGTAAAATAATATACATCAACAGGTCCCGCCACAAAGATACTGAGGAGAGAAACACATTAAACAGCGTTCAGTACTTGATGAACTTCAGTGTGACAATTGACACATCTGTCAACGTCATGCAGTCGTGTATTGTGGTGGGCATAAAGTCACGTAAATAAACACAAGACCAGATAGTAACTTTATGGATATCTTACAGCCGTAGCTATTAGACTTCCTTGATGAACAAATAGAAATGACGTAACTGAGGAATGTGATTGCTGTACTGGTAACACTTAAACGAAAATAAAAGCTCGCGGCTGTAACTTGTTCCGAGTGTATTGGTCACCAGTCTCACTACTAACATGGTCACTCGTTCATATACAGCAAGAGCTTCAGCATACTGTGACACTCTACACAGGGTGTGTTTCATACCTGCGTATTTAGAAAACACAAATTTGGAAACTCAGGAAAGACTATGAAAGTAGGAGAGGCTAAAATAGCGTAGTCCCTCCCTTAGCCAGTTGCTCCGTTTTCTCTTCTGATAATACCCGCTACGTAAGAAAGGGTTGGCGTCCCCAAAGGGCACATGCAATTGTAGATATGTTTTGTTGTGGGCGGCGATACTTCTCCCTTGTGTAATTATAAACTAACTGCTTCACTACAAAATGTGTATGATTATATTCAGAAGTTGGAACCGTACAGAAAAAAAAGTATTCTTGATAATTTTTTTTTTATTTACGCCAGCGGCAACTTCTGAAGACATTCGGACAAGTATAACTTAGAGAAAAAGACAATTCCATTTAACACCACTAAACTGCGGGTCGTGTACCAGAAGTATGACTACATTATCGGGTACAAGCAAATTACTGTATATTGCTATAGTAAATCACAGTGGCAAGACGTCCCTGACTATCTCTGTCCGGATTTTACCATCTGATGACACAGTCAAAACGCTTCGCCTAACAGTTATTCACGACAGACTAAGAGTGGAGTAATGGATACAATAAGGTTCATGCTGTCTTTGAAATTTCCTAATGATATTAATGTAATGTTAAAAATGGGTGAGGTTGACAATTGGTCACAACAGTCGCCTCCTGTCCCAAGGGTCCTAAGTTCGATCCAGGGCCACTATCAGTTCACCCGGCTGTAAATGAGGTGACCTAATTTTATAAGTTGGGCACCAAATCTGGGCTTAGTACGAAGTGTGTGCCTGTGTCCACAACTCTCCCTAACAGCCATCACGCCTATGTGATCCACTTTTACTTTCACAAAATATAATTGTCATTTTAAAACATACAACACAACTTCTCCAGTACTTAAGCAGGAGGTATTATCCTTTGCTAATCATTTTGTGGGAATTCTCCAAGAACTCGGGTATAATACCCTGGGGTCTCTATCTACACCAGAGTCCCCATAATACTACCAATCAGCAATACTCTCATTTACGTGTGGCTCTACAAAGAGAAAAAAACATGGAACTATTAATTATTTTGGAGAAATACTGTATCACGTTCATTGCCCCCTTGAAAAAATCCTGATTCTTCACTGAACAGTTACAAACTCTGCCAGCGTCTTCGTCGGAAAAGTCTTTTCTTTTGTCTGCCCTTCCGAGACAGTCGAAGCGGAGAAACAAAAATATACGAAACCGCTAGTTCACTTTAAGTAATAAATAAATACTTTCTGAAAATAATTATAACAGCCAGTAAAAACTCGTATTTTACTTATGAAGTCCGCCATTATACGGGAAACATCCCCTCAAGACCCCTCCCTCCCTCTCTCCTGCCTCCCAGCGACCTCGCTCACTCCAGTACAGCCGCCCTCAGGTGTCCCACCCAGGGAGGTATAATAGCCTCCATGGTCCTACCCGACACCCCCCGCGTCGTTCCCACGCTAATATCCGCTGGTGGTGCAACACCGTGAAATGAGGGAGGGGCGTGTGGTGGTGCAGGTAGCTCTAGTGCCGGGACCTTATTGTCCTCCACTTACGGTAAAAGAGGCGTCGTCCCCACCATCTTCCTGGAGTTTGGCCTCTCCTCCCCCCCGCCCCTTCCCTTCCCTCCCCAGGACGCAACCAGCCTGCTGTATGGACACCTCCTTCTGGTTCCTTGCCCGGGCATCAGGTGATGGCTGACAGTATTGTCGTGTGCAACTAGAGTTCATTGTCCCTAACTGTCCCCCCTCCTCCCAATCACACCTGTACCCCCTTCCACCACACCTGCTACCCCCTCCACCACACCTGTCATCATCACCACACCTGTCACCATCACCACCACACAAGTATACAAAAAAGCTCACTTTTGTATGGTTGTTGATGGTGAGGTAGACTTTAAAGGTACAGTCACAGGTACAGTTAGAGGTAGAGAAACACACTCAGGCACCGTTCCTCCTCCACCTCGCCTGGCCAAGGTTTTACTCAATTTCAAGCGAATATTTGCTGCGTCAAGCCGGTGGTGGACGCGAGACACCTTCATGGCAGAGATCTCTTTATTTTTTATCACCTGTGTGTTGTGTGTACAGGCGCTCAAAAAAGCATCTGGAAAGTGGGGACCGATGGATGTCAAAACGAGCAATACAACCCTTTATTGTCTGGGCACTGTTGCCCAGACAATAGGGTTGGTAAGCGTGAGTAGGAGCAAGTGTCACAACTGCTTATAAACAGGGTAGTTTATCTTTATAATTACAAGTATCCATTGACATGTAATCTGTAAACATTGCATTATAGCCATACCTGTATAAAAACAGTATAATCACCATACATAGCCTGTTTGATGCCCTCTGTGAAACACAATATCAACGACAGGGTAGAGTTGCCATGTTGCTTTGAACCCAAACAATGTGTTCTGGACGCCGGAGGTGTTTACATCAAACATTAATTCAATAAACGTGAGATGCCATTACTGTTTACCTTACCTAATAATATAACAAATTCTGATATCTAACACATGTATTGCACACCAAATGCTACATATGGATACAGTCAACATATGCATTTAATTGTTGTTGCTGCGCAGAGAAACATTTAAGCATTACCAAACACATATTGTTTACTGTATGTGTCTAACATGGATAATGTCTTTTTAGACTGTCATCCCCTGTTAATATAACCATATTAATTATATTCACATGAGACATGTAAATGACAAACGGCAGGAAACGTCTTTTATATTACGTGGCAACCATTGTGGCATGCGACTGTACATCCTAACCCTTCATACTTGAGAAAAAACGAAAACAATAAATATGGCTCAATTGATAGTTCTCCTGTTGACGTTCTTTTTCGCGAAGAGAAGAAAACATTTTTGAAGATTCCTTTTTAGATTGTGGTTAAATTTACACAAATGTTCGTGATGACCCGACCAGGACCGAGGAAGTGTTTGGCTACCTCAGTGTTACGGTGAGGCGGTCCGAGTGTGGCTGTGTTGACCTCCGCCAACCCTTGATACTGGCTGGTATTTACTTAGTACACACACACACGCACACATCTGAGTCTACGTCACAGAACTGAGGGCATCGTCCCTTTACACACAACGAGAAAGTGAAGGATACGAATTACTGGTGGATGAAGAGCTCCCCCCCCCCCCCCTCTACACAGTCAACATCCTTCAGCCACTAAAGGATGGGGATGACTCCTACCTCCCAGTACACTAAAATTCAACAGTAATATTTCCCGCAACATTTCCTACTCTACTCTGCTGCCTCGGACCATCGTGTGTATTGTTGTTCTACGTCGACTTGGAGATAATTTGTCTACTAATTCGTCCTAAGTTTTCAAGCCCGGGAGACACTGTTCTGGGCTCTTCTAAACAAGGCTTTGAACCAGATTTTCTGTATGTGTTTATATATTTTGACAAGCCTGATCCAGGAGCCAATTGCCCCCCCCCCCTCTCCCCCCAGCGTACTCCCATGCTTACAAACAATTCTATTGCATGAGACAGATATTAATGATTATTACCACTATTATTATTATTATTATTTTATATATATATATGTATATATAATCAACGACCTCACCAGCAAGGAATCGAACCCTCGACCTACTGGTTGTGACTAGGGAACGCTTACCGGCTAGGCCACAAGGACACTGAAAGCAGTTCTAGACTCTGTTATATTTCACACAAAGCCTGTTCATCGAGCTGATGGCGCCGTGAACCTCAATGGGAAACTGCCCGTGCCTCTTATGTGGTGTCAGTAGCATTTTACCGAATCCAGCTGGTATGAAACGCGAGGTACATATATATATATATATATATATATATATATATATATATATATATATATATATATATATATATATATATATATATATATATATATATATATATCTCATTCATGCACTCTGTTACGGAGATAAGGATCCTAAAAATTAAAGAAAGATTATTTCCAGTAAAGTTGGATCAACACGTCCTTGGGTGTGTTGAGTGCGTGTGTGAATATAGTGAGAGTTGTGGTGAAGATAACTTGCCTGGTGCAGCCACAGGGTAATGTGGGGGCTGCGGTGGATTGTCTCTCTGTCCTGCCGCTCCACACTCATGTTGTAAATCACTGACCACATAATATTGTAATGGCAGGAGAGATACTGACGCTGCCTCAATGTTCTTACACCTCACGAACTTACCGCGAGAACAACGTGTTATTTACGTTATATGAACTGACAGTTTTCACTGTCTCAAGAGGAAGAAAGTCATTCAGTGTGCATCGCTTCTTTATTAACAGTTTTATGTAAGAAATTAGGTGATGAACGTCCCTTGCCGAGTCTCAGGGAAATCTCTTCAGTTGTTCAATGTTTATGACGACGTGTATGACACCATTATATCCAGGAAATTCGTTCAGATAAAGAAAAAAAGACCACACACACACACAGAGAGGTTACAACAAACCTACTGTGTCAATTGTAAACTCCTGAACTGTCCTCTTATTCATCTTACCTAGACCAGCAGACCTGTCAGAGTAACACACTCCATTACTCAGCAGAGAGCGTGACCAAATAACCGCAGTGTTTACATTGAGTAGTGGCGTTTGGCGGACTCCCGTGACTCTGGTCAAACAAAACCTTTCTTCCTAATACTGGTGAAGAAAATTTATTTATGAAAGGTTAGCATTAAGTAAATTGATTCATGTTCCTATAATTACAACTATATGTACTTTAAATATAGTCTCGTACTAATAGTTGTAGCCTCTTATATTTTTTGTATTAGAGAAAATAAAGTTGAAATCTAATTGTTGGTTAATATAAATGGTGAACTTCATAAACTCCACTTTCTGTTCATCAGTGCAAAAAGTATACGAGTATGACAATCATGAGAGGGAATTAAAGAAAAAAGTGGACGGTGTGCGTTAATTTCTACAAGGCTTACAATATGTATCACTCTCTTGGTGACCTTTATAGGGTAAATCGTTTCATGTGTGTGTGTCTGTGTGATGTGTGTGTGTGCGTGTGTATAATGTCAACAAACACAATATCGGTGAGTCAAATATATGTAGCTTTTAGAGGACGAAATTTGGGACACTCAGAAGTTGGTGTGGCAGTGAGAGACATATACTTTACAAGGTACACACTATTGTCTTGCACAGTGTTGTGTGGGTGGGGGGAGGGAGGGGGGCGCTGACTATACGGAAGAGCCGAGAGTGAGAGGGAAGGAGCAGGGGGAAAGTCAAAAAGGTGTGGAAGGCGGGTCAGGGCGAAAGTGAAAGGGGGGTTAGGAGGAGGATAGGGGTAGGGGAGAAGGATGAGGGTGGGAGAGGGAGGGAGAGAATGGTAATTACCTAGGTATGGGGAACGAGGTTGTAAGATACTGCCTACCGGGTTGTTACAGTTACACCGCCGTCGTCGTGTTGTGCCCCGGGCTGTCCTACACTTATAACTGTAGCGAACGATCATTACTACACCGTGAGGGAAGGTCCGTGGCAAATGACCGTGAGAGTGTATGGTGAAGGTCTTCTTCCTCCATCAGTGTACCAATAGTGTACAGGCCTTAATTTTATATATATTACAGTAATTTCTTAGGGTTTTTCTTGTTCAAAATTCTGTAAAATATTATTAATCTACAGGCGGCAATTAACCCACCCAAGCAACAGACACTGATCAGTAATAAGGAGTGTGATGACAAGAGCAACAACAGCATCAATAGAGAGAAGAGAAACAGTGGCAGTAGCGGGAAATGTGTGTGTAGGTGGGTGGGTGTGGGGGTGGGGGTGGGTGGGTATGTGGGTGTGTGGGCGGGTAGCGGTTCTTCACCATCTGCCCAGCGCAACACTCCTGCTCACAGTTTTCCTCGTCTACAAGTTGAAATGATGTATGTTAGGAGAGGAATGTTGTTGTGATGCATTTCTCTACTTCGACAACAAACGTCTTTAACCATGTACAATAAGTCACTTCAAACACACGATATCAACTATTAGAAATTAAGATAAAAACACATCTTTTGTTTATATCATGTCGTCGCCATACTTGTGTTGACCTAGCGACACTTCAATAACAGTCTCTGGGTACCTTTATGAGGCATCCATGACGAGCACCCCGAGCCAACACGGCGAACTTATGAGTGAGTTAATCTATCATCCTGGCGAGGTAAGGACACACAGGTCACACACTCGCTCCTGCTGGAAGGTGCTCAGGTGCTCGGTAGTCTGCCAGGAACACGATGGTATGGAGGGCCAGGTGAGTGTGAGGGCCAGGTGAGTGTGAGGGCCAGGTGAGTGTTAGGGCCTGGTGTGTGTGAGGGCCTGGTGTGTGTGAGGGCCTGGTGTGTGTGAGGGCCACGTGAGTGTGTCATTCATTAGCTCCGGTACATCACATCTGCCGGGTGAAGGTGGTGTTGTGTGGGTGGGTGGAGGCTGGGTGGTGGTGTGTGGGTGGGTGGCTGGAGGCTTGGGTGGTGTTGTGTGGGTGGGTGGCTGGAGGCTTGGGTGGTGTTGTGTGGGTGGGTGGAGGCTGGGTGTTGTGTGGGTGGGTGGAGGCTGGGTGGTGGTGTGTGGGTGGGTAGCTGGAGGGTGGGTGGTGCTGTGTGGGTGGCTGGAGACTGGGTGGTGGTGTGTGGGTAGCTGGAGGTTGGGTGGTGCTGTGTGGGTGGCTGGAGACTGGGTGGCAGTGACTTCAGATAACATGCAGACTTAGGGGTTATCATACGTTCTCCTTATTGTACACTTCTGTGATGAGCAGTGGCGAGGTAAACAAACACACACACACACACACACACACACACACGGATAAAAACAAAAACAGTCACGATCATGCAATAAGACACTTGATAAGGTAGAGACAATACCATGAACGTTAACTTCCACAATGTATACATGAGAAAACACAAGAGGCCTTTGTTGTGTGAGAGACGATGTGCCCGGCCTGGAGGTATAACTTAAACCCACAGTACACGCGCCTCTCTCAACAACACGAGAATAATGTAGATATACCGTAGGTTGACTAAGAGGCTCTACTCTCGTTGGCCAAGAAGTGGTTTGTCGACTGGTTTATAAAGGGTTTAGTCGTCAGGGTCAAGGCGGGTTTATGGCGCTGTGTACTAAGCGAGACAGGACATGCAGACCATCTTTGGTCAGCCAGTCACCTTTATCATACTCTCTCAACAGTCTATTAAGGGTATACTGTGGGTCTACTGAGTGGTGGCGGGGGGGGGTATAGTGGAGTGGTCAGGCAGGATTATCGTTTTATAAATCTGGTAGGGTCCTCACACTTCTTTGGGCTTGTGAGAGGGAGGAGAGGGAGAGATGATGGGAGGGGGAGGGAGGGTACTTCTGTCCTGAACCACCAATGTTTTGAAAATACACGTCTGCCAGCGTTCACCAGTGACCCCTTACTGGATATTACAGTTGACCTTCACCACAGAGGAGCGCGGGGCGGGGTGAAGGAAAAAGGAGGGGAGGGTTGGTGGACACGGCTAGCGGGGAGGAGCATTGGCCGCAAATTGTAGTGATTTTTATAGTGTGTGTGTGTGTGTGTGTGTAATATCGATTATTTGTTGTAACTGTCTTGTACAATAACAGCTGAGAATCCCTGGCTATCGACATACTAGAGGTACAATACACGGCGTTCCTTGATGATGTAAAACACAGTATCTACACAGGAATTCACCAACGCCTCAGGTTGACGGTCACTAGACTGTCCTAGAGGCGGGTACCAACTGCTTGCCTTGTGGGACCTCTTCTCGCACCCACGACCTTGAACACTGACCTTCGGACTACCAACACATAGCAGCCTCACGATTTTTACGGCGAATATGTAAATGTGCTGTATATGTTTATCAAATATGAACTCTCGGTTAATCGGGGGAAAGCGGGACCGGATTTTGCCATTCTTTTTCAGGGAACGTTTGTTGACGCACGAAATAATACAGCTTATGGCCTTTTCAAGTGTACTGTACCTAGATATTTATAGATGCAGTGGCCAAGTGAATACAGCCCTAGCCGTCTGTACTAAGGTTTAATGGTTCGAATCCAGGGCACTCCCAGTTGCAAATAGGTACTCAACTTTACAGGTGAAGTGAAGGTGGTCGAGAGCAGTGCCAGCCACGCTGCCTCTGTGTCCCTCCTAAGGTTTAGTGTACAGTGTTCAGGCTCTCAGAAGTGTGGGACCTATCTTCACTTTCACCTTTACATAGACAGACATTTTGCGAGCAGTAAAGATTTCAAAAGTGATCCACTAATATGAAAAACATTATATATTGACAGTAATTAAATAATATCACTTATAATACATATAATAATATACGAAAAAAGAACTCCCTTAAGAGGAAATCTTATACACCTTTCCAGTGTAGTAAGTTGTGGATACTCTGGGGTATACTGTACAGTACAGAGTTACACCGTAGGTTCTTTTCTTTAAACTAAATTATTGTTGTGACTGTAACCCTTTGACTCCTGGGGGTTAAACCATCGTTATCAAAGGGTTAAAACCCTCGTCCTCAAAGGGTTAAACCATCCTCCTCAAAGGGTTAAACAATAGTCCTCAAAGGGTTAAACCATCGTCCTCAAATGGTTAATTAACCTGCACGACGCTCCACAGTAACACTAGCCCCCGCTCGCCTTGGTGAGGAAACAGGGAGGACTACGGGTAAACCAAGTAGCACAAAAAGGGGGCGTCATAGTGTAGTGGTTGATGTGACCAGAGCAGTCGAGGCGTCTGAGTGTAAATAGGTGGCAGTGAGCATTAATAGTTAACTCAAGTACTATTAATACACCTGACGGGTTGATATATAAACTAAGTACAATAATAACGTTCAAACATATTATCAAAATTATGCAAAGTGTCCACGAAGAATGGTACATTTGGCACAGATTATGCTACATATATATTTCACATGATAGTATACATATATACATAATACAACTAAAACATAACACATAATTCATATAAACTGTATATACATATAATATCACCTACTTAACACATATCATATAACATAACATAGAACACACATAATTTGTATGATACTTAGATTATACAAACGAAATACAGTAATTTTAAGTTAAATAATCTTGTAAGTCAAAGTAACTCGTTAAGGTATTATCATAGTATAATGTTATTCCAATTTTCAACATTTTGTGAAATTATTGTAACCCCGTATCCCCTCTTTGTTTATGTTTCACCAGCAGGACGGGAGGAGTGAACACGCTGGCTTCATATGGTACTTCTTTATCAACTCCTGTACACACACTAAACTAATGATCATTAATATTCTAAAATGTTTTAATATTTATGGATACGTTCATATATTTTTCTCTTAAAAGCCCGGGAAAGCCAGATAAGAGCCAAGTTCAACCCTAAATCCCGGACTGCACTTGAACAGCCCAGCCAGCTTGAGAATAACATAATTTCAGCGCTGGATTAGAATGTCTTTTCTATATTAATATAGTATAAAAAATCCTTATCCAACTTCATATACCATTTAGTTTATTACGAATCCCCTATCCTACCTTAAAAGATCCTTAAAATAGATACACAAGCCTTAATCCAATCTTAAAGCCACCTTAAATATGAAACCCTTTGTCTTTCCCTAAAATACATTTAGGATAGGTGAGAAATCCATTATCCAACCTATATCCCCCTTTGAATAATAATGAACCCCATTTTCCTACCTTAAAAAACCTAAAATACCTAAAACCCTAAAATACTAATGAACCTCCTTATCTTACCTAAAACCTTAAAATAATAATGACCTTCCTTATCCTTTAAACCCCTAAAATAATAATAACCTTCACTAACCTTCCTAAAAGCCCTAAAATAAAAAAAAATACCTTCCTTATCCTTTAAACCCCTAAAATAACAATAACCTTCATTAACCTCCCTAAAAACCTTAGAATAATAATGATCTTCTTCACCTACAGAAGTCCCAGACACAGCTAGTTCTTAACCTTGAGAGAGCGAAATGACTGACCCGTGATGTCATTTCTTACTGAGGATGTCTTGTGCATATAGAAACTGACCAGGGTGTGTAAGCTGGGTGTATTAGTTACTGTGGCGGAGGTGTAGGTGTGGGTGTATGTCACTGTGGGAGAGTGTGTAGTATGAGTATATGTCACTGTGGGGGGAAGATGTAGTGTGGGTGTATGTCACTGTGAGAGAGGGTGTAGTGTTAATGTATGTCACTATGGGGAAGGGTGTAGGTATGAGTGGTGTTATTAGGTACTGTAGAGGAGGGTGTAGGTGAGGGGTGTGTATCAGGGTGTAGTAAAACTCACCTTCACGTTGGGTGTCGTGGTGCTGCAGGTATACACTTGGATCACTGCCCAGTCCCGAGAGCTTTCCTGGACGGTTGGGGAGAGTCCAGACCTCACGGGAAAGCTGACGTTCTCCTGTACTGTACACTCCTGCTATGCCACAAACAATACCCTCTACTTTTATTTCCTTTTATTTCCGCTGAGAATAATGTCTTTAGGTCTGTCTGATAACCTAATGAATTCTTGTCAGCTTTTCTTTAAATCATCTGCGTCTGCGAGATTGTTTTTCTGGTGGGGTTTGTCTCATCTATCGACGACCTCATCTTCAGTTGGGGTTTTCATGATAACTAGTTCAGTGTCCCCCCCCTGTGGCGTCTTTTGTGTTATTTAGTTCAAGTCTGTATAACACACACAATAAAACGCCTTATTGTGAGGATCTGTTGTTTCGTGGCATTGAAATTACCATAGTCACAGGTGGGGAGTGAGAACCATCAGGAGAGGAAAGACGCTGGGTGTGTGGTGGGGCGGCGTGAATGTGTGTGATGGTGGTGGTGCAGCGCCACGCCGGACACCCTCATGCTGCACTCCACGCTCCTCAACTGCCTCTCCCGGACTCTCCCTCGGCCTGTGCACTCTTACCTCTCTCTCCCCCCAAATCCCCCCACAACCTCCTCCCTCTCCCACCACACAACTCCTCCTTGTGTTTCCTACCCTCGTCCTCCTCCTACTCCTCACCAGCTTCCTTCAATCACTTGGAAAGGAGAGAGAGTAGGTTGAGAGTTGGTGCGTCGACTACACTGGTGAAGGATCGTGCTGCAGTGAGAGGCTCTCCAGTCGCCTCCACTCACTGTATTTATTTCCCCGTCTTGACACATGTTATGCATTTGGAACACAAATATGTTCTTTGCACTTAAGATGTACCTCACGTTGACAACTTAACGTGATAAATATGTGTGGCGTGTGTTGTCACTCAAGAGTAAAACAGTCATGACGAACACATGGTTGACTGTGTTGATGCAGCCTGCGGGGGTGCAGTGTGGGGGGAGGGACTAGCTCATACGTCTGCCTCACCCGTCACCCCTCACTACGGTCACGGCGCCCAGCCCAGGCAACACTGCACACTCAAGATAGGTAAAGGACTAACGGCGATGCATTTTGCCTTGGCGGGTCGAGGACTACTGAAAGTGAGAGTAGCTGAGGGTTGAGAACACACACACGTAGACGATACAACTTACACCCTCTCTCTCTCGATGAAATAACTATAACGAGCCACCATGAAGAAGATCCTGAAGACTTCTTAATTAAATGTCAGGAACACAGAACTTCTACTTCACAAAAAGTAATAGAAACAGCACATCTCCCCAGACCAACACTGACTCAAACTCTTCATTTAGTTGGTATAACAATGTTCCCAACAAGACCAAGTGAGAATCTGTCCTTATACACTTAAAAAAAAAAATAAACGAATAAATTAAAGAGACCACTGAGAGTTATTTTAGTGAACACACAGTTGTCACACGCTGATGGACACACATCACCGCTGAGTCCCACGAAAGTTCAGACAAGAGGATAATGAAGGCAGTGTGTGTGTGAGGGGGGGGGGGGGGAGGTCATTATATTAATAAGAAATCTGGAGACTTTCTTGGTGCAACAGCTGATGTCCTAATATTATTCTATGGCAGTACTGTATATAAATGGTGATATCTGTAGTGGTGGCCAGGGAGTTCCATTCCTCATATTTCTTAGCTGGGAATGTAAACTTTATCAGGACTACCATCACCAAGCAGAGGTCCAGTTGTGAGGGCTGGTAGTGCGCGACCTTCAGTCATGTTTACCAAGGGCGAATACTGGAGTTGTGGATGGTCGATGGGGTTTACCGCAACTAATATAATAACGATAGGAGAGGTTCAGTGAATCTTTGCCTCTTGAAGCAGGAGAATATTCTGCAATATTCTTCGCTGTACTATGGTCAACGTTGCTGTTTTCTTGGGAAGGAGTCGCCAAGTCAGCACAATGACAGGGAGGATGCCTTCAACACTGTCAGCCTCAGTAGTAACTGATGAATGCGGCATCAAGGGACGTGTGGAGGCTGGAGAGGGTGTAGCGGCGGTGACGGCCTGGTGTGGTGCTAGTGAGATCACTAAAGAGGAGAGCGTTATTGGTGGTGCTGATGAGGCTGTGACGTGATCCCTCAACTGACAACTCCACTTAAAGAGTTCATTAACCTTATGAAGTTATCCTTTCTGTGTGGAGGGAGTTGGTTATGAGACATCAGTCCTCGTGGTTTTTGTAGAAAGAAAATGCTTTTTATTATCTCTGGGTTTTCCCAGTGTCAGAAGGCACAAAGGACAGAATCCTGAGGCCAAAGTTGCATTATTGCATCTGGTAGTCCAAAACCGGACGTGCCGTGGAGATTGATCACATTCCTGTGGTTTCTTGTTGACGCTTCATCACAAGTGAAGGTCTTTAGGAAAGCTGACTTGTCTGGTGCCGCCGGGAGTCTCGTTGTTGCTAACCTTAGACTGTCTCAATGTCACGACGTGACTCTAGTAACCCACGACGCACGGAGATTCAACCCACGAGTGAAGGTTAGTTTGGAATCGACTAACATGATCCGTTCTCCTGAAGTCACACTCTAGAAACAGCTACACGGTCATGGGAGTTAAATGGCAGTAAAATAAACAAGTTCCTTCTAATAATAACAATGATGCCTGGCTCTACTCTGAGTAGACGAGTAGAGCCACATTAGAGCCATGAAAATATCCGTGAAGAGAAACATTGAAAAAGTTACAGATATTCTATATGTAAATTGTCTTCAACTAACATAACAGAATTTAAAGTTTCTTACTCCAGAACAGTGGTAACAGACTAGCTGGAGGCCGTCTAGCGTTAGATTCTGATGACTTCAGAGCTTGATGGACCGAACACAGGAAACAAATTGTTGGCTTGTGTAGCCGGGCAGGTACTGGCTGCTGAATCTCGAGACAAGACACTGACTGATCCATCACATTCAGGGGTCAAGAGAGCTTGGCTGTGATGAGGTAGGATGGCAACTCGAATGTATGTCACCATCAAGGTGTTCCTGACGATTGTTAGTGAAGCTGTAACGGGAGGGGGGGGGGGGTGACTCAAGTCCTTCTGGTGTTACGCTACATTTATATTCCATATAATCAGTTGACTTTGATCTTTCTATAAAAGAAAAGTAGACCAATAGAATTGTAGCACCGACTATAATATGTTGCATTACTCAATGTTTCACCAAAGAGCGATGTGGCTTCACACCCAACAAGTAAATATTTAGGTTAACTGTCTGTCGTTCTCTTTAGCCATGTACGTCAACCACAAGAGGGAGAGATCGGTGATGAACGGTTCTCTGACAGCCTATATAAGGGTCCACGTGACCCCAGCACCAGCTGATGGTCTGGTCTGTACTGTACTGTACATACGTACCGAGACTGGTGTTGACTTTCATGCTGTGGGTCAGGATTACTGTACATCATTGTCCCAACACTCCGACAATTATCTAGCGGGGCCGATGATCGCATGCAAGTGTTTCAGTGACTTTATGTGGAGTCACCGAGTCTCTTGGGGCGGGCTCTTGTGAGGTGAAGCCTGTGAAATTATAAGTCTTTTCGTTTACTATAAACATCTAATACTTGGCGAGTTACTTGGTGGGACCGGGTGTATCCATGTGTGTTCGTGTACACACCTTAGGTGTTGAGACATTTTTGGATCTTGGTAGTGGGTAACAAAATGCAAACTGTAAATGAATAGCATCATTAGTGACACAACAGAATTAACTTTACTTAACCCAAACTAATAATTTAGGTATAGTTTAGTTATTTATGACAGCAATATTCTTACAGGAAATTAAGCGAATTTGACCATACATTAACTAATTTCCATTAAGTTATAGTGAGGACGGTGAGGAATCATAAAAATAAAAGAATTATGTTGTTGGTAAGTGTTGTGTGGGGGGGGGGGGGGTCAAGTGACTCAGGGGTGCGTGACACAGGACCAAGTTTAACAACACATTAACGAGCCAATAATAGTGACGTGAATGAGTGATAAAAAATAACGTCCTTAAAATACGAAATTAAATCAGGAAGAAGAAGGGACATTATAAATACATTTTCCCTGAGTGTGAACTGAACCCAGGGATTGCATTTATATTTATAAATAAAACAAGTTAAGTTTTTACACTGGCTGGTGCAGGGAAAGGTTCTGAGCTTTCAGTACCCCAGAGATCGTCGCTGGAATAGAAGGCAAACTCGCTCACAACCTGTTCTCGGCGTGACTGGTCTGTCGGAGCTGCCAAACATGGCGCAGAGTGGGCCCAGTGACTGGCAGAATTTGCGCAGGTCACTCCACAAAGTTGACAAGGAAATTCCTTTCATCCCGAGTCTTTTAGACGGGTGATAATTCCCAGGAGAAAATATGTGAACGTGTTTACGGTACCCGTGTTGAGGATGGCCTGGGGGGGGGAGGGGTCGTCCAGCTCCCCGGGTTATAAATATTGGGGGTTGAGAGGCATTGTGTGGGTGTCGTTCAACTTTCTACGAGATGAAGACAGGCATCAAGACAAAGGACAAGTTTTTATGATTGTCCTTGATGGCTAATATGAATCATTGCTTCCACACACACACACACACACAGTGGCCAAACTGGTGTTGATTTCCTTATCATCCAGCAACTAGTGAGTTACTCCTCCTTCTCGGCATAATACTAGGCCACCGAAGGGTCGTTCCACCATCAACAACTACACCAATTTACTGCAGAGGGTACAAGGGCTCGTGTTGAAGGAGGGAACACAATCCCCATCTCCGGTCTGAAAGCGAACCCGTCACCTTTCGCCTGCGGGAAATCGTACATTTCACCAAGGAAGGGAGGAAACTGTAAATATTCACTCAATCCGAGGAAGTTTTATGATATTGCTGAGTTTGGAAGATAACACTGAAGATTCACAACGAGAATAGTAAGAAACACAATAAAAAAATATCTTCACCAAAAGCCAAACAAAGTATTGTGATATGAAATAATCACAATGTAATTACCTGAAAAAAGGCTGAACCATGAAGAGTAAAAAGGAAGTAATTATTAAATTAACTTAGCAATTTTATAAAGATCTTCACAAGAAACTGAGGACGACAGACACGGAGCACAGGTAACGCTCTGCCAGCACACTCGGAGGCTCAAGGGGCTGTGATGTAAAATCAAAAATAGAAGAGGAAGAAAATTAAAAAAAGTTCTTACACAAACACTCATTAAATGCATCAACCAAACACAAGGACAAGAATGGTGGAACAATGAAAGTCTTTAAAGAAAAAAAAAGGGGGGAAAGGAACCATAACTACAGACGAGTTATAATTATATTATACGATCTGTGCTAACATAACAGCGTTCACTTCAACTTGCTTTCAGTCAGCAGAAACAGCATACAGTTTAAGAGTCATTATTACTCAACATGCCGGAGAAAGGATCAAACCCAGTACTTGCAGCTCATCATCTGTCTCATGTTATTCTACACCACGGCGAGTTACATAGCGATTCTCGGAGTACAGTAATTGAATATAATAATTACAGTAATTACAAGACAATTTATAATATGAAAGTTGTCCTACATTCATTCTGGAGATATAATTAATATAAATTACCTCTATTTACGGTTCTTTAATTATGATTTTTTTCTTCAGTAAATACAGTTGTAACAAGTGTTTAAGAAACCGCGGGGGTAAAACAAAATTATGACAATACCTGTACTTGTGAATCAAATAAGAGTGTTTTTAATTAAATCTATACCGAATTAATAAGCAAAACAAAATATTTATGCCGAGCAGTAGTTTTTCGGGGTAATTTATCAATCTTTACTGTAAATGAAAAAAAAAAGAATCAGTTATATAAAATTTCCTTAAATATGAATAGCTAGAATTATGAAATGGTTTCTATATTTATATTATTGGTCAGAGAGAAGATATGAAATAAAGGTGAGGTTTGTATATCACCATCTCGGTACACTCACTCCTCACGGTCTGTCGCTGAGTTGTCTTCGTGACCAAAACAAAGATTATTTTCAATGGTTTAATTTATTTCTGTCTTGCCTTTTAAGAATAATTGAAACATAGTAATAGTTAGAAGATAATTTTGATTTTTTTCTCGAATATTTGTCCTCATGTGTAGTTGTGTATATAGAACAGCATCAGTAGTAACCTAACCAAACCATACTTAACCTAACCAAACCTAACCGAACATAACCTAACTTATCCTAGTCTCTCCTAGCCTATTCTAACCTAACCTAACTTAAACTAACTAAATATATTAATTTTCTTTTGCATTTTACAGTTTATGGTGAACAGTTGTCTTCCCATTTTCAGTCAGGAAATAACGAAGGATTCCCCCCCCCCCCCCCCCCTGATCTTGCTGTGCTCGACGCTGCAGTGAGTAACAATAGCCTACTATTTATTTAACTGACCAGCAAAGTCTATGAATATGTACGGATACCTGTGGCTGGGCGGACATTCACCATTGTACAATCCGTTACCAGTCTATTTAATACTGTGTTATATTGATTAAATTTAGAATATAATGCATTTATTTTCAAGGCTGAGATCAAGCCATGGTTAGGTTAGGTTAAATTAAATATAAACTAACTTCACTTATTCTAACCTAACAACCTAAATTAACCTAAGCTAAACCATCCAGATAACGTTATGGTAGTTAGTAACCTTCCCAGACAAACGTCCTTCAACAGCCGGGTAAGGTTTGTTCACCGACCACTCCCTTATCCTCTTGAACAGCGAGGTAAATAAAACCTGTCCTGGGCCTCTGTTGTTCAGTATACACTATTATGGTAAAAATTTAAGATTTAATTATAATTCTCAGGAAGGCTGGACCATGGCGCTGGTGGTGATGGGCTGGTTCAGATGACCTCTGGTTAAGTTTGTTCACCTGCATTCACCTCTTACAGCCGCAACAACAACTTGGTCATATGTTATATTATACGCTGCAGGTGTTGCTTGTTTTACGAGGAATAATTATCATATTTATGCATCAACAAGAACCTGTGTCATGATGAGGGAATGTTTTGTATAGGGATTTTGATAACTCTCTTTCTCTCTCTCCAGATTCATTAGTCATGAAAATTGCATGAGTTTACCGAGACGTAGTGTTATCTGCAGCCCCGGACACAGCTGCAGTGTCCGCAAGATGACTGCAAGCTAAACAAGGAAAATTTCAGCTACTGAGAGTTTTACACACACACCACTTTATATCATGACAGGACCTGTAGAAAGGCCATCATTGACATCACCAGTGACTAAAAGAAAAGGGAAGACGACCATCTAGATAAGGCATGATAATAAAACATTGACCGCTGCATCACATCTCTGGTGACAAAAACAAAGGTGACATTAACAAGGGCTGGTCAATGTTCTGGGCGTGGTCATGAGCAGGGAGGAGGAGTCTGGTCTGACAAATGGGTGTCTTTTGTGAATGAACGTCAGAGGTGGTCAAAGAAACTCGTCCTGAGGCACCACTTGGTCCAGCCATCATATAGTACAGGGTAATTAACAGTTGCTGTATTTATAAGCTGTTGACGGCCACGACACGTTACACGCATCAGTCTTAAATCAAAAGATAATTGAATAAGTTCTTAGCTTGTTTAACTGCTGTATCTCATATGGTAGTTTATGATAGTGAAGAAGTTAATACACTATACATACATAGCGCCTTTATGAACGAGGTGAAGATGTCGCTACAGTGACTGGAAATGTGAAGCTGGTTGCTATTGGCCTGACGTTCGTTAAGGGCAGTGTGGATACAGCATACTGAGTATTACCCTATAGTATGTAAGGTGGCAATGTGGCCGACAATGCTTTCAACCGCCTTTAAATCCTGAACTGCAAATTAATTATAACCTTTTACGGCTGGGTCGACTAGGGGTTACCTGGACGCGAACCAGTGACCCTAAGGACAGGAGACGAGTGCTGTAGCCATTGTTTATAACTGATTAGAATTGTAAACACCGACCAGTACAGAAGATAATGATTCTCTCTCTCTCCCTCTACCTCAGCACAGTATTAAAGTGGAGTTACCAATTATGTGGAGTGCGTGATATGTAAACACGCAAGTTGGTTCTGGATTAATAAAAACAAAATTAAGTGATATTGATAACCCATTATGGTTGTCAGGTTGTAGACTTTTACTATTAACTTTACAACGCCACTATAAATGAAAAGAAAAACATAACCCCGGGGTCGCTAGGTGGTGGGGGTACTGCAGGTCGACGTAAACAAAGCTAGGAAGCTGAACAGGCGGCGATGACATGACCTATCACGTCCCACTGACACCCCCACCCACACACTCATTGGTCTTTTTGCTCATTAGTAGTTGCACGGGCTACGGGAAATTATTATTCTTCATTATATACAACAAGAATAGCAATTTTTTCTGAGCCTTAATTTACTGAAAATCTTCCAAGACGAGAAGGCTTTCATGAATATTAACCAATACCACGAAAAACATATATATATATATAAAGAGAGAAAAATACCCAAAGAAGTGCCTGAGTAAATGAATAAAATAATATAAACAAGCCAGAGACAATAATGGTACCATGATCAAGTCTTCTTATGATTGGTTGATGTCCTACTGTGTGGGGAGTGTTTGGCCTTGCCTCTAACTCTTCATTATCATTCACTCACTTCAATATCTCAGATGCCTCAGAACTTGTTTCGTCATTACCAAATCGCCCACCAATGTACCTTTGTTTTTGTTATATTTGTTGACGAACACAACTTGTTTTTGCCTCTTGCTTAGTACAGCGATAACTACGACGTTGAGAGAGAGAGAGAGAGAGAGAGAGAGAGAGAGAGGTTTATAAATGGAAGTCGGGGCTAAACAAAGGTACTCAAACTATCCAACCAGGAGCGAACTCGTAGCAATTGAATTGAATTGAAGTAAATGCGTGACTTATATCACTCGGGATATGATAGTCCACCCTAGTAAAACCATTTTCTCGGATACAGAGCAAAATAATAAAAATGACAATATTCTGAAGTGGATTAGAAATAAAGAAAATATATTCAATTCAATAAGCAATAGGGGTGGTCAGGTGTAAATGGGACTGCCCAGTATAGGCCAATAGGCCCGCTGCAGTTTCCTCTATTCTTATGAAATTTGTTTTTATGTTCTTATGAGAGAGAGAGAGAGAGAGTGTGTGCTTGTGTGTGTGTAGGAGTTAGGGAGCACAAACAGCAGATTTTCCCTGATGAACTTCCCTAACCCCTTCATTCCTTGGGTGGTTGACCTTAATGCTCCCTAATGAGGCCCTCGGTGGTAGTGTCGCCCTCTACCTCCCTGCACGACGCACCCGAGTGTATACAATATCCCCCTTTACACGAGGTAACCACTTGTCTCTGTGCCTATTACAGCTTTTTTAGTCTTCCTATAAATTTGCAAGGTCATTAACTGAACTAAAAGGGGTGGTAATAGGGTAGAGGCAGTTCCTTGACACTGTCCTGTACAGGTTAGGAAGGGTGTTGACAGTGTGGGACAGTACAGGTGGGAAGGGTGTTGACAGTGTGGGACAGTACAGGTGGGAAGGGTGTTGACAGTGGTGGGACGGTACAGGTGGGAAGGGTGTTGACAGTGGTGGGACAGTACAGGTGGGAAGGTTGTTGACAGTGGTGGGACAGTACAGGAGGGAAGGGTGTTGACAGTGGTGGGACAGTACAGGTGGGAAGGGTGTTGACAGTGTGGGACAGTACAGGTGGGAAGGGTGTTGACAGTGTGGGACAGTACAGGTGGGAAGGGTGTTGACAGTGTGGGACAGTACAGGTGGGAAGGGTGTTGACAGTGTGGGACAGTACAGGTGGGAAGGGTGTTGACAGTGGTGGGACAGTACAGGTGGGAAGGGTGTTGACAGTGTGGGACAGTACAGGTGGGAAGGGTGTTGACAGTGTGGGACAGTACAGGAGGGAAGGGTGTTGACAGTGGTGGGACAGTACAGGTGGGAAGGGTGTTGACAGTGGTGGGACAGTACAGGTGGGAAGGGTGTTGACAGTGTGGGACAGTACAGGTGGGAAGGGTGTTGACAGTGTGGGACAGTACAGGAGGGAAGGGTGTTGACAGTGGTGGGACGGTACAGGTGGGAAGGGTGTTGACAGTGTGGGACAGTACAGGAGGGAAGGGTGTTGACAGTGGTGGGACGGTACAGGTGGGAAGGGTGTTGACAGTGTGGGACAGTACAGGAGGGAAGGGTGTTGACAGTGGTGGGACAGTACAGGAGGGAAGGGTGTTGACAGTGGTGGGTCAGTACAGGAGGGAAGGGTGTTGACAGTGGTGGGACAGTACAGGAGGGAAGGGTGTTGACAGTGGTGGGACAGTACAGGAGGGAAGGGTGTTGACAGTGTGGGACGGTACAGGTTAGGAAGGGTGTTGACAGTGTGGGACAGTACAGGAGGGAAGGGTGTTGACAGTGTGGGACAGTACAGGTGGGAAGGGTGTTGACAGTGGTGGGACAGTACAGGAGGGAAGGGTGTTGACAGTGGTGGGTCAGTACAGGTGGGAAGGGTGTTGACAGTGGTGGGACAGTACAGGTGGGAAGGGTGTTGACAGTGGTGGGACAGTACAGGAGGGAAGGGTGTTGACAGTGGTGGGACAGTACAGGTGGGAAGGGTGTTGACAGTGGTGGGACAGTACAAGTGGGAAGGGTGTTGACAGTGGTGGGACAGTACAGGTGGGAAGGTTGTTGACAGTGGTGGGACAGTACAGGAGGGAAGGGTGTTGACAGTGGTGGGTCAGTACAGGAGGGAAGGGTGTTGACAGTGGTGGGACAGTACAGGTGGGAAGGGTGTTGACAGTGGTGGGACAGTACAGGAGGGAAGGGTGTTGACAGTGGTGGGTCAGTACAGGAGGGAAGGGTGTTGACAGTGGTGGGACAGTACAGGAGGGAAGGGTGTTGACAGTGGTGGGACAGTACAGGAGGGAAGGGTGTTGACAGTGTGGGACGGTACAGGTTAGGAAGGGTGTTGACAGTGGTGGGACAGTACAGGTGGGAAGGGTGTTGACAGTGTGGGACGGTGCAGGTTAGGAAGGGTGTTGACAGTGGTGGGACAGTACAGGAGGGAAGGGTGTTGACAGTGTGGGACGGTACAGGTTAGGAAGGGTGTTGACAGTGGTGGGACAGTACAGGTGGGAAGGGTGTTGACAGTGGTGGGACAGTACAGGAGGGAAGGGTGTTGACAGTGGTGGGTCAGTACAGGAGGGAAGGGTGTTGACAGTGGTGGGACAGTACAGGAGGGAAGGGTGTTGACAGTGGTGGGACAGTACAGGAGGGAAGGGTGTTGACAGTGTGGGACGGTACAGGTTAGGAAGGGTGTTGACAGTGTGGGACAGTACAGGAGGGAAGGGTGTTGACAGTGTGGGACAGTACAGGTGGGAAGGGTTGTTGACAGTAGTGGGACAGTACAGGTGGGAAGGGTGTTGACAGTGTGGGACAGTACAGGAGGGAAGGGTGTTGACAGTGGTGGGACAGTACAGGTGGGAAGGTTGTTGACAGTGGTGGGACAGTACAGGTGGGAAGGTTGTTGACAGTGGTGGGACAGTACAGGAGGGAAGGGTGTTGAGAGTGGTGGGACAGTACAGGAGGGAAGGGTGTTGACAGTGTGGGACAGTACAGGTGGGAAGGGTGTTGACAGTGGTGGGACAGTACAGGTGGGAAGGGTGATGACAGTGTGGGACAGTACAGGTGGGAAGGGTGATGACAGTGGTGGGTCAGTACAGGTGGGAAGGTTGTTGACAGTGTGGGATGGTACAGGTGGGAAGGGTGTTGACAGTGGTGGGACAGTACAGGAGGGAAGGTTGTTGACAGTGGTGGGACAGTACAGGAGGGAAGGGTGTTGACAGTGGTGGGACAGTACAGGAGGGAAGGGTGTTGACAGTGGTGGGACAGTACAGGTGGGAAGGGTGTTGACAGTGGTGGGACAGTACAGGAGGGAAGGGTGTTGACAGTGGTGGGACAGTACAGGTGGGAAGGGTGTTGACAGTGGTGGGACAGTACAGGTGGGAAGGGTGTTGACAGTGGTGGGACAGTACAGGTGGGAAGGTTCTTGCTACAGACGACCACCGCCTGAAGGCTACCATTATCTTTTTTACTGTATCCTCACTATTACGGCGAAGTTCACATCCCTCAGTACATATATGTGTGTGTGTGTGTGTGTGTGTGTGTGTGTGTCAATACGTACTGGAAGATATAACTTGACAGGAGAGAGAATGTTTTTTACAGTCTTTCTACTGAATGCATCTTGAAGGTTCTCACGTGAGTCAGACAACCATGTATAGTATACTGGACAGCCGTGACCGCCAGGGCAGTGTTCAGTGGGACCTCACTAACTGACGCTACTGACATTCTCAGCCAGTCAGTCCGTCTTCAAAGCACAACGCCCTCGAGACGAGCTTATACCCGGTGAAAGATCCTGGACAAAGAAGGGTTGGTGACCTGTGAAGTTGGTCATTAACCCGCTGGCTGCAGGTAACACTAACACCTGATGAGAGACAGACACTTATATCTCATTTCGTGCCATCGTCCCGGGCAGAGGGGCGACACCGTCTATACTGGCAGTTAGTCACCTCTGTGTCCTGCTCCTCACCAACTGTCGGTCTGTTGATTCATTTACACCAGTTTTGGTCATCGTAAATCTATGAAGACGACCATAAGCTTAATAACTGATCGTTGTTAACTCTTGTAAACCGGATTTATGTTACTGCAGAAGGAAGACGTGATTGACAGTTTGGTTTTTGTTCAAGAAATTCACAGCATTTTTTATCACAATATTATGGAAGGAAGAATAAAGGAAATTACTAAAATGATTGATTTAGTTAAGAAATTCAGATCAGAGGTTCACATCAGAGATTCACATTAAAGGTTCAGATCAGAGGTTCTGATCAAAGGTTCACATCAGAGGTTCACATCAAAGGTTCACATCAAAGGTTCACATCAGAGGTTCACATCAGAGGTTCACATCAAAGGTTCCCATCAAAGGTACACATCAGAGGTTCACATCAGAGATTCACATCAAAGGTTCACATCAGAGGTTCACATCAGAGGTTCACATCAGAGGTTCACATCAAAGGTACACATCAGAGGTTCACATCAAAGGTACACATCAGAGGTTCACATTAAAGGTTCACATCAGAGGTTCACATCAAAGATTCACATCAAAGGTTCACATTAAAGGTACGCATCGGAGGTTCACATTAAAGGTACGCATCGGAGGTTCACATCAAAGGTTCACATTAAAGGTACACATCAGAGGTTAACATTAAAAAGGTTCACATCAGAGGTTCACATCAAAGGCTCACGTCAAAGGTACACATCAGAGGTTCACATCAAAGGCTCACGTCAAAGGTACACATCAGAGGTAGGAGACTGACAAGACTAATCCCGGGCATTAGGAACTTTGAGTACAGAGACAGGTTAAAGCATCTTAATTTGCACTCCCTCGAGAGACGTAGAGCGAGGGGCGAAAAAAAGTAAAAAAAAAAAAGTAGATATGATCGAGGTGTATAGATGGAAGTCAGGGCTAAACAAAGGTGATATAACAAGGTACCCAACTATCCAACCAGAAGCGAACTTGTAACACGGGTAAAATTAGACAAATTTAGATTTAGGCGCAAAATATGTAAATTTTGGTTTGGAAATAGAGTAGTGGATGAGTGAAACAAGTTACCAAATATCATCATTAACTCGAATACGCTGGATAGCTTCAAACATAGGTTGAATGGATATATGAGCAATAGGGGTTGGGTGTAAATGGGACTGCCCAGTATGGATCAATAGGCCCGCTGCATTTTCCTCCATTCTTATGTTCAGAGGTTCACATCAAAGATTCACATTAAAGTTTCAGATCAGAGGTTGTGATCAAAGGTTCACATCAAAGGCTCACATAAAAGGCTCACATCAAAATTTCTTATCGGAGGTTCACATTAAAGGTTCACATCAAAGATTCTCATCAGAGGTTCACATCAGGGACTCACATCAAAGGTTCACATCAAAGATTCACATAAAAATTTCACATCAAAGGTTCACATCGAAATTTCACATCAGAGGTTCACATCAAAATTTCACATCAGAGGTTCACATCAAAGGTTCACATCAAAGATTAAGTTCATGGGCAGGTTTTGTGTCACCTTGAGGGCATGACCTTGGCGGTGGTGGAGTCACTGGGCCCCTGGTAGCGGTACTGCCTCAGGTGGTCAGATGTGTACCTGAGTGTGCAATTAACAGGTGTCGTGAGTGGATGAGTGACTGATGAGTAAGAGTGAGTGTGTTGACAGTGAGTGATGAGTTTGAGTGAGTGCATTGACAGTGAGTGATGAGTATGAGTGAGTGTGTTGACAGTGAGTGAGGAGTATGAGTGAGTGTGTTGACAGTGAGTGAGGAGTATGAGTGAGTGTGTTGACAGTGAGTGATGAGTATGAGTGTGTTGACAGTGAGTGAGCGTGTTGACAGTGAGTGATGAGTTTGAGTGAGTGCATTGACAGTGAGTGATGAGTATGAGTGAGTGTGTTGACAGTGAGTGACGAGTATGAGTGAGTGTGTTGACAGTGAGTGATGAGTATGAGTGAGTGTGTTGACAGTGAGTGATGAGTATGAGTGAGTGTGTTGACAGTGAGTGATGAGTATGAGTGAGTGTGTTGACAGTGAGTGATGAGTATGAGTGAGTGTGTTGACAGTGAGTGATGAGTATGAGTGAGTGTGTTGACAGTGAGTGATGAGTATGAGTGAGTGTGTTGACAGTGAGTGATGAGTATGAGTGAGTGTGTTGACAGTGAGTGATGAGTATGAGTGAGTGTGTTGACAGTGAGTGATGAGTATGAGTGAGTGTGTTGACAGTGAGTGATGAGTATGAGTGAGTGTGTTGACAGTGAGTGATGAGTATGAGTGAGTGTGTTGACAGTGAGTGATGAGTATGAGTGAGTGTGTTGACAGTGAGTGATGAGTATGAGTGAGTGTGTTGACAGTGAGTGATGAGTATGAGTGAGTGTGTTGACAGTGAGTGATGAGTATGAGTGAGTGTGTTGACAGTGAGTGACGAGTATGAATGAGTGTTTTGACAGTGAGTGATGAGTATGAGTGAGTGTGTTGACAGTGAGTGATGAGTATGAGTGAGTGTGTTGACAGTGAGTGATGAGTATGAGTGAGTGTGTTGACAGTGAGTGATGAGTATGAGGTGATGAGTATGAGTGAGTGTGTTGACAGTGAGTGATGAGTATGAGTGAGTGTGTTGACAGTGAGTGATGAGTATGAGTGAGTGTGTTGACAGTGAGTGACGAGTATGAGTGAGTGTGTTGACAGTGAGTGATGAGTATGAGTGAGTGTGTTGACAGTGAGTGATGAGTATGAGTGAGTGTGTTGACAGTGAGTGTGTTGACAGTGAGTGTGTTGACAGTGAGTGATGAGTATGAGTGAGTGTGTTGACAGTGAGTGATGAGTATGAGTGTGTTGACAGTGAGTAATGAGTATGAGTGAGTGTGTTGACAGTAACTGGTGAATAACAGTGAGTGCGTGACTGACTGAGAAATATGAGTGAGTGTGGTGAGTGTGTTGATAATGAGCGGAATGTGTTTGATCGAAAATTAATGTGGTTATGGGGAGTGAGAGTGGCACACACACACACACACACACACACACACACACACACACACCCTTCAGGGCAGTCATGCAGAATTTTGTAACGTGTTATTATTGAATTTTCTCTCTTGCTCCCCCCCTCTCCCTCCCTCCATCCCCCTTCTCTCTCTTACTCTCTCCCGCCCCCTCTCTCTCTCTCTCTCCTTTCCTCTCTCCCTCTCTCATTTCCTTTCTCTCTCCTTCACGCCTCTTCCCTCCTCTCTCTACTTCCCCCCCCCCTTTTCTCTCACATGTTTCCTTGAGATAGTCACCACCACCACCACCACCACCACCACCACCATTAACTCTGGCAGTACAGGGAGAGTGCAGTAGTGGCCGCCTCTCTTGCTCCGCCGCCAGGGTAAGTGACCTGCTTGGCTAGTAATACCACCCCCCCCCCCTTCCCTGATGACCTTCACAGGGTCACCTCTCATGTGACCTTCCCCCCGCCCCTTCCCCGCAGGTGACTTTCAGTGTCACTTACCCCTCTCCCTGCCTCCCGCGGGACTTTCACAGAAACAAATGACCTTGGCAGGATCAGGTGGTCGCCGCCTCCCTCAGGTGACCTTGGCAGGGTCAGGTGGTCGCCGCCTGCGGAGGGATACTCGGTACTGATCACCAGGGAATCACAGTGTAGGACGCCTCTCACCATCCTCCTTCACTCTTCAAAACACCTTATTTGCCACTTCCTCACGCCAGCCTTCCCACCCCCCTCACACCTCCCCCCACCTTCTAGAATTCCTCTTCCCACACCCTCACGTCTGCGTCTACTTAGCCATGACTCGTTCTTCCACTACATATGACCGTCTCGAATTATGAGTTCAAATTATATCTGCTTCGGCGCTGGTTGTAATGAAGCCGCTGAAATTATAAAACCAAATGTTGAAGTATTCATATTGAGTCACACTATACTGGTCCAGGCTGTTGAGTCACTTCAGTCACAGTTTGGCCGAGATGAAAATGTAAACAACATTGATTGGCTGGAGGTGATGGTGCTCTCATCACCGATTGGCTGAAAGTGATAGTGCTCTGATCACTGATTGGCTCAAGTACATCACGTGAACAAAGAACACATCGATAAATACAACTCTTTTCTATATTTTGTTTTAGGGTGGTTTCCATTGTTCATTAGTGTGGAACAGTCAAAACGCGTTCTCGATAATTCTGGAACTAATATATGAAAAGCTTTTATGAAACACACACAGCCTCCCACAACACACACACACTCACGCACACAAACAAACACACACACACTTAAAATCACTGGGGCCCAATAAACACCTTTTGTGGCCTCTACTCTGTAATCCTTTTTGAGCTACCGCTCACAAGATAAGTATGGGGTGCACAATAAACTAGCTGCTCTCCGCGGCAGCCACCCCACCCACCTCGAGCAGTCCGCCACTACAACAAAATTCAGCCCATAAGAGCGCGCACTGATAAATATTAGAATAGCACCATCCCAACTATTGTTAAAATAATAAACAACTCCTGATTTATGTACTGTACAGCCCTGTAAATGTATTCAACGCATATCATTATGTCTAAATCAAATGTAAGTTTGTATATTTTCAGCCACCTGCTGCAACTCTATTAATAAACCGTTTATTATTATTATTATTATTACACACTCACACACACACACACCGCCCCCACAACACACACACACACACACACCCCCCCACAACACACACACACACACACACACCGCCCCCACAACACACACACACCGCCCCCACACACACACACACACACACACACACCGCCCCCACACACACACACACACACACCCACCGCCCCCACAACACACACACACACACACACACACACCGCCCCCACAACACACACATACACTATTATTACGAGATAAATCATCAGCGTCACGTCACTGTACATTAATCCTCAATGTCAATATTATTAACCCTGAGAGTACAGTATCCGATACAGTACACCGCACTAAAAGGGTTAACTGCTAAAACATCGTACTCAAGTGATCAAATGATTGTACTCAGGGGATTAAATCATTGTTCTCAAGGGGTTCAATCATTGTACTCTAGATATTAAATTATTGTACTCAATGGATTATTAAATCATTGTACTCAAGGGGTTAATAAGGCTTCTTCCTCAATGGGTAATTCACAGTACTCGAGTTTGGTTTTGTACTCAAAGGGTTAACTCATGAGTACAGGCGGCGTTATAGAGACACAACGCCATCAGGCAAACATCACCCTCCCCTCGGAACGTTCTACAGCAGCAGGAGGAAGAAGAGTACTGACGCCCCCTGAACACTCACACACACCTGGGATCACCACCTACCAGCTCTCCCATAACGCTCGAAAGTTCAATATCTCTCTTAGCATCACGCAGCAGCAGCATCTGATTGTCCTGTGACTGTGCTGGCTAATACGACATGTAAAATTATAGTATGTATGGCCGCTTACCCTCACACAATTTTAGTAAGAAATAATATTCTAGGATAAAAATCTATGTTAAATTGTACAAAAATGAATATATGATCGTGGGAAATGACTGAGCAATTTTGGCAGATTCATGTTGTAATCACCGCGAAAAGTGTTTTCGAAGCTGTGGATGATGTTAGTGGTTATGATCATGTTTACTTCGACATAAGTGAAATTATGAATAGAGTCCTAGACGAGAGACACAAGAGATTAATAAAAGGACAAAAAGGCACACGCCACAGTGGGGGGAGGAAGGCAAGAACACCGCCAGGATTTACTGACATTCATTCACCCTAAAATGAACCTGAACTTCAAAATGAAGTTCAAGGTTGCATCAAACGTTTTTTCTCGTTTATTTCAAATACTTTTTGGATTTTAATTTTAAATATTGTAGCAGTGAGGCGTAGAAGATAGTGTTAGGCCTCGGGTGACTACAGTACAGCGTCTCGTCCATCTGACCTTCACTGATGACTCTTGGGATCACCTGAAGAAGCATAACCCCAGCTTATTTCACCTAAAGATTTAACCACCCTAATACTATTTGGGGGGATGAGGTTAGGATAGGATAGGTTAAGTTCTTTGTTATAAGAACATAAGAATGGAGGAAACTGCAGCGGGCCAATTGGCCCATACCAGGCAGCCCCGTTTACACCCAACCCATATCGCTCATATATCCGTCCAACCAATACGTGAAGCTACCCAGCGTGTTCCAGTTAATGATGATGTTTGGTAACTTGTTCCACTCATCCACGACTCTATTTCCAAACCAGTTGTTTACCTATCTATAGCCTAATCTAAATTTGTCTAATTTAAAACCATTGCTACAAGTTCGCTTCTGGTTGGATAGTTTGAGTACCTTTGTTATATTACCTTTGTTTAGCCCTGACTTCCATTTATACACCTCGATCATATCTATTTCTTTTTACCTTTTTTTTCGCCCCTCGCTCTACGTCTCTCGAGGGAGTGCAAATTAAGATTCTTTAATTTGTGTACTCAAGGTTCCTGATGTCCGGGATCATTCTTGTCATTCTCCTCTGAATTCTTTCTAGAGATTACCCTCATTAAAGCATGGTCTACCACTGTTTTAGGGTAATCATTTATGGACACCCTGTATATCCATTCTGTAGTACGGTTACCAAAACTGAACCGTGTAATCCAAGTGAGGTCTCACAAGCGCAAAATATAGTTTTAGGATAACCTCGCTGTCTTGTAACTAACACTCCTTTGTATGAACCCAAGTACTTTGTTACCTTGTTTCGAGCAAATACGCATTGTTGTCTTGGTTTAAGATTCCAACTTATCATTACTCCTAAATCTTTCTCACAGTCGAATTTCTCTATAACAACGTTGTTCATCTAATATCTGGCTTCTCTGTTTACATCTCCGAGACTAAGTACTTTACACTTGTCCACATTAAATTTCATCTGTCATTTTTTAGACCATGCAAATTTTTTTTAGATCTTCCTGTCGCTTTGCGGAGTCTTCGTCAGATTGAATTACACGCCCTATTTTAGTGTCATCAGCAAATTTACTTATGCTGCTGTCTACGCCTATATCTATGTCGTTTATGTATATAATAAATAGTAATGGTTCAAGTATTGAGCCTTGGGTACTCCACTAGTGACGTTACTACTAAACTGACACGAATTGACTAAAATCAGACGTAAATATCCCCCCTCGTCCCCTCGGCATCTCAATACCTCCCCTCGTCCCCTCGTCATCGTCTTCCAAGTATGGCTGACACTAGAGACAGAAGGAGATAACAGTAGCCAGTTTCCTACTAACACACCGTAAAAAGAGGCTCGGAACTGCCAATTAATACGCCGCACATGTTGTGGTGGTCAGCCGGGCGTAGGGAGACTAGCGACTCACGCTCCGTATCATCAAGGGCAAGAACTGTAATGGCGGGGGAAAAAGAAAGGTTATGTGGGGGAAAAAGAGAGAAGTTATGGGGAAAAAGAGAGGCTATGGTGGAAAATGGTAGCAATGTGGAGGGGTAATGGAATGTCTTATGGTTGGGTAAAGACGTCAATGACCTTCCTCATCCTAGCTACACTGGGAAGGGCTGGTGCATCTGCTGTCGGTGTTGGGAGAACGTGACACGAAAGTTAGAAAATAGAAAGTTGTTTAAAGGAAGTGATAAAATAAACAAAGATTAATTTACACACAGCAATAAAAATGAATACGGACGTAAATACTATGATATATCCACGGTGTAAATAACAAATATCCTAAGTCAGAGTTTGTTACGTAATGTTTATTGACTTTAATCACGTCTTCCAGAGTTTACGTATCAGGATAACTTGAGGATTTAGTTGGGATAAATAATTGAATGACTGACAGGTGTGAGTGACTGACAGGTGTGGGAGTGATTGACAGGTGTGTGTGTGTGTGTGTGTGTGACTGGCAGGTTTGAGAGTGACTGACAGGTGTGGGAGGGACTGACAGGTGTGGGAGGGACTGACAGGTGTGGGAGGGACTGACAGGTGTGTGTGTGACTAGCAGGTTTGAGAGTGACTGACAGGTGTGGGAGGGATTGACAGGTGTGGGAGGGACTGACAGGTGTGTGAGTGTCTGACAGGTGTGAGTTACTGAGAGGTGTGTGAGAGTAACTGACAGATGTGTGAGGCGGTAACTGACAGGTGTAAGTGTGATTGGCAGGTATGTGAGTGACTGACAGGTGTGAGTTACTGACAGGTATGTGACTGACAGGTGTGAGAGAATAACTGACAAGTGTGTGAGACTGAGAGGTTTCTGTGTGTGTGTGTGTGTGTGAAAGTGACTAATAGGTCTGTGAGGGTGACTGGCAGGTGAGTGAAAGTAACTGACCGGTAAATTAGACAGTAACTGAAAGGTGAATTAGACAGTAACTGACAGGTAAATTTGACAGTAACTGACAGGTAAATTTGACAGTAACTGACAGGTTAATGAGACAGTAACTGACAGGTGAATAAGACAGTAACAGGTGAGAGAGATGACAGGTGAGAAGTGGGAGGTGAGAGAAGTGAGAGAAGTGAGAGGTGAGAGAAGTGAGAGAAGTGAGAGAAAAGAGAAGTTAGAGGTGTTGACGTTACTGGAGCTATTATACGGTCTATCATTCTCATCACAAAGTATATATATGATTATAGAGGAACAACTAACTTGATTATAGCCACAACAAGCGTCTCTGTTACACACACACACACACACACACACACACACACACACACACACAAGCAGAAGTACAAGTCAAGTTAGACACATGTACATTAACTAAAACCACTATCTGTGCAGGTGGGGGGTCCATATGCTCCGAAATTTTACGTGTGACTAGTGACAGCCCTCATATACCAAAATTTATCGTCCATGGTTTCATATTGTCTCCCACAAAGTATGCACAGATAGTTGTTTTAGCTACTGTACGTACAACACACACCCTCGTCTCTTTATCATTTCCGGATACTACTATAACGGCCACCCCCCCCCCCCTACCCCCCACCCCTCCAACCCACCCCTCTCTTGTTCCGGGATGAGGGCGGTACTTGGGCCACCGAGGCGTGAATTTGTTATTAAAAGATGAAGAAGCTGTCACGCCATACACAATAACCACCAGGACGCTTGAGTTAACGAGCTATATGATCCGGTGTCAAGAAATAAGCCCAGGAAGACCGGACAACTAGCTAACTGCACTGGCTATCTGAATAATTACCTCGGAGAACACTTAAGCATCCAGGTGCCCCAAATGCTGCTAGATAAAGAGAGGGAAATGGCGTATAAACTTGTCCATCGTATAGTTTCACCCTTCCCCGAGGATCGAAAAGTAGACCACTGGCTTTCTGAATGAGTAGACTGACCAATACACCACAGGACGTCATGGTGATGTACAGGAGGGGCTTGAGAGACAACACAGAGGAGTGATACAATGGCTAGTGGCGAACTGACACACAGACTAATAACAAGACCTATAATACGCTACCCTTCATTACCTCCATCAACCTACCATGCGGTGAGAATAATCAAGTCGATCACTGACGCCTAAACAGAACATCTATACCATCCCCCTCCTCAGGTAGCGCTAGGGGGCAAGGAGGGGGGGGGACGTGACGGAGGGGGGACGTGACGGAGGGGGGGACGTGACGGAGGGGGGGGACGTGACGGAGGGGGGGGACGGGACGGGAGGGGGAGAATCTTCAGCTTGACACTCTGGGGGAGAATATTTTTACTAATGGGTCGGGTTGGGTTGGGTTGAGTTAGCTAGAGGGGGAGGAGATAAATGATCCGCCAAAGACAGTCTACATTCATTAGGACCCATTTACATAATACCGTCCATCAAGAAGCGTCAGAATTGTATGGAGGTTATGGGTGTAGTTACATAAAGATCACTCGACTGTTTCTTTTGACGAGAACATATGACACACACACACACACACACACACCTCCTGCAGGGGTTGTGAGAGAGGCGACACCACAGGATGCTCACCCCCAGGTCAGGATAACGGATAGGGGACGTCTTCCGGCCTCCAAAAGGTGAACTGTTGACAGCCACAAGTAATGAAGGAGGTAGGAGGAGGTAGTGGTGGTGGCGGCGTAAGGGAGGAGCACCGCCTCGCCATCATTGTTCCGTGGCGCTAATTGGCGTAACGTGAGGCGCGGAACACTAGCGGTGACACACCCACCAAAACTGTATTCTCTTCCTCTGTGTTTCGTTGTGTCTGGTGATGTTTTGTGACTAGTATATACATAATAGTCAGATCTGATCACCTTCTCAACAGTAAGGTTAGATTAAGTCGGGACGGGTCGGGACGGGACGGGACGGGTCGGGACGGGTCGGGTTGGGTTCGGGGCTGGACGTGTCGGGTCGGGTCGGGTCGGGTTGGGTTCGGGGCTGGACGGGTCGGGTTGGGTTCGGGGCTGGACGGGTCGGGTTAGGTTACAGAACATTCACTATACATTCTACCTCACCCCTAACGTGAGAGTAAGTGCCTCTAAAAAACGGTGAACGGAAATACAGCCAGAGGAAAAAAGTCATACAAAAAAAGCCACAAATTAGATTCGCAAAAAACTCCAAAGAAAAAATCAAAATTAGGCTCGAAAAAAAAAATCACAGGACAAAAAGTAACATTTTATTTTGAAAACATTAACAAACAATTAAAATAATAAAATACGTTAAGGTAAGTTCTGTGACTTTTTCTGTGACTATTTTCCTGACTTTCTTTCCCATATGACTTTTTTCCTAAATTCCTAAACATCGCCCGCTCGTGACCCAGGAGGAGTTGATGGTGGCTGTGTGGCACCTTAACCAAACAACGATAATTCCATTAAAGTTCTCTTTAGTTAATGTCAGGGATGGTTTACCTCACTCACACGCCATCATATAAGTATCTACTGTATATAAAGACGTTACTGTTATATGAATCAAATATGTAGGTATTATATTGAACTTTGTTATTGGAGAGACAGAGAGAGACTATAAGTGACCTTCCTAATGTGACAATATATAGCTTTCCCCCACACCCTCCTCCTCCACCCCAGTCTTTCCCCCACACCCTCCTCCTCCACCCCAGTCTTTCCCCCACACCCTCCTCCTCCATCCCAGTCTTTCCCCCACACCCTCCTCCTCCACCCCAGTCTTTCCCCCACACCCTCCTCCTCCACCCCAGTCTTTCCCCCACACCCTCCTCCTTCACCCCAGTCTTTCCCCCACACCCTCCTCCTCCATCCCAGTCTTTCCCCCACACCCTCCTCCCCCACCCCAGTCTTTCCCCCACACCCTCCTCCTCCATCCCAGTCTTTCCCCCACACCCTCCTCTTCCACCCCAGTCTTTCCCCCACACCCTCCTCCTCCATCCCAGTCTTTCCCCCACACCCTCCTCCTCCATCCCAGTCTTTCCCCCACACCCTCTTCCTCCATCCCAGTCTTTCCCCCACACCCTCCTCCTCCACCCCAGTCTTTCCCCCACACCCTCCTCTTCCACCCCAGTCTTTCCCCCACACCCTCCTCCTCCATCCCAGTCTTTCCCCCACACCCTCCTCCTCCACTCCAGTCTTTCCCCCACACCCTCCTCCTCCACTCCAGTCTTTCCCCCACGGGTTTCCTGGTCAGGCCCCACACGCTCCCCCTCCAGCACAACTAAGACAACAAGGACGGTGTGGTTGGGGTCGTCGACACGGTGATGGAGGGAGGGAGGGAGGGAGGGAGAGAGTGAAGGAGAGAGGGAGGGCCGCGGGTGTCTCACAGTTGCAGCAGGAGACTAACACGAATAACCTTAACAGATCATCCTGGGCATCGTCCTCCTAACCTACCCTGACCTAACTTAGCCTTACCTACCCACTTAACCTAACCAAACCTGACCTAACTTAGCCTTAACCTACCCACTTAACCTAACCAAACCTGACCTAACTTAGCCTTACCTACCCATTTAACCTAACCTAACCTAACCTGACCTAACCTAATTTAACCTTACCTACCCACTTAACCTAACCTAACCTAACCTAACTTAACCTTACCTACCCACTTAACCTAACCAAACCAAACTCCCAGCTTGGGTTCAACTACACAGCGAAAACAAAATTATGAGACGTGTTTCAGTAAGTTCAACATAAACTCTCCGAGACCGTAAAATAAGACCGTGTAGAGGTGGGGTATATACTGTCTAGTCTATATATGGGTTTATATACCGGATATTTTGTGGTATATAATTCATTTTGTTTATTTATAATGTTCAGGGAAGACTTGGTGGATGTTTCTGATATTGAGTTGAGTGAGGGTGGTGGTGTGGTGAGTGGTGGTGTGGTGAGTGGTGGTGGTGTGGTGGGTGGTGGTGGTGTGGTGAGTGGTGGTGGTGTGATTAGTGGTGGTGGTGTGGTGAGTGGTGGTGGTGTGGTGAGTGGTGGTGGTGTGGTGAGTGGTGGTGGTGTGGTGTGATGAGTGGTGGTGGTGTGGTGAGTGGTGGTGGTGCGGTGAGTGGTGGTGGTGGTTGTGAGGTGAGTGGTGGTGGTAGTTGTGAGGTGAGTGGTGATGGTGGTGGTGGTGGTGTGGTGAGTGGTGGTGGTGGTGTGGTGAGTGGTGGTGGGTGTGGTGAGTGGTGGTGGTGTGGTGAGTGGTGGTGGTGGTGTGGTGAGTGGTGGTGGTGTGGTGAGTTGTGGTGGTGGTGTGGTGTGTGGTGGTGGTGTGGTGAGTGGTGGTGGTGTGGTGAGTTGTGGTGGTGGTGTGGTGTGTGGCTGGGTGTGTGTGTGTATGTCGAGGTGTGTGGCGGGTGTGTGTGTATGTCGAGGTGTGTGGCGGGTGTGTGTGTATGTCGAGGTGTGTGGCGGGTGTGTGTGTGTATGTCGAGGTGTGTGGCGGGTGTGTGTGTATGTCGAGGTGTGTGGCGGGTGTGTGTGTGTGTGTCGAGGTGTGTGGCGGGTGTGTGTGTATGTCGAGGTGTGTGGCGGGTGTGTGTGTGTGTGTGTCGAGGTGTGTGGCGGGTGTGTGTGTGTGTGTCGAGGTGTGTGGCGGGTGTGTGTGTATGTCGAGGTGTGTGGCGGGTGTGTGTGTATGTCGAGGTGTGTGGCGGGTGTGTGTGTGTGTGTGTCGAGGTGTGTGGCTGGGTGTGTGTGTATGTCGAGGTGTGTGGCGGGTGTGTGTGTGTGTGTGTCGAGGTGTGTGGCGGGTGTGTGTGTGTATGTCGAGGTGTGTGGCTGGTGTGTGTGTGTGTGTGTCGAGGTGTGTGGCGGGTGTGTGTGTATGTCGAGGTGTGTGGCGGGTGTGTGTGTATGTCGAGGTGTGTGGCTGGGTGTGTGTGTGTGTCGAGGTGTGTGGCGGGTGTGTGTGTGTATGTCGAGGTGTGTGGCTGGGTGTGTGTGTATGTCGAGGTGTGTGGCTGGGTGTGTGTGTGTGTCGAGGTGTGTGGCGGGTGTGTGTGTATGTCGAGGTGTGTGGCGGGTGTGTGTGTATGTCGAGGTGTGTGGCTGGGTGTGTGTGTGTGTCGAGGTGTGTGGCGGGTGTGTGTGTGTGTCGAGGTGTGTGGCGGGTGTGTGTGTGTGTGTCGAGGTGTGTGGCGGGTGTGTGTGTATGTCGAGGTGTGTGGCGGGTGTGTGTGTATGTCGAGGTGTGTGGCTGGGTGTGTGTGTGTGTGTCGAGGTGTGTGGCGGGTGTGTGTGTGTATGTCGAGGTGTGTGGCGGGTGTGTGTGTATGTCGAGGTGTGTGGCTGGGTGTGTGTGTGTGTCGAGGTGTGTGGCGGGTGTGTGTGTATGTCGAGGTGTGTGGCGGGTGTGTGTGTGTGTATGTCGAGGTGTGTGGCGGGTGTGTGTGTGTGTCGAGGTGTGTGGCGGGTGTGTGTGTATGTCGAGGTGTGTGGCGGGTGTGTGTGTGTGTCGAGGTGTGTGGCGGGTGTGTGTGTGTATGTCGAGGTGTGTGGCTGGGTGTGTGTGTGTGTCGAGGTGTGTGGCGGGTGTGTGTGTATGTCGAGGTGTGTGGCGGGTGTGTGTGTGTGTGTGTCGAGGTGTGTGGCGGGTGTGTGTGTATGTCGAGGTGTGTGGCGGGTGTGTGTGTATGTCGAGGTGTGTGGCGGGTGTGTGTGTGTGTGTATGTGACGGGTGTATGCGTGTGTGTGTGTGTGTGTGTATGTGACGGGTGTATGTGTATGTAGCGGTAGGTGTGTGTGTGAACCTGGATGTTAATCGATTTTCGGATCGTGTTCCGGGGTAATGGTTAGCCAGTGCAGTTGGCGAGTTGTCCGGTCTTCTCGGACTATTCCTTGACACTGGGTCATGCAACTCGTTAACTCAGAGAGTGGTTGTTGTGTTGGCGACAGCTTCTACACCATAAACAAATTCACGCTTAGGTGGCCCTTGGGCCGGCCATCCTCGTTACACGGGGAGCAACTATTATTATCTATTATTATAGGTGTGTGTGTGTGTGTGTGTGGGGCGGGTGTGTGTGTGTGGGGCGGGTGTGTGTGTGTGTGGGGCGGGTGTGTGTGTGTGTGTGTGTGGCGGGTGTGTGTGTGTGTGTGGCGGGCGGGTGTGTGTGTGGCGGGCGGGTGTGTGTGGCGGGCGGGCGGGTGTGTGTGTGTGGCGGGGTGTGTAGCTGGGTAGTGTGTGTGTGTGTGTGTGTGGCGGGGTGTGTAGCTGGGTAGTGAGTGTGTGGCGGGTGTGTGTGTGTTTTGTGGGGGCGGTGTGTGTGTGTTGTGGGGGCGGTGTGTGTGTGTGTTGTGGCGGGGTGTGTAGCTGGGTAGTGTGTGTGTGTGGCGGGGTGTGTAGCTGGGTAGTGTGTGTGTGTGTGTGTGTGTGGCGGGGTGTGTAGCTGGGTAGTGTGTGTGTGTGTGTGTGGCGGGTGTGTGTGTGTGTGGGTAGTGTGTGTGTGTGGGGGGGGGGTGTGTAGCTGGGTAGTGTGTGTGTGTGTGTGGCGGGGTGTGTAGCTGGGTAGTGAGTGTGTGTGTGTGTGTGTGGCGGGTGTGTGTGTGTGTGTGTTTTGTGGGGGCGGTGTGTGTGTGTTGTGGGGGCGGTGTGTGTGTGTTTTGTGGGGGCGGTGTGTGTGTGGTGTGTGTGTTGTGGGGGCGGTGTGTGTGTGTGTGTGTGTGTTGTGGGGGCGGTGTGTGTGTGTGTGTGTGTGTGTTGTGGGGGCGATGTGTGTGTGTGTGTGTGTGTGTGTGTGTGTGTGTGTTGTGGGGGTGGTGTGAGTGTGTAATAATAATAACAATAATAATAAACGGTTTATTAATAGAGTTGCAGCAGGTGGCTGAAAATATACAAACTTACATTTGATTTAGACATAATAATATACGTTGAATACATTTACAGGGCTGTACAGTACATAAATCAGGAGTTGTTTATTATTTTAACAATAGTTGGGATGGTGCTGTTCTTATATCTATCGGTGCGTGTGTGTGTGTGTGTGGCTGGGCACAGTGGGCAGTGTGTGTGGCGCGAGTTGTATGGCTGGGTTGCGTTTAGAGGGGGGGGGGGGGGTGAAAAATGCTGGGGTACCTATAATCGTCATGTAATCTAAATAATATTAATAAAATCCATCAAATAATCTGTATTCTTAAATCACACTCTCAAAATTGCGTCAAGAGAATCGTGTTATCAAGAAAGGGTGAGCGGCCTGTGGTGACATTTCTTCTATCACGTTAAAAGAAACAAAAAACTTGAAACAAATTGAAAATAGAAACTAAACACGACTCACGAGGACGTCTCTAGTAATCATCATAAAACAGATATTGTGTAATTTAACTGGACGACTCATTACTATGTCTTATAATGGTTTAATACAGACAAACTACAACCATCTGCTACGAAACCTGGAAAAAAAGTCACAGAAACACTCACAGAAAAAAACTCACAGGGATAAGTCACAGGAAAAAAAGTCCTAGGAAAAAGGTAAAAGAAAGGTCAGAGAAATACCCACAGAAAAGGAGTCACAGAAAAAAGTCTCTAGAAAAAAAGTCACAGGAATAAAGTAAGAAAAAAGTCAGAAGTCAGATAAAGTCTCAGAAAAAGTAAAAAAAAGTCACAGAAAAAAATCACAGGGATAATAGTCACGGAAAAACTCACAGGAAAAAGGTCACAGAACTTTTTTTCCTGTGACCATATTTCCATTCACATCCGCAACACTGACACGGAACACAACGGAGAAGAAACACAACTGCCGGAACAACTCACCTAGCGTCCCTCAATACCAACCAAATCTCTATTAATAATCCAATTGTTTTATGAATTCTCAGTCAAGTGGACGATCCGGTTATGACATATTCCGGTGGTCATTAGTTTAAGTCAAATCTCAAAGCGCCATCAATTAAGCTTTGTCGTCCAAGTCCAGGTGGGACAGTTTAGTGATGATGGCTATTGTTGTTGTTGTTGATGTTGATGATGTTATTGTTATTTTGTTGTTACTGTTATTGTTGTTAAGTTTGTTGCTGTTATTATTGTTATTGTTTGTAGTGTTGTTGTTATAGTGCATTACTGTGCCTCAACAACTATGGTTTTCTAGCGCGTATTCGAGGTTAGTAAATGCATTAATTATCAACATTAACAAAATCGAGAGACAGATCTTTCCACATTTTCTGGGAGATCAGAGACAACAGCTGCCTTACCCTCGACGAGACGACTGAGAATTCTGAATACAACAATCTGACGTCATGCGGGTCGCTTAAAAAATGAAAATGAGGAATTTGAGTTAAGGAAAACGGATCACTTTAAGAGTTCCCGCCTTCCTTAACTTAATTAACTTTAAAAGATTAACCGCTCTAACGTTAACATAACCTAGCCCCCCCCCCCTAGGACAGTATAGTAATAGGGTGTTTAATCATCAAGTGAAATTAACTGGAGGGGTGGGGAGCGAATCGTCAGGTAAAGCGACAAGACTAATAGAAACACTGAATACATAAACTGAACTAATTTAGATCCCAATTTCAAAGCAGATTACAGGAGCAGTGACTGAGCTTATCAAATATGTCACCTCTGCTGTGAACTGTTGTCGCCGGAACCTGAAGAACCCACCGCCATGTCTGACCTCTAAGTGACCTGAGTGATAATAATTAACGTGGAATCTTTCATTTTCTCTAGATTATATATGTATATATATATATATATATATATATATATATATATATATATATATATATATATATATATATATGTAAAAAGCTAGAGTCACATAGTCCCGTGTCATTGTCTACATATACATACATACATAGATACAGAGAGCATGACCGCACACACAAAAAGCAAAATCAAGACCACATACATACATACATACATACACACACACACAGGCCAACTTAACCCCTTGACATAACTCTTTAAGATAACAGTACAACCCAAACATAAAACATCCATTATTCAACTTGTTTAAGATTTAAACAAAATTATGAACTTACCCCCTCCACGACGCGAAATATTCCACCATTATTATTCTGCATTAATATTTATATAATTCTGAGTACGAAGAAATGGGACCACTTGAAGATTAGACACCCTAATGCCACCTGGAAGTGTTAAATTAGGTTGGGGTTAGGTTAGCTTAAGGTAGATTAGGTTAGGTGAGGTGAAGATTAGATTTAAGTTAGGTTAAATTAACATTAGAGTGTTTAATTAATCACCAAGTGAAATAATCTAGGCTGTCTCATCTTTAGGTGATCCCAAAAAATAAATATTAATGTTTTGAAAAGTTTCCACAGTACAGTACTTCACCTGAGACACTAGAGCGGGTCATCACAATAAAACATCCAGTACAGGTAAGTTGTGTTAATCAGGCCAGCAGGTGTAGTGCTGATGGCTGTGTCATCTGGTACTGTTGTGTTCCGGTAAGTGAAAATCATACGATAATAATAATAATAATAATACATGTAATAACAGTAATAATAAAATACCAATATTAAAAACAAAAATAATAATTGTAATAAAATAATAATAATAATAACTGAAAAAGAAAAAAAGAACTACCATTTTCAGCCAAGATACAGTGAGCCGAAATAACACAACAGACAACACTAATCAAGATAACTGTTTAAACCCGCCGACTATAATCCATCCATTAATCACACGGTAAAGGTTCCACGCCTCTCTCTCTCTCTCTCTTCTCATTATTACCATCTACTCTACTTCCGGTTCAATGACGTCACTTCCGCTGTGTCTAGTATACTATTATAAATCCATCCAAGTTTTTTTTAGCATTTCTTAAGTATCATATAGGAGTTCGTTCTCTCTCTCTCTCTCCTGGGTATAATCTGATGAAATATTAACCAGAAATGTTATGTCATGCACGAGGGATATTTTGAGCTCTTCTCTCATACAAAAATGTGAGAATAAAAAGACAAAGAGACTCACTCCAGGTTTCAACACATCCAGTACAGGTTCATGAATCATATAGGCTTCACTACAGGACCTTGGTAGACTCATGTAGGTGTGTGTGTGTCACCTTCAGGAGTCTGTAGCTTAAGGGAGAATTATTTTGTTATGGGGAGGGGTGGCGTCATACAGGGGTGGGTAGTGAGGTGAGGTGACGTGAGGGTGAGGGTTTTCCCGCTGCAACAAAGGTCAGGGAGAATATAAACCCCAGATACACAGCACCAGGTCACGTGTTCACTATAAGACGACCGTAGTGACCGTATTGGTGAAGGTCTACCGTCGGCCAGCCAAGTACAGTAGAGTTATAACACAATGAACCAACCATCTCTTAAAGGTCATGAAACAGTTATAACGGGTCAATAGTCTGTCAGGTTGTGGTTGCTGGGTCGACCTGGTGACCACTTTACGTTTGTCTTGTGTTAACCTTGTGGTGGGTGACCTGATGTTCCCATCTGGGGCTAAAATATTCAAGTGATACAGTAAATTTCGTGTGACTTTTGTTGTTTTTTCGTGTCACTTAATATATTTTATCGAGTTTCCATCATTCTCATATTTTTTTTATTTATCATTGTTGGTTATGAAGGCTGAGAGGACAGTGGCGGCAGACATACTATATCCTGCTGGAGTGAGACCTTGAGTCAGGAGCGCCACGGTCATTGAATAACAGGTTTCAAGGAGAAGATTCCCCCACACACCTAACACAATCATTACACATAACACGCGTCCAAATAAAAATAAACTCAACTTTAATCACGTCATTCGAGTAAGTTTCCTAATAATTCACCCCGTCCCACACTGTCACCGAGTTTAGTTGTCACAAATAATAACAGGAGACAGAAGGGCGGGAGAGTCGTGCAGTAGAGCGGGTCATCACCCACCTGAGGTACACCGACATCTGTGACCTTGTACTCTGACGCCGCCTCCCCTCTTTCTTTGTCTTGATGACATAGACTATAATATGCTGCTCTATATTTATCACAAATTACGGCGACTATTACCTCCCGGTCTGTTATCATGTAGATATACAGAAGCATAATGTCTCGGAAGGGCGTTTTAAGGAGGGCGGTGGTAGTGAAGGTGGTTGTGGAGGACGCCCGCGGTAGCTTCCCACTCCGGCATGCAGGACCGGCAGGGGTGAGGACACCCCCAGGATACAGGGTCACGGGCACGCTGTTATTACCGCTAATACTACCATTACCCGCCCTCTACTGAATCACCTGATGTAACAGTACAGTGACTCCTCTTAATTACAGTCTCACTACTTAAACCTCCAATTTTTAAGTTCACTGACTCGGCAAAGTGTTGCTGAGTGTTTCTTGTACACGTGAGCCCTGGCTTAACTGTGATACATATTACACGGTAGACAGTTCACTGACAGTAATATTTCTTTGCATTTCACTGTTTCTGTCAACACTATATTTAACATAAACACACACACACACACACACACACAAATCGAAACCCATTCCCCAATTACGTAACTGTATATTTTCAGCCTTCTGGCTACTATGCTCTTTCAATAAACCGGTAATTATTATTATTATTATTATTATTATTATTATTATTACAAACGCACGCAAGGGCCCACACATCAACCTCTCCTCCATCACATTGAGCCCCAACACACTCCTGGTTGTGGACTCCACCAAGCTCCTCGGTGTTACTATAGATAAACTGAAATGGAAAACACACACCAGTACAAGTGTCAAATCTTCAGGCTTTCGTCTCCAGCCTCCTCCGTTGTCTCAAGTTCTTCATAGTTCCCGCGCCCGAGCTCCTCGGTGCTCACTTAACATTCATACTTCCTAAGCTCACCTATGCCTCCCCTGCCCGGTCTTCTTCCTTAAATGCCACACAGCGAGGACTCCTAGAAAGAGTGCAGAAAAGGGCATGCGAGGTTATTCTCTTCCCCTCCTACTCCACGGAAGGCGCTCAGTACACTGACCCTCTCATGTCTCTCTGATCATCACCACGACCTTATATGTAAGTTTGGGAAACTACTACACCACCCGCACCCACCCGAGATCCCTCGTTCGCGAAGTGCTGTCCGACACTACTACTACTACTACTTTGCTGTCACTCGGAATCGAGTATGACGATCATCCAACTATGATACAATGATATGAGTTATTAAGGATGTCACCTTCGTTGATGAGTCCTGAGGTGACTAAAGAGACAGATACGAGACCGGTAGGGTCGTCTACACATGTTGCACGTGTGGGGGGCTACATCTAGTGCGGGAGGGGCGGCGTTAGCGCTTGTCTGCCTCGGTATGCAGTCGGGATAGCTCGAAAGTATTGACACCATTTTGTGTGGTGCTCCTCCAAGCATTATGATGTGGAGTAATCATCTCCCAGGTGAGGGGATAGATTTGGCACTTTTTCAGGTTTGTCTTGAGACTATCCTTATACCTTTTCAGTTGCCTGCCAGCGTTACGTTTACTATTCGTTAGGTGACTGTAAAGTAGCTGCTTTGGCAGTCTACTGTCGTCCATGCGGGTAACATGGCCAGTCCAGCGTAGTTGTTCATGGATAATGGTAGTGTAAGGGGTTTGTATTCCAGTCCAATGAGTGTTGGAACTGTGTTGTTGAGTGTTGAGTTTGTTCTCTGTATCTGAAGTAGATGTTGCTCATGGGTAGTTCGAACCGAGTCATAGTGCGGGGTGTAACCGTATGGCTGGTCACTTGGCTCCCTTCCTCTGACCCAGTTGGTCGTCTGCTACCTACGAGTATTCCGTATTATTTATTATCGTTTTTGGTTTATGGTTCCTATGGTGTTATTGCGTTTTAAGGGTGCCTTGTGTAATTTTTGTTAATTACTATGTATGTACAACTTAGTGTGTATGGATTGTGCAAATATAATAGCATGTTGACAGTTCTACTAAAATAATTTGACACTATTCTAAATGGACTGTATTGCTGCAGCATTTTTATTCATGGTCACGTTGGTGTAAACTGCTGCACTCCCAGCCCTGTATGTCAGCACGCCAGCTAGGACACTGTCAGCCCTAGCCTCTGTGCTGTTCCTCCCGGCTCGGGTCCATTACAAAGTACCTGTGCTGGTTAGGTGGATACATGCTCTCCTGTAAAGTTGTTGAGAAGACGCCAATGTACCACCTGTGCCGTGTGTATATACAAGACCCCACGCTTGACATCCTGTGTCTACACTCCCGAAATTTGTTCCGGCCGACACTTCCATACCACATATGTTTATGTTGCTCTGTAAACATGTTTTGTTACAAATATCCATAATCTTGTTCAATATCCTTGGTGAAAGCAAAAGTGTTCCTCCTGACAGTAATCTTCCCAGTGAACTCGGAGGATGGAACGTAGACAAAGTTGGTGAAAGTTTTCAAGTGCCTTGAGGTGCTTTCTGTATGTGACTGATGTCTCGCTGCCATATAGTAAGATGGGGAGGACCACTGTTCGATATACGTGCAACTTTGCAGATAAATTCAGCTCCCTACAGCTGAAGACACGGGTACGGAGTCTGCCAAAGGCTTGAGATGCACATCTGATCCATGTTGAATCTCTTCATCGATGTCCGCGGTGGTGGACAGGTGGGAGCCGAGATACCGAAAGTGGGTAATATTAGAGAGGGTAGTACCGTTAAGCTGGATGGATGGTGGAGGTGTGACCGAACCAGGGGCAGGCTGAAAGAGAATCTGAGTCTTACGTACATTCACCTCAAGGCCGAAGTGTGCATACGCATCTGCGTAGGTGTCCAGGATCTCCTGTAGGTCGCCTTCAGTTTGAACGACAAGGGTGAGGTCGTCTACATACTCAAGTTTAGTAATGGAAGCTGCCGACACCTTTGTTCCTGCCTGGAGTCGTCTTTTGTTGAAAAAACCCTTCATCCAGTACTGGATGTCCACCCCACCGGCTAAATTGGCACTGGCACGAGTAAGGAAGGCAACCTAGAAAATGGAAAAGAAAGTTGGTGACAGTACACATCCTTGTTTTACCCCCGTTTATGATGGGGAAGAACTCATACTAGGTGCCATTGTGTAGGACACTGTCGTGCATGCCATCGTGGAGTTGCCTCACAATGGAGATGCATTTTGGTAGGCAGCCAAAACGGCTGAGGGTCCGCCAGAGGGCTTCCCTGTTGATCGAGTCGAAGGCCTTGGTTAGGTCGATGAAAGCCATGTACAGATCACGACGCTGTTCTCTGCACTTTACCTGTATCTGGCGGGCAGCAAAGATCATGTCAGTGGTGCCACGTGATGGTCTAAAGCCAGAATCTCTCTGACACTACAACAGCATACGACCACATACTGATCACTATAAGGACAGCCCACTTCCAACCATTGTAAAAATCATTAACACGTAATTAACTTGTGTGTTCACTCCCAGCCAATCTCACTTTTGTACTGTAACTATGCTGACATTCCTTGTTAAATGACACCTCTCCTCTTGTCATTATATATACTCTATGTACCACTTATGTCACTTGTATATTTATTATCAATCAAATGACCTAAAACCTGATTATGTATCTTCTATCATCGTTGTTTATTGTGTACGTTTAGCTTTTGGGCTGCCATTTTGTTTCAATAAACCGTTAATTATTATTATTATTATTATTATTACACACACACACAATACAGTCGTCTTACAATACAAAAAAAAACAAGACAAAAGAGTGTAATATCACTTTCACTTGTCATCTTATGTAAAAACCCTATAACCCGGCCAGTGGCGTCATGCACAAGCTGGCGAGATGACAGGCACTCGACCGACGAAGAAAGTTGACGATTTCTTAAAGAATAAATCATAATCAGAGAATAAGAGATAACGACTTTGTGGAGAAATGTTGAATCTGTTGAGGATCAAGAAATAGCCTTTGTCGTGACGTGTGTGTGTGTGTGTGTGTGTGTCCGTAGCTACTGGAAGGGAGAGGACAGTGAAGAAGAGACGATTAGACGGATGAAAGAAGTAATAAACATTAATTTATTCCCCGACAGACTTAACCCACAACAACAATCACCCTCGGCACACAAACACAGTCTTATGAATAAAGGAAATGTTATAAGACTAGAGATGTGTTGGAGTAGTGATAGCATGTGGACAGTACTCGGGAGAACAGGACGATCAGTGGCGAAGACGATGAAGTAGAGTGTAAGACAGTCTAGGTAAAGCTCACAGGCGCTGCTTAAAGGTACTTGTAAAAACGCGTATAATATTCTCATTATTTCACCTTCATTAATATAACGTAAATTATTCCGCTGGATATTATAAGCATTAGTGTTTGAGTGTGCACAAAGATCGTTTATCATTGATGTTTGAGTTGCAGGTGAGGGGCTGGCAGCTGGGCACTACTACTACTACTACACAACATTACAGCCTTTACGCCCTTAATGCATGAGTCATAAAGGCAAGCATGAACTTAGCATGCTTCCCAGATGGGCGCTGTAAACGCTTCTGCGCTTCACCTTCCACAGGCAGTCTAAAAAAAAAATCTTATAAGGCGCTGCCACTCCATAAACATCGCCAGGCCATGAATACCGTAGTAGGAGCTGGTGCTTGACCCTCCTACCTCCCTGTATTATTGTACACAAACATATTGAGTTAGTTATTCTGCACCTCACTCTCTCTCTCTATGAAGGAATGCTTACTGTAGTTGAAATTGGACTACAGTAATTTATTTTACATTACCGCCCCCCCCCCTTTGGTAATGATGATAAATGCCCTTTATACTCGGCGGTCGGCACTAAATCTAATTACAGTACATGTAAATTCGTCTTAGCTCTGAGGTATAGAAGCTGTCGCCCACACAATAACCACACCCTGAGTTACCCAAGGAGTAGTCCAGGAAGATCGGACACTCGCGAACTACAATGGCTAACGAATACCTCGAAATATCATCTTTCCATATTTAACATCAAGGTATCCTATTACTGCTGGGTAGACGAGGTGAGTGACGGGAAGAAACAGTTGCTTGAGAGGCCAGTGTGCTGACCACTACATCACTTTCAATCCTTCAAATTCTCTGACGACGAGCGTGTTCCAGTAATGTTATTAGTGGTTGATAACGGAGAGAAATACAAAAACGATAATGAGTACTTATTTTTATTATGAGTAACTTAGCTCTCGATGCTGCACACAGAAGGAACGAGGACGACAAGATAAGGGCATATGGAGAGAGAATTCAGAACGTTGACCAAAGCAAATTCACTCCTCTAGTGTTCACAACCTCTGGTGGGATGGGACCAAGTGCAAGATGCTTCTACGCCAGATTCGCGGAGGTGATATGCGAACAGAAGCAACAGCCCAGAAGTTATGTTACAGCCTGGATGAGATATCGACTGCCCTTCTCTTTCCTTAGGTCGGCTTTGCTTTGCCTCAGGGGAACGAGAACATCGGCCCCAAAGCCGACAACAGGTGCAGATAATGACTATGAGGTAAGTCACTGAATGCCGCATAGATCTGCGGCTCAACTAACTCAACACAGCCAGGATAGCTACTTATGTATTAGGATATTTAATATTAAGGTAATAAAATTGCGGCGAAGGTATGGCTATTAGGGGAGGCTGGTGGCCAATAAAAAATATTAAAAAAAGAAAAGAAAAGTAGTATCAGTAGTATCATTATCATCACCAGGTTAGGAAGGAAAGAAATATAAGCTTGTTGAAGGTTCCTCTGACCGACACTTTCTATATCTTGGCTACTGGGCGTGACAGACAGCCAGCCAACGTAACAAACACAATTACAGAGTCTTACTGCGAGATAATTAACACACACTGTCTCTCTTATTGTGTGGGGTCTGTCTTGTCGGGAATTATGAGACAAAAATAAACAAGCAAGGCTGTCTTGCTGCCAGTCGAGTTTTGTTACATGATAAAGAAACATGACTCGTGATTACAGACAGATATTTTGATTTTTATGTCCTCTACCTTAGCCTGGGTTAAGATGAGTTTAAATATTTTTTATATAGCAGGGGAGATATGATAGAAGTATTTAAGTAGGTGAAAGGAATCAATAAAGGGGATATAGATAAAGTTCTTATAATATCCGAGCAGGATAGGACTCGGAGCAACGGATTCAAGTTGGATAAGTTTAGGTTTAGGAGGGAGATAGGAAGAAACTGGTTCACAAATAGGGTGGTGGACGAGTGGAACAAGCTTAGCAACTTTGTAGTAAGTGCGGGAACTCTGGTAAGTTTCAAAAGGAGGCTGGATAGATTCATGGATGATAGAGAGTGGTAGTAATTCTCGACAGGAGCTGCCATGCACAGGCCAACCGGCCTACTGCAGACTCCTTATTTTCTTATGTTCTTATGTTGTGGTCAACGTTGTGTTGTGGAGGACACCGCTGCCATCCTTCCACACATCACTGCCCATAGTAACGGTACGTTGTCTCCGCCCTAACGTCACTCACCGACAGGACCATCACAAGTGTAGTATCTTACATGATATAATGGGAGAATGAGAAGCCACATGCTGACTCTTACCACGTGCCTAACACATTCGTGATTACACAGGCCTAAACACATTCTAACTATGGTAAGAAGTAACATAATATATAATGTATATATAATCAATAAAGACAGCATATAAACATACACATATATAACAACGAGTTCCATGGAATAAAAATAATAATAAAACACATTCCTTTGTTATATTTCAGTGGACAGCCAACCATCACAACTCAGCCGGAAATAAACAACATAATTTATGGCGTGGGAGCTCCAGCCATGAGTCGTCCGTCCTTCCCTCACCAGACAAGAGCTTCACCACACTCCGGCGTATAAGATCAGGGTGAAGGCCACCCACACACACACACACACACACTACTATTGCGTCAGGAAACTTCATCGTTTAATCTCGACATTCCAACAATATAAACGAATTCACATGACTTTCACAAATGGAACTTTGACGAAGGCATATCAAGGAACTGCAGTGGGTCTTGCTTGATATTTACCACCGCCATGAAGGTGAAGAATACCTGGTGTATTCCTTGAAAGTACTATAACCTGACCAGTCCAAGACCAGTCAGTTTCTCTAATGACGTGATATTGTCCGTGAATGATTAATTATAATACCTCCCAAGACAGGAGTGAAAAACAAATCACCTTCACACCGTTATTCTTCACTATTATTTTTTCTCACAATTACACAAAAAAAGTCCACACTATTTAGAGTAAAAGTCAGAAAGTAGGAAGAAACGACAGCGGACGGTTGAATCTTTTAAATAATTCTTAAATGTTGAGCGGAAAAGAAAAATGAATACAGGTCGACCCTACTGTAAAAAAAAAAAAAAAAAGAAGAGAAGGAATGTGATCTTTCTAACCTCTGACCTGACCTGACCTGACCTGACCTGACCTGACCTCTCACAACTTCCGCTACCTCATAATTATTGTTAAGCGTCTATGGAAGTGTATGGGACTGTGATATTAGTGTCAGTGTGATCTTAGACTGTATGGGAGTGTGATATAAGAGTGTGTGGGAGTGTGTTATAAGAGTGTATGGGAGTGTGATATAAGAGTGTATGGGAGTGTGTTATAAGAGTGTGTGGGAGTGTGTTATAAGAGTGTATGGGAGTGTGATATAAGAGTGTATGGGAGTGTGTTATAAGAGTGTGTGGGAGTGTGTTATAAGAGTGTATGGGAGTGTGATATAAGAGTGTATGGGAGTGTGTTATAAGAGTGTATGGGAGTGTGATATAAGAGTGTATGGGAGTGTGTTATAAGAGTGTGTGGGAGTGTGTTATAAGAGTGTATGGGAGTGTGATATAAGAGTGTATGGGAGTGTGTTATAAGAGTGTATGGGAGTGTGTTATAAGAGTGTATGGGAGTGTTATAAGAGTGTGTTATAAGCGTGTATGTGAGTGTTATAAGAGTGTGTAGTAGTGTGTTATAAGAGTGTATGTGAGTGTTATAAGAGTATATGGGAGTGTGTTATAAGAGTGTATGGGAGTGTGTTATAAGAGTGTGTGGTAGTGTGTTATAAGAGTGTATGGGAGTGTGTTATAAGAGTGTATGGGAGTGTGTTATAAGAGTGCATGGGAGTGTGATATAAGAGTGTATGGGAGTGTGTTATAAGAGTGTATGGGAGTGTGTTATAAGAGTGTATGGGAGTGTGCTATAAGAGTGTATGGGAGTGTGTTATAAGAGTGTATGGGAGTGTGTTATAAGAGTTTATGGGAGTGTGTTATAAGAGTGTATGGCAGTGTGTTATAAGAGTGTATTATAAGAGTATATGGCAGTGTGTTATAAGAGTGTATGGCAGTGTGTTATAAGAGTGTATGGGAGTGTTATAAGAGTGTATGTGAGTGTGTTATAAGAGCGTATGGCAGTGTGTTATAAGAGTGTATGGGAGTGTTATAAGAGTGTATGGGAGTGTTATAAGAGTGTATGTGAGTGTGTTATAAGAATGCATGTGAGTGTTATAAGAGTGTATGTGAGTGTTATAAGAGTGTATGGGAGTGTGTTATAAGAGTGTATGTGAGTGTTATAAGAGTGTGTGTGAATGTTATAGGAGTGTGTGGTAGTGTGTTATAAGAGTGTGTGGTAGTGTGCTATAAGAGTGTGTGGTAGTGTGTTATAAGAGTGTGTGGTAGTGTGTTATAAGAATGTATATGAGTGTTATAAGAGTGTGTGGTAGTGTGTTATAATGGATGACACAAACTTCACGGAGACCTTGTCAACTCTACACAAAAGATTTTATTTCTTGCGTGTCTTCAAAACAAGGATCTAAAGTCAGTGAAGAAACCTACATATGGATACTTTTCCCTTTAGTAACGATCTCTCTCTCGTATTTATTCTACTCTTTATAGCTTTTGATTGTGTGTATGTTTGTTCAAGTCATTCGGTAAATCGAAATATTTTGGACCGCTTCCCAATGATCAGGAGTCCTTCATGTTTTCGTTTTCAATTAAGTTTATTGTGGTGACGTAGAGCGTATTGGTTAACGCAGTACAATGATTTGATTCCAAGTAAAGTGATCACGTTGTTCTGAGATGACACAGCGGAGCGGGTTAAGGTAGTGTAGTCCAAGAACACCGAGGTTAAATAATGATGTGTGGTGAGACGACCTGACCTTTTCGATGTTTACCTAACTCGAATTGCCTCAGCCCGTCAGTGTCAGTCGTGCCGCTGTTGACCTGACATAACTTACCCCCACCCGGAAGCAAATCACTGAGGTGTCATATTAAGTTTCGGCTGAGAGTAAGACATCTATCGCATTTCCGGGTTATGAAAACATCAATCCCCGGGTCATAAAGGATCGTCGTGGTGTGTGAGTGCCCCCTCGGCTGTGAGATCCTCCTTACTTGACGCTCAAACTTCCGGATTTCAGGGCTCTTCAAAGTCGAGCGTCAGGCATCTCAGGATTCCCAGACCTCCAGGTGCCCGACTACCTCGAGTGTCATATCCTTATTTAATAGCACCACCACTTCTCTTTTCCCGCTCTTCCCACACAAGCCTCATCTTCCTCCTCACACGATAAGTCTCTCACTGACACCGAGGAACATTTTATCTTAGATTCATAAAGCATCGTGTTCGTCACTTTCTAATTCCTTTGCTAAACACACGCATATGGTAATATCTTCACGGCCATCATGAAGTAAACACAAAGTGACGTAATAAATATAGAGAACTTTTATTATCCAGTTTCAGATGATGTTGGAGACGCGTTTTTAATTCTATCATTCTCACTGAACATTGAATGTCTTAACGTAACAAAACAATGCATCTGAATTTTCTTGAAAACCCAAAGACTCTCCCCCCCCCCACGACCCCACCTCATCCCTACCCTCTCCCCTTCACCGTTGCGGCTGCCACATAAAACCACAATATCCGTATGAGGGGGAGAGGGGGGGGGGACACGTTAAGCCATTATAAAAAAATTCGAACTTGAGAATTTCTGTTAACGGAGCGTAATGCAGGTTACGGTGCAGACTAATGGTACGTGGTGGTGTGGTGTGATGCAGTGCACGGTTGAGGTAAAGTTGTACGTCAAAATGTTGGTTGTAATTCACTACAGGTTATTGTGTAGGGCGTGGTGGTGGTGCAGGACAGCGACACTTGCCTCCTTCCCCTCACAGGACGTCGTCAATCAGAGGTGAGGAGGGTGGCGACCTACCTACAGGAAGCTCTCTATTTCACAAATAACACTCACTTGGGAACATCTGCCTTTGTCATTGAGGGTAATCTTAGTCACGGCATTACTGTTATACGCAGCGAGCATTCCTTCCCCCCCTCCTTCCACCGCCGCGAGGGCGAGGGGGACGTCCTCGATCACTGACCTGCCCAGGAATGTGTAGGACTGTGTTTTAGCCAGACCAATTCACGCTCTACCTCCACCTAGCTAATGGATGTTTTTTGCAATCGAGGGATATTACTTTGACGTTCTATTTCATGCAACGACCAATATTCTTGTTCACCTCCGCATATTGTCAACAATTTCAGAATCGAATATAAACTATGGTAATTTTTGAGGTTAAGTTAATACCAGGAATTAACATTTATAATGATATGTAAACACGGTCTCATTACCTCATCTGTGGGGTATTTATGGTGAAGGTCCTGACACGTGTACCCTTCGTCATATTCCCGGGATATCTCTTATCTAATCATTTATTCTTAGTTACGTCTAGATTAAAATAACAGAGGTCGAAAGTCAAGCAAGACAGAGGTTTATTTTGGCCGTTTGTTCCGTCGTAGTATAAACACACACACACACACACACACACACACACACACTCAAGCACTTAGTAACGATCGATCTGAATACAGCGTTTACAGCCTTGGCAACAACCCACCTCACTCTCACCTCACTTTCCTTACTACAACCCACCTCACTCTCACCTCACTTTCCTTACTACAACCCACCTCACTCTCACCTCACTTTCCTTACTACAACTCACCTCACTCTCACCTCACTTTCCACACTGGCACGCATAGCTGCGTTAGTGAAGAGGTCCGGAAGTGTATATAATGAGAAGTATAAAGAAAACTCCTTGCGGAAAAACTGCCTATCTGTCAGTCAGGCGATGTGGGTATATACAGTTTTCTGACTAACGCAAACAAAATGAAAGTGAAAAAAAATTAAATTACATTTTCTTGCTTTAGAATTATCAGTAATATTGATGAATAAAATAATGTATAAAATGATTATCCTGTTTTAAAAATGTTCAGGAATTAAAAAATAATAATTCACAAATGCATTGGATAAATTGCGGTGGTATACAGTATGTAAGTATTTAGTAATTACTGTTTAAAATATACATTGTCCGAAAAATTTAAAGTTATTTTTTTTACGCTCCAACGACAACAAAATAAGAATCATAAATTCATAATACAGCAGATGAATACGGAGGAGCAGGAGGTGAGGACCACAATAACAACACACACCCGCTAGGGCGCTAGGCAATACATCTCTCCTGATGGTCGTCAGTATATAATTTATGACTAGTAGTGTGCAACAAATCTCTCACTCCTAATACTATGATAAATAACGTGTATTGATGTGAGTATTGGAGTATCTCAAACCAGCCGCGGAAACATCATAATATACCAGGCCAAACTGTATGCTACGTCTTTTGTTGTGGAGGTGTGGGCGTGTGGCCACCACAATGGGTAAAGAACCTAAAGATTTCTTCTTGTCACACACACAAGTATAATGATACATCTATTCATACTTAAAGGTCCTGGGTTTCGGAGGAGGGAGGGTAAATAAGGCGTTTATTGTAAGGCGTTTTAAGAGCACGGAATAGCTAACGCGTTAGCTTTCCCTGACTGTCATTAAAAAATACGACATTGTACTGCGTCTTGGGAATAACTGTTGTACAAAGTCTTCAGAAAACAATAAAATTGGGAGAGCTGTTATTTGGACACAATACAGAAAGAAAAGGTGAAGAAAATATATTGAAAATTATGGAAAGAATGACAAAAAAGGTAAAAAGTCCATCAGTCAATAATAAATAAGAATAAAAAAAATCGGGCCTGTTGTAAAGGTTGGTGGTTCGGACTCGCTGCTTCAGTGTTTACAGCTGTTCCCATACATAAACACGCAATACGGCGAATTTCAGGTTCATTTTATTATTATTTTTTTTTACGGGAATTAGCCCACCCGGGCACAGGTCAAACGACCCACAACGGAGCCTGGGGGTGAAAAAAAACGGAAAGAAATTGTAAATATAGAAAAAAAAGGTTATACTGTATTAATCTACACCACGAAGATGCCGGAAAACCAGCTTTTTTTAAAGTGAGACAGATTGTAAGAGCATGGAAACACAGAAGAAGGCAGAGCATTCCACAGTTTGGCTGTGTGAGGAAAGAAGGAGGTACTATAACGGGTTATTCTCGTGTGACCGACATCCACAGAGAAACGGTGGGCACCGCGGGCAAGACGTGTGTTACGAACCCACGGCCTTACCGGCGGTACACAGGATGCCAAGTCCACTGAACACTGCCCGTTAAAGTACCTGTAAAAGAGAGAGAGTGAAGCAACATTGCGGCGAAGAGAAAGAGAAGAGAGATTGTCGACTAAAGGAGGAGAGTTAATAAGACGAAATGCCTTTGATTCCACCCTATCTAATAGTTGGACAGAAGAAGAGCCACCCCAGATATGAGAGCAGTACTCCAAGTTAGGACGAATGAATCCCTTATATACTTGGAGCAACTACTCAGGAGTGAAGTAGCTGCGGCATCTGTACAGCATTCCCAACTTTCGGGAGGCAGCTTTAATTATACTAAGGATGTGTGATTTCCAGGACATATTGGAGGAAATGGTGAGGCCTAACATATTTATTTCGGAATTTGGGAGGATGATAGCGTCCTGGAATGTAATTGGTGCGAGATCGTCTAATTTCCAAAGTGTAATTGGTAAATATTGAGTATTAATTTTTGCATTTGCAGAACTTTAATCAACTTGTTCACCCTTATTCAAAGTATCTTATGAGTAATGGTATTAAAATTTTAATCATATTTGAGTAATTTATCAATATTGTTACATCAAAGTCACCAACGGCTAATGAAATCGGACAGCACCCACGTAAAAAGCCTACACCAAGCTGTGAGTTAAACTGGCATGCGCTCAAATAAAAAAGTAGCGTCTGGGAATACAGAATAGCTAACGCGTTAGCTATTCAGTGAATCGAAAACGCCTTACAATAACCGCCTATAATCAGTAGCCACATCACTGTATACAACTTGGCCACCTGTCTTCGTAATACATATGAGTGAGTGAAAGTGTAAAGGCCTTATGTATCACTATAAAAACACATGAACTACTGTATCCCCTTTTGTAATTGCATCATATTCGGCTCTAAATTCACGGTATTTGATTTATTACACGTGTAGTAGTTTGAGGTTATTTAGCGTAGCAATGATGCAAGAAGTGAGTTGATTGGTATAACACGGCCACGGGGAGAAATATCGGTGGTCATCCACTCTCGCCTCCCACCCTCCCCCCTTCCCCCTCCACACAAACGTACGCTTCTTTCTCCTCATTTTTTCTAATATGCTTCCTTGCGTACAGTATACAGGTATATATGTTTACTGCGGTAGACCCTATTTCCTCTACCCATTCTTACGCCTCACCACGGACGATCAATGATTTGTACCTTCAGCAGTGTGGCAGTGAAAACAACATAAAGAACCCTAGAATCTAGGATTGTCCTAGGACCTAGACTATCTCCACTAGGGGCTGGTGCTGTGGTGTTGAAGGGGGGGGGGGTCTATACGTATGTGTCCTCTAACTGTGAATGCTGTAAACGGTGCCACTGACAATAGCTATAAGTCATTCTGTCACACTCATCCAAGTGATAAGTATGCAGTGTTGCTGTTTATTGTATATATTCGTTCTAGTGTTATTTATATTCTATTTCTGTGAGATTAAAATAGAATAGACTTGAACAACACTGGCACAGGTACACATCCGACAGCCGAGTACAGAGCCTAGCAAAATGACAAGTGACGAAGAGAATAAAATATAGTAAAGGACAGAATTATATGAGATAATCAATAAGCGAGAGTACTGTACTGTAGTGTACATGTTATAGTGATGATATCAGAACTAATGAAACGTTTATACCTGTTGGTTCATCTCAAAAGTGTCAAACTTAATTTTTGTCGATGCTGATCGCAATAACCTTGCATACATTTCACATTACCAAACAGAGAGGTACTACCGCCTGGGAAGCTATTGGAAGCATAATGTGTTGTCTAATGGTAGACCCTGCTGCTATATGGCAACACGAAAATTGTGACCAAGTCCCAGGTTGCTCATCTGACTCTCTGCCTCATTTACGCACAATTGCAGGGTCTCAATTGTTTCTCTTACTGTTGACAACACAACATACATACTGTATAATGTTTCTCACTTTTGATTTTTTTTTTCATTTTTGTATTTCTTTATGGTTCATTGTTATTATTACTGTATTATTACAATTTTTATTTTGTTTTATTTTCAATTTTGTATTTTATATTATAATTTTATTTACTATGAATTATTATTATTATTATTATTATTATTATTATTATATTTTCGCCCCCCAGGCCCCGATGTGGGTCAGTGACCTGTGCCCGGGTGGGCTAATCCCCGTAAAAAAAAAGAAAAAGAAAAAAAATGAAAGTTAATTCAGCACTTGAGAGAGAGAGAGAGAGAGAGAGAGAGAGAGAGAGAGAGAGAGAGAGAGAGGATGCCTGGAGGAAGTAGCTGCCTCACTCTTGCTTGTGTGAGTAACGGTGTTTTACCTCCTCACCTCACATTTCACTTTCTTCAATAATACAATATTTTCACCAATGGACACACACACACCATCACCCTGTACTACAAATCAGCAGAGAAAATCCAATCAATTTCGTACAAGTAATCTTACAAAACTGACATACAAAAATCCCTCCAAACAAGTCAAAATTCTTAAGATTCTCAAAACAATTCTGCTTCATTTCAACCCAACCGAGACCCTCCCGCCAAAAAGTTAAGGAATAGGAAACATTATCCTTTTATAAGAAGGACAGTAAACAAACACCTCGGTTGAGTTAAAAGTGAAGCATCACTGATATTTGCAGCCCCACCCCCTCCCCTGTCAAGGAAACCTGAGAAGGGAGCCACACCCCACTGAGAGCTGCCACTGTGTCATCCCAGGCTGGGGGAGCTTCAACTTGGGTTACGCAAGTCTTGAGGGCCATTACGATAAAAATGGAAAAGGAGTATGAAAAAGGTGACCTCAGGAAGGGACTAATGAATCTGTTTCACTAACAGTTTGTTATACAAAAATATATAAATTTTAGTGGTAGTGGTGAGGGTGATGGTGAGGGAGGTGGTGGTGGTGGAGGGTGGGCCACCTGGCAGTGTGGTGGAGGGCGGGCCACCTGGCAGTGCGGTGGAGGGCGGGCCACCTGCCAGTGTGGTGGAGGGCGGGACACCTGGCAGTGTGGTGGAGGGTGGGCCACCTGGCAGTGTGGTGGAGGGCGGGCCACCTGGCAGTGTGGTGGAGGGTGGGCCACCTGGCAGTGTGGTGGAGGGTGGGCCACCTGGCAGTGTGGTGAAGGGTGGGCCATCTGGCAGTGTGGTGGAGGGTGGGCCATCTGGCAGTGTGGTGGAGGGTGGGGCACCTGGCAGTGTGGTGGAGGGTGGGGCACCTGGCAGTGTGGTGGAGGGTGGGCCACCTGGCAGTGTGGTGGAGGGTGGGCCACCTGGCAGTGTGGTGAAGGGTGGGGCACCTGGCAGTGTGGTGGAAGGTGGGGCACCTGGCAATGTGGTGAAGGGTGGGGCACCTGGCAGTGTGGTGGAAGGTGGGGCACCTGGCAGTGTGGTGGAGGGTGGGCCACCTGGCAGTGTGGTGGAGGGTGGACCACCTGGCAGTGTGGTGGAGGGTGGACCACCTGGCATTGTGGTGGAGGGTGGGCCAAGCAGTGGCAAGCCAGGCACTCCAGCCCTACGCCTCACCCGGGAAGGTCTCAACACTCCTCATCGGGTAAGAGACACACACACACACACACACACTAGGACTGATTCCCTTGTTACTTCACCCAAACGCTGTAAATTTGATTATTTCTCCTTCACGTCACAAAATATAAACTAGGTCCGTATCCCTGTAAACTCTGGTGTTGTGGTATGTGTCGCCGTTATCGGAATAATTGTTTGACTTGGCTTCAAACAACAGACTCTTGGAAAATAGTGATAATGTTTTGTTTTTATGGTTGCAACTCAGTGAATATTACTGTGTGGAAGGTAGACTTAAATTAGGTTAGACTAATGTTGTTCACCTATAGTGTGTATCACATGTACTATTTTATCTTTATATTTCTTGCTGTGTACATGCCAAAAAGATTATTTGTAAACCCGGAAGACTGAATAACTAATCGCTATTACAGTGGTGTTATTATTATTATTATTATTATTAATTATCATTAGTATATTATTTTTTTATTATAAAATTTACATACTCTGAATTATTATTATTATTACGTATTACATTTTCGCCCCCCAGGCCCTGATGTGGGTCAGTGACCTGTGCCCGGGTGGGCTGATCCCCGTAAAAAAAAAAAAAAAAAAAAAAAATAATCAATGTATAAAAAAATTCGTAAAGGCATGACGTAATTATATATTTCACTTCCATTTATTTTATTTATTTTCATATAGTTTTATTTATGATATATATTTCACGAGGATTTCCCCAATGTTGACATCAATGTATTTTACTACTTTAATTACGTAAAATTGTTATGAAGTATTGTATGGAATATTACACTGGCAAACCATGCTGAAGAGTTGAAGGGTTGGGTTAGGCAAGACAGGTTAGGTTAGGTGAATGAGAAACATCTACGAGAGACCCAGTACATAGAAGGGACGAGAAGGACAACACTGACACCACCTGCAGGATAAGTCGAGCCCACGGAGACGAGTCAAAATATAGACCAATCAAAACCTTGTCTGTGATGGCGGATTGGTGGGGTTAGGTGAGAGCTATGAGATGTCAAGACCTTACAACTGACCCCTTCATAAAGTCCCTCCATGTTGGCGTTTAGTGAGGAGGAGGGAGAGGTGGGAAAGGAGGAGGAGGAGGGAGAGGTGGATGAGGAAGAGGAGGGAAAGGAGGAGGAGGGAGAGGAGAAAGAGGAAGAGGTGGATGAGGAAGAGGACGGGAGATGTTGGTCCAGCGGGGGGAGGTGTTGGTCCAGCGGGGGGAGGTGTTGGTCCAGCGGGGGGAGGTGTTGGCCCAGCGGGGGGAGGTGTTGGCCCAGCGGGGGGAGGTGTTGGTCCAGCGGGGGGAGGTGTTGGTCCAGCGGGGGGAGGTGTTGGTCCAGCGGGGGGAGGTGTTGGTCCAGCGGGGGGAGGTGTTGGTCCAGCGGGGGGGAGGTGTTGGTCCAGCGGGGGGAGGTGTTGGTCCAGCGGGGGGAGGTGTTGGTCCAGCGGGGGGAGGTGTTGGTCCAGCGGGGGGAGGTGTTGGTCCAGCGGGGGGAGGTGTTGGTCCAGCGGGGGGAGGTGTTGGTCCAGCGGGGGGAGGTGTTGGTCCAGCAGGGGGAGGTGTTGGTCCAGCAGGGGGAGGTGTTGGTCCAGCAGGGGGAGGTGTTGGTCCAGCAGGGGGAGGTGTTGATCTAGCAGGGGGAGGTGTTGATCCAGCAGGGGGAGGTGTTGGTCCAGCAGTATATCATCTAGCGTCCATTTGTTCTCGTTTCGCCACTACTATGCTTACTCGCATCATTATTAACCTGTCTGAACTGCCTCTTGTTGTTACATTACCTGAATCACTCACTAATGGCTGCAACACATACCGAGATAACAAATTATTAACACAGCTGGAGCCTTATTGAACGTGTACATTGATGATTAAGGATGATACATACTTAAATATTCATACGTGGATACATTTTATGTCTTGTATATGTGTATGTATGAATGTGTTCTACAAGTATGGATTAATAAAAGGCGACGTGTAGGCGAAGATGATTGTCAGTTTCGTTGTTTTTTAGTACAGACAAACAAAAAGGAAGTTCTTAAAGATAAGCCTGGGACGTGTTCATCTTGGCACCGTGAACTGTACCAAGCAGAACCTTCCCGTTACAGCTTAATCCAGAACAAGTTTGAGAAAGACGTATAAAAAAATGCACTGGTCTTGACTGTCGAGATACCGTACCGTACAACATAGTCCCGTTGCCGTGGGAAGTACTCACACGGTCTAAAATAATTGTGAATTGTTCGGGTCCTCCAGTATAAATGAAATTATTAACAGCTTCCAAAGAATTAAAAAAAAAAATAAAAAATAAATAAAAATAAATAAATAAATTAACGATCATGTGAAGGAGGCCTGATACGTGACCTTCTTGTAACACTGGTGGGCACTCGTGACATTACCAAAGTCAACCAAATGTCTCGGGAATTTAGCCTTGTCGCTTGGTCGTGATGGGGAGCCGCTGTATAAATAATAGCGTACAGTGACTATAGATTAAGTTGTCAAAGTTTGTGCGGACGAGGACAAAGCTCTCATAGGTATTGTCTAGAGAAGCTCATAGGTATTGTCCAGTAAAGCTCTTAAAAGTATTGACAAGTGAAGCACTCATAGGTATTGTCCAGTGAAGCACTCATAGGTATTGTCCAGTGAAGCTCTCATAGGTATTGTCTAGAGAAGCTCTCATAGGTATTGTCAAGAGAAGCTCTCATAGGTATTGTCCAGTGAAGCTCTCATAGGTATTGTCCAGTGAAGCTCTCATAGGTATTGTCCGGTGAAGCTCTCATAGGTATTGTCCAGTGAAGCTCTCATAGGTATTGTCTAGAGAAGCTCTCATAGGTATTGTCTAGAGAAGCTCTCATAGGTATTGTCTAGAGAAGCTCTCAAGTTAACAGACCAAACACCATAATATATTTCAGAACAGACAGACAGATTGCACATGACCATACTTTATTTTTAAACGTGTTCGCTCGGGGGATAATAATGACTTGGGTTAACCCTTAGACACAGCCCTGGCAGTTAGCTCTTTTCTGTTCTTTCCTTGCCTCTTGGGATCCTGTTAAGAATTTCCTTGGGTCGCTGTTGTTGTTGTGTACTTCTAGAATATGGCCGCCCACAGTCAGATCAGTTGCTTTGTTCTTGTGTCAGTGTCTTGTATTCTGTCTGTAGTCTTAGTATTTGTTTATTTTCTTGTATGTTCTTTGTTATGACTACCAGATAAGCAGTATTTGTTTTTATGATGTAAACAGTACAGTTAATAGTTTCTGTCATTGTTTTTCTCCTTTGAGTCGTGTTTTGCATCCACGAATTGACAATGGTGATGTGTTGCTTCAATACTTTCTTATGAGACAAAGGATTTAATGTTGCTTTTGAATATATGACAGTTTTCAAACGGTTTTTCAACCCTTTTTCACTTATTTATTAATTTCCAATGTTGAGAACAAGAACGCAGAACTCCGTACTTCAATAGGTGGTTGTTGACAATTGAGTCATCATATCATGGACGTTATATTTACTTGATAATAGCCTAAATTCATCACGACACTGCCAGACACCACCGATGTGTCAAGCTGCCAGTTTTACTCGATAGTAATTTAAGTTCGCCTGACCATCAACTCTCGCAGAGTTGGGCGGCCTGAATATTTAATGTTGCCTTAATAACTCCGTAGCAGTTATTGTTGGATGAATGAATGCAAGTATTAAGTACAGTGTTGGCGTTCAATAACTACACGGGGTGAGAAGGTCTGTCTGTTTGATCACAACACTTGGGGCCCGGTAACGACGGGGTCACCCCACTGTGGTGCCGAGTGTGACATGTACACACTGAAAGTGTTTTTATCCAGCTGTTCTTCCACAATTGTTACCTTACATTTAGTCCATATATCGGTCCTTACCTCTACCTGTTGTTTCCTAAGTTTATTTTGCAGCTGAACACCCAGTGTGGAGATGTAGTCAGCCAGGCTGTCGCTGAGTCACTATTCTTCCCGGCTCATGAGAGACACTTGAAGATCTCTGTTACGTTCTCTCCTGAAGCCTCGGTGATCTAATATCTGCTGTATTAAACAAGACAGTCTACAGCCTCCAATGTCAACTTTATATTCTCTTCGCTCGTTGTTTAATAATAAAACTGCAAAACTTCCCTCGTGAATGTTATGATGCACCTTCTCTTCTTCGTTCCAGGGGAGACAGTTTATGTGTTTTTTCAATGCAACATCAAGGAATATTATATTACTCTATACTTACATTACTCCATATACTTTCAGAGAGCAAAACATTCCCCCAGGAGTTAATGTGTTGAGGATCACCATCTGTTTAAACATTCCTGGTTGTCAAAGTTTGCATCAGCCATCCTATAATATTGGTGAGTTAAGAGACATTACCATTTTGCTCGGTGACGGTCAGGTCAGGTCAGGTAAGGCCAGGTTATAGTTTCTAAATCCAAAAACCTAAACCCTTACTCCCCGCCCCGCCCTCTGATAACGGGCTCGCAGGGTCGGGCACGGGTGGAACAGGGGGGAAGGGGGGTGGAGCAGGGAGGAAGGGGGGTGGAGCAGGGAGGAAGGGGGGTGGAGCAGGGAGGAAGAGGGGTGGAGCAGGGAGGAAGGGGGGTGGAGCAGGGAGGAAGGGGGGTGGAGCAGGGGGGTGGAGAAGGCAGGAAGGGGTGGAGGAGGGGGAGGGGGCTAGGGGTAAGCTACTTGCCCTAGACCAAGTAAAAGTTGTCGACCAGGTACAAGTGAGCACCAAGAGGCTCCGTTATAATAATCATCAACAAAATCTTGTGTTTAAAATCTCCCCAAAGAAATGCAAGACGACTTCTGGATCACCGACACTTCCCACAACACGTCTCTCCTGTACTGTAACTACACGATACGATACAAGTCTTTACCATCAACCTAACCTAACCTAACCTCTCCCCTGTGCCACTCGTCTCACTCTGGCAGTGTGTGTGTGTGAAGCTTGAATGCAACCTCGTGGTGGTAAAACAGGTATTTTGGCTTCAGGAATTACACTGAACACTGATAACAACGAAGAGGGAAGGGGTGGGAGGAATACGGGGAGAGAGGTGTAACTGTAAGGGTGCCCAGAGCTCAGGAAATGAGAGTAGGGAGAGTTGAGTCGGTTGTCGTTCGCAGGAAGAGTTAAGAGGAAAAATTAAGATAAGAGGAAACGCGTCTAAGGAAGTCTCTGCTGGCGAGTTATAAATAAAGAGGAACTGGGTGAGTGTTGTTGCTGACAAGGGTGAAGTAAAAGAAATAAGTCACGAGGAAGTTAGAGCCCGACTCACAAGAAGCATGGAAACAGAGCCAGACAGTGGACTCTGAGTTACGCCACCCAGTGGATTTTACAGCATAAAAGAACCCGAGGATAACCTGGATATTTCACAGCCAACGGAGCCAGTGGGAAGACCCGTCAATGACCTCACCGTGGAGACTCCTCGACCTCCCTGAAAAAGTGAAAATGGTTCCAATAGACCTGACGGCCCACTAGGAACAATGAGAACACACCACACTGCGTACTAAGCCTTCGGTGCGCAAGGAGACAGCGTGGGCGGCACTGTACTTTACCGTCTTCACTTCCCAAACTATAAAGTCAGGGACCCAAAGAAGAAAATACATCCATTGCTGGGGAGAGAGGAAGCTGTGGCAGCAGTGTGGAGTGCCAACGGTAATATAACTGAGGTTGTGACCCTGGGAGTGATGACCTAACACACAGCTTTACGGGGTGAGAACCACAGCAAATTGTGAACAACTCAAACAAGACAACAAAATTGTTTATCTTTATTTCTATTTAAAGTTCGTGTCACTGCTGAAGCGGTGAAGTATTGTAATCAACATAGCTTCATTAAATACACACTTACAGTTTTAAAACAAGAGTTAACTACCTCAACTATACCACATTTAATAGTATTTTGACCTTCCATATATTAAAATTTGTTTCATCATATTGTTATCTTCGCAATATATCAGTCACTCAACATCACTTTCTTTACAGTGTCATGATATCCCTCAAGGGGAGCGTGGTGCCCGGGAGGACCCGTGGCAGAATGCCTCCAGTATTCGTGCCCCGAACACCTTCTCCCACCAATGTTCCGGTGAATTCATATTTCTCAAAGTCGTCCACGAGCGGCCTCACTTGTCGTGGGGCGCTGGTGCTGATGGTAGTACTCTGCCTCATCACTGTTGGGGGGACTCAACAGTATAGAACTTCAGGCAACACTGACTTGGAATACGAAAGCTCTGCTGTTGACACCCTTACCATCCTCTACCCCTGGTACACGACCACCATTCTTTCTGCAGACGCCAACATGGTGTCTAACTCTCCAAGAGTGGAATATAAGACTATTACTCCTGCAGGGAAAACCACGACAGTTGTTCCTCCTCCACAGGAAACCACGACAGCTGCACCTCCTCCACAGGAAACCACGGCAGCTGCTCCTCCTCCACAGGAAACCACGACAGCTGCTGCTCCTCCCCCACAGGAAACCACGACAGCTGCTCCTCCCCCACAAGAAACCAGGACAACTGCTCCTCCCCCACAAGAAACCAGGACAACTGCTCCTCCCCCACAAGAAACCAGGACAACTGTTCCTCCTCCACCACAGGAAACCGCGGCAGCTGCTCCTCCCCCACAAGAAACCACGACCACTATTGAAAATTATCTGGTATATGATATGATCACCACGACCTCTGCTGCCCGTCAGAAGAAAACTACGAGTACTGCCGCTTCCCAGGAGGCCTCGACGACCACTGCCACCACCACTGTTCCCTCGCCACAAGACATCACACTCCCGCCAGGTGAGAGGATATTCAATTGTTTTCTTTAAGTTGTGTTCCCTCGTGTGATAAACTCGAACTGCGAGATAATGAATGATGGCAATGTTACCTAAAATACATATTCTGTGAAGACGATACATGACGTAACTTATACAATACTGAACTATTGCATTTCTCCCACGATATGTGATAAATTAATTAAATTGTCTTAATTTCTAAAGTACTCTGTTAACCCCTTGATTACAGAGAATTATCCTATTGTGTAAGATGTCTTAAACACCGGAGTACTATGACTTAAACCATTAAGTTCCATGACTAATCTCTTTCAGCACGATATCTTAACTCCTTGAATACAATGAGGTGATGAAAGTGTTGACTCGTGTTCTTGGGGTTAATGACATGTTAATACACAGCGAATGGATTCCTCTACATAAAACAGTGTCCTCATTTAGATCTTCCAGGCAAAAACATTATTGATTGCATTATATGTGTGTGTGTGTGTGTGTGTGGTTTTTTTTAGGACACACGAGATTGTCAACCAGTACACTAACTCGACTTTACTCTGAGCCTCTTGTTGTTGTTGACGTCTGAACTGTATTTATAGTTTAAGTGACCAAAACACGTGAGGCGCCACACCACACACTTCTGCACGGATATTTTTGTATGTGTCCAGTGTGGGTAGTTATATGTGGGTACCAGAGTGTGGGTAGTTGAGTGTGGGTAGTTGAGTGGGTAGCCGAGTGTGGGTACCAGAGTGGGTAGCTGAGTGTGGTTACCAGAGTGTGGGTACCAGTGTGGATAGTTGAGTGTGGGTACCAGAATGGGTAGCTGAGTGTGGGTACCAGAATGGGTAGCTGAGTGTGGGTACCAGTGTGGGTAGCTGAGTGTGGGTACCAGAGTGTAGGTAGCTGAGTGTGGTTACCAGAGTGTAGGTAGCTGAGTGTGGTTACCAGAGTGTAGGTAGCTGAGTGTGGTTACCAGAGTGTGGGTAGTTCAGTGTGGTTACCAGAGTGTGGGTAGTTCAGTGTGGTTACCAGTGTGGGCAGTTGAGTGTGGGTACCAGAATGGGTAACTGAGTGTGGGTACCAGTGTGGGTAGTTGAGTGTGGGTACCAGAGTGTGGGTACCAAAGACAAGAGCGTGACAACCTGAGTCGAGGGTACCAAGGGCAAGTAGTGAGGATAGAGAGTCAGTGATGATGAGACTGTCAGTAACAGTGGTTTCAATGAATTTAATAGCTGTGAGTATGGCAACTAATTCAGTTTGTAGAGTGGATGCCCAGTTGTTAATTCTAACTCCTTTCTCAATTATATTACCTCCGGTTAGGGGGCTGATAGAGAGTTACCTTCAGAGTCCGAAAGGCACCACGGACTCGAATGGTCTTGGGTGGGTCTTCCGAGCCAAGCCTGCAATGACTGCATTCTTGCCCCTGAGTCGCTTCGTCCTTCTGATGTCGGGATGAGCTTCTAGTAGCGTAGGGGTCTGGTACTGGTCGAGCCCTATGATTAAGATGGTTTTCTTGCTCGATGGTTGGGATGATTGTTCCATGGTTATTCCCCTTATGCTATTGGTGAGGAGATCCTGTATGACTGCTGGGTCGCTTCTAATCAGAACATGATCTTGTGTACTGACTCTGAACTGAAACTCAGCCTCTGGGTGTTTGTCTTCCGCATCGTTCAGCCAGAGATACATGACTTCAGGTGATGTACCTTCAGGGAAGTTTAATCTTACTCTCATGGGGGGTTGTGGTTGTAGTTGATGGTCTCTAAGTTTTTCTGCCTTTACGGCCTTCCGCTTGTTCCTGGACTGAACTAGTTGAAAGCCATCCTCTCCGTTGGTGTCAAGGTCAACACCACAGTCGCCTAGCTCACTCAATGCATCAGGAGAGTTAAAGCGAGTTGCTGGGTCTCCAGTCGACTCAGACATGGTGGAGTTACAGAACTCGACTTATATGCCTACGTCAGAGGGCCGAGGACTGCTTGGCACTCCTAGGAAGTCAGCGGTGGTTGGGAGGCGTAACCCTCTTAGAGGACAAAGGAGACTGGCATCTACAGCGTATTAGCGGTGTGAGGGGAGGCCGTGAGCGGGCCTCCCGCGGAGGGAGTGTGGTGTCGGGGGACTAAGGTAACATGAGTATTCTCAGTTTATAAACACTTTTATTACACTACACTTGTTCTTAATAGTATCTCTGTTTTTCTAGTTTGATACAGTATCAAAGTCAATTTTAGTTTCAAAAGAACTATCCAGCCTGGCACAGTATGAGGAGGGTTTGTGTAAAGAAACCCTCACCACATGGCCGAGCGTGACCACAAGGGTATAGGCCTTGCCTCGCGGGCACCTACACACGACACAGTGCTCAACCCACGGTAGTTCACTTGTTATACAGGCAACATATTTGCAGTTGTTGACCTATCCCCACCCTACTGGGTGGGGTTGTGTTATTTCGAAGTCAAGTGTGAAGCCGACCCGACTGATTAGCACCTCCTTGTCAGGAGATGGCGGTCAGTTCCCAGGGGTGCTTATCTCACTGGTGAGTCACGGTTCTCACTGGTACGGTCTAGTGCTGAATTCACTGGCTTAAACACTGTTCATAACTGTTCAACACTGGTTCCACTTCTTTCCGAAACGAAATTGTCACTTTTAATTATGTTGACATCCCGGTGGTGAGGATGGGTCGGGGAGAGGGACGTGGGGAATGGACCGAACATTGGCCAAGGGGGAGAGCTGCTCAGCAGGAGCAGCGCGTAAATAGGTCTTGACCCTACGGTGGTTAGGTCACACACCTTGGATGTGTGAGTAGGTGTCACGACGCACAGTGTGACACCTGTTACACCTCATCCCAAACATTAAGTTCATTCATTTTCATTGACTGGCGGAGTGATGTCTGCCTGGGAGGGCCTCAGTCACACCTTTAGTTTAATTATCCTCGTCACTCAAGCCACATCAGTCATCCTCCCTCTGTAGTGTGTGTTTCTCCCCCAGAGAGGCCCACCTGCGACCACAATCTGACCTACAACGCCACCGACGTCATAGTGAAGCAGGGCAACTATGCACTCGACGCTCTACCTGCACAGGTAAATTCACACCTCGGACCAGGCATCACCTACACCAGCCGCCTCTCTACACAGTGGATGCACGTTAATCAGGATAATCACGAATTTCAACATTAACCACATCTTTGTTGTAATTGGTCTATTAATGAACTCTGATAAACATGCACCGGGCGTCTAGGGAAAATATCAGTGGTAGTAGCTTCCTGTTGAGGAATGTATACAGTAAGTGTAAATCTATATTAAGAAGTAATTTTTTTTTCTTTCTGATGTAACGAAACTAACATAACCTTCCTGTCCGCAGATTGGGGGGGGGGGGGGGGGGTAATTATTTCAGATTTATTTTCAACGAGTTGTATCACTTTGGTAGACGAGCCCTGATTAATGTTAGCTGTGGTGAGTGGTGACAGGTGACGAACAGTGGTGTAGGAAGCAGCAGCATTACCTGTGTTGCTCATCACTCAACAGGTGGACATGGGAAAACCACTCACCTGGAGCTGTGTGAGCCCAACCAGCCTGGTGCTGCCCTTCAATATGTTGTCTGTCACCCTGATGTGTGGTGAAGACATAAACACCGGCATCTGGAAATTACAAAATACAACCTTTAACTTAACGCTTGAAACCAACGACCACTTACACTTCTACTGTAGCACACCACTTAATATTTCCATGAATACTACCACCACTGCCACCACTACAACCCCTGTTTCCACCACTGTCACATCTACCACTGCTAGAACTACTACTACTACTACCTTACCTTTTACGACTACTACTGTCACGTCTACAACCTCAACACCAGCCACAACAACACAAATACCCACAGACACATCTTCCACCACTGCACAGACACCCACATCTTCAACCACTACACAGACACCCACAGACACAACAACTACCACCACTACACAGACACCCACATCTTCCACCACTACACAGACACCCACAACAACTACCACCACTACACAGACACCCACATCTTCCACCATTACACAGACACCCACAGACACAACAACTACCACCACTACACAGACACCCACATCTTCCACCATTACACAGACACCCACAACTACCACCACCACCACTACACAAACAACCGCTCACACATCATCTTCCACTAGTACACAGACACCAACGCCCACCATCAGCAACACCAAGAGACCAACACCCCAAAAAAAACGCACTCTCATCAGTAAGTATAACCGTTGTGGGAACTTAAGCCTACTTGTCATGTGAAATATAATCCTGATATATTGAACAAATAATGACCGAGTTTATTATCGTGTTAAACTGTGATGCTTTGCTGTTATTGTGTGTCCGTGTGTGCGTATTTCCACTTTGGTTACAGTTTCTTCTCCAACGTCTTTTTAATACTTCTTGTATATTAAACCACTTAGCTCTAACCATTTTTTTTGCATTTTATTAATTAATATTCAATGGCTCACAATAAGCTCCTCTGTTGTAGCATTCAATCGTATACAGCGAGGCGCTTTTTAGTTCCTCTCTCTCTCTCTCTCTCAAATATGCCATGTGTGAATTACGATTTTCAATTGGGTCCGGGGACTGTGGAAAGCAGTTGTCAAATCCACTGAATCTTACTTCATTTGTCTTTTTTCCCCCTGTAAACGGTTTATTGTCTTTTATGATATATTTCGTCTTTGTCTTATTGTCTCTTCACTTACAATTATAAAGTGTATCTCTGTTTTACTGTCTCTCATTCCCCCATGTCTTCATCTCTTACTATCCAAACATTATTATATAAAGTGTGTGACAGTGAACAAGTGTAAGAGTGTGATATATATTCAGTGCCAAACATGTTATAATGTAGTGTAATAAATGTTCACTTTTAACCTAATTTTAAGAGTTTTGTTCATCCTGGGAAAAATATATTCGCCATCAATTTGAATGTTAGCGCGTTTGTGAAAGGTGTTTGTGGCGACCGGCCTTCTACCCCGCCCCCCCCACCATGCCTGTCTTTAGCTCCGTGTCCTCTTATAAGCATGCTGTCATTTAGTCAAGGTTAATCAATAAAAAAAACAGAGGAAGGGTTCGGAAGGTTCAATACTTCTACTGACGCTCCTGATGACGCAGCACAATAATAAAGGTGATAAGGATCACGACTACTACTACTTCGCTGTCACTCGGAATCGAGTATGACGATCATCCAGCTATGGTATATTGATATGGGTTATTAGGAATGTCACCTAGGTTAGCGAGTTTTCAGGTGACTAAGTGGCCCGATACGGGACCGGCAGTGTCGTCCACATTCGTTGTACATGTGGAGGGCTCAATCTACTGCGGGAGGGGCCAGCGTCTTTCCGACGTTGGCGCTTATCTGCCTCGGTTTGCAGTCGGGATAACTTGAAGGAATTAATCCCTCCCCGTGTGGTGCTCCTCCAAGCGTTACGATGTGGAGTAATCGACTCCCAGGTGAGGGGGTCGATTTGGCACCTTTTTAGGTTTGTCTTAAGACTATCCTTATACCTTTTCAATTGCCCGTCGGCGTTACGTTTACTTTTCGTTAGGCGACTGTTAAGTAGCTGCTTTGACAGCTTTGTCGTCCATGCGGGTAACATGGCCAGTCCAACGTATTTTTTCATGGATAATGGTAGCCTCGATGCTCCTACTGTTGGTGTCAACAAGAATGCTGGCATTTGTTCTCTTGTCTTCCCAGCGAACTCGGAGGATGGAACGTAGACTACGTTGGAGAAAGTTTTCAAGTGCCTTGAGGTGCCTCCTGTATGTGACCCATGTCTCATTGTCATAAAGTAGGGTGGGCAGGGCCACTGCTCGATATACGTGCAACTTTGTGGATAATTTCAGCTCCCTATACCTGAAGACACGATTTCGGGGTTCGCCCAAGGCATGACATGCACATCTGATCCGATGCTGAATTTGTTCATCGATGTCTGCGGTGGTGGACAGGTGGGAGCCGAGATACCGAAAGTGGGCAACATTAGAGAGGGTAGTACCGTTAAGCTGGATGAATGGTGGAGGTGTGATTGAACCAGGGGCAGGTTGAAAGAGAATCAGAGTCTTAGGTACATTCACCTCAAGGCCGAAGTGCGCATACGAGTTTGCATAGGTGTTCAGGATCTCCTGGAGGTCGTGTTCAGTGTGAACAACAAGGGTGAGGTCGTCTACATACTGAAGTTCATTAATGGAAGCTGCCAACACCTTTGTTCTTGCCTGGAACCGTCTTAGGTTGAAAAGACCCCCCCCCCCCCCTTTACCCGGTTCTCGATGTTCACCCCGCTGGCTAAATTGGCACAAGTAAGGAAGGCAGCCAAGAAGATGGAAAAGAAAGTTGGTGCCAGTGCAAACCCTTGTTTAACCCCCGTTTGGATGGGGAAAAACTCAGACTGGGTGCCGTTGTGCAGGACACTGCCGTTCATGCCATCATGGAATTGCCTCACAATGGTAATGAATTTTGGTGGGCAGCCAAAACGGCTGAGGGACCACCAGAGGGCTTCCCTGTTGACTGAGTTGAAGGCGTTGGTTAGGTCGATGAAAGCCATGTACAGGTCACGCTCCTGTTCTCTGCACTTTTCCTGTATCTGGCGGGCAGCAAACATCATGTCAGTGGTGCCACGTGATGGTCTAAAAACACATTGAGATTCTGGAAGGAAGTTTTCCGCCTCAGGAAGAAGTCTGTTTAGGAGGACTCGGGCTATAATCTTGCCAGCTACGGAGAGCAACGAGATCCCATGGTACTTGCCACAATCTGACCGGCCCCCCTTGTTCTTATAAATATTGACAATGGAGGCATCTTTAAGAGTGAGGGATTTCTTCCTTTTCCCATATATTCTCCAGGAGAGAGTGGAGACGGCTGGTAAGTAGAGGTCCTCCTGCTTTATACACCTCGGCTAGGATTCCATCAGATCCTGAGGCTTTGTTATTTTTCATCTGTTCCATGGCAGTAGCTACCTCATCCAGGGATGGAGGATAGCTGATGTGGGTCGGCTCTGGATGCTGAGGGACCTGCTGGGTAGTCAGGACACCCACATCGATGTTTAGGTTGAGTAATGAATGGTAGTGCTCTTTCCAGCGCTGAAGGAGGCCTTCGTCGTCTTTAATTATGTGGTTACCTTCAGATGAGTGAAGTGGGGCTGTGCCACGAGTGACTGGCTCATAAAATGTTTTAGTGGAAATTAAAAATTCGTGCATCTTGTGCTGATCTGCAAGTTTTTGTTCTTCACATGCTTTATTTTTAAGCCAGTCGTTCTTTAGATTGCGAAGTTCCCGCTGGGCTGCCGCTTTCTTCTTGCAGAAGGTATCAGTTTTGGTCCGAGACTGAGGGTTGTTCTGCCAGTCAGTAAAAGCAGCACATTTATCATCGATGTGTACTTTGATTGCCTCGTCATTTTCATCAAACCAGTCCTGGTATATTCTTTTGAACTGGCAGAGGGTCTCTCTGCAGGTCTTTGTCATAACAGTATTGAGAGCATCCCATTCGGCACTGGGATTCACGTTGTTTGCTGTTGGGTTGTTTATCAGCCCATGTTCGAGCAACTCGATGAAAGCATGTGCTACCGCTGGATCCTCCAGACACTCAGTATTAAAACCTCTTCTGGAGGCTTGCTGCCTTCGCCGTTTTGAGGCAACGTGAAGTGAGAGCTTTGATCTGACAAGTCGATGATCAGTGTTATAGTGGTCTAAGCCACACACGGCATGGGTGATGAGGACATCTAGGCGATCTCTTTCTCAGACAATGATGTAGTCAATGAGATGCCAGTGTTTGGACTGTGGGTGTTGCCACGATCCCTTGAACTTGTCGGCCTGCCTAAACAAGGTATTGGTGATAGAGGTTGTGAGCAGCACACTTGCTGAGAAGAAGTAGGCCATTGGGATTACACTTGCCTAGCCCATTTCTCCCTCTGGTTCCCTCCCAATGTTAGCATCTCTGCCAACTCAGGCATTGAAGTAGCCAAGGAGCACAACCTTGTCTTCTCTGGGGATAGAGGTTAGCACTGTCGGGGTCGGCATAAAAGGCCTCCTTGATGTCATCCTCTGCATCTAGTGTTGGGGCGTTGCACTGATGAAGAAGGTATGACGCGAGTGATTTAGTGGGACTCGAAGCGTCATGAGGCACTCGTTGATCCCAATAGGCATTTCAGTTAGCCTGTGTAGGATGCATTGGCGGATGGCAAAGCCAACTCCTTTAATGTGGTTTCTCTGCAGCAGGCTTACCCTTCCAGAAGGTGTAGCCAGACCCCCGTTCTGTGAGTTGGCCCTCATCTGGGAGCCCAAACGCACTGAGGGACTATGTCGACGTTACACATAGCCTGCCACAAGGACAGTTCTTTCAGGATGTGCATTTGTGCCAGTATCCAGAAGGGTCCTGATATTCCATGCAGCGACCATAAGAGGTTGTATGGTTTGTTTTTGTTTGGATCTGTCATTTTGATTGGGTTTTCAACCCCATAAGGATGACCTTACTGGGTGACGTTGCCCAGTCAGGTTGGGATCAGAACCAAGACTGAACCCTAGATGACTAGCGAGATATATGAATCCATCAGACACAGAGATCAACTAGCTTGTAAGATTAAAAAAGACAGAATTTCGCGAAAAGAAACAACGTAGAGAGAGAGATGAAGCGAGCAAAATCAGAATTCTTCAACAATACGATTAAAGAAAATAAGAATAAGAAAAAAAAAGATCTGGAAGTTCCTACTCTAAGAACCCTTGGACACTCACACAGCCACAAACCAAAAGAACATTTAAGCGCAGTGCTAAATATTGATAATGAACCACGTCACGACGCATATGCAGTTGCAAACTATTCTAAATCCTTTTATACAACAGCAGTTGTCTTATCTTTAGTCAATAAACTGCCGACTGCCTCAAACAATTACAGTGTATTTTCAGATGCCTTCAAGTCCCACTACAGAAAGAATGGAATCACTTCAGACAGTCTTGAACTCCACGCTGTGACAGAAAACTTAATTGTTATAGAAGAATTAAATAGATCAGACCCCCTTGCAAAAGCAGAGGCACTTGTAACATCGCAGCCAAGTTTTAAGGAGTAGTGCCACTGTATTAAAAACACCAGTTACACTTATTAATTTTTCCATTATTACCATTACTGTGCCAGATGAAAATACGTTTGCCAGAGTAACACCAACAAGAAAGGCGACAGGTCTAAGGTAGGTAATTACAGGCCAGTTAGTAGCCTGTGTATTGTAACTAAAAGTCTGGAGACAGCAGTGTACTGCACAGTATATTGGAGTGGAAATATATCTCCGTGCAGCTACCACTCGACTAACACCAGCTTCATCCTTCTCACTGACCATATCAGGACCCAAATAGCTCATGGAAATTACACAGCGATGTTTATATTAGATTTGCACAAAGCCCTCGACACAGTGGAACTTGACATACTTTGAGAAAAACTGCAGACTTTTGGCATTAAATCTGTTGACTGGTTTAGATAAGCTTATCTTTACCTGTTTTAAGAGCCACGTGAAACTCCTCTTGTCATATTTCACCACCAGTAACTGTCAATGTTATCCCAGGTAAAAATTAATTTAATTCATGCAACTATAAACAATTAAACATGATCACACGGGATAATTCCCCGGGACCCCTAACACGTCTAATCAAGGACACTAAAACAAAACTACTCCCCTACTTAATGTATTACACAGAACGCGAATAGATCTAATAATGCAACTATTTTCAAGAAATTGGGAACACGGAACCAACACAAACCTTTCCCAGGTTATAAAAATAATAATTACTATTATTGTTCAATAAAATTGTCATACAGGTTTATAATTGGAAAAATTGCTGGCCATAAGCATATTTATAAACTATGCAGTTGTACAGTTCAGCATGAATAGACAATAGATGTATACAGAAGGAGTATACAGTCTCCTGTGTGCCGAGGCAGTGCAGGTAAACCACAATGGTAAACAGTACGGAAACTTGGCAAAGGATAGCGGACAAAGCTGTCAGGTGCTTATTTCCACTCTATTCATGCTGAACTGTAAAACTGCATAGTTTATATACATGGCTATCCAATTGTATACCTGGCCATAGGATATGTTTAGTAAATTACTGAATATTATCGTCATTAATCCACATACGCACAAATTATCACAATTTCTTAAGTTATCCTCAAAATAGTAACAAAGAAAATTACGTTTTTAGGAGTAACATCTCTACTTCAATTGCGTATCAAGACTGTTTCAACCTCTTCGCCACTGATCGGCTCGTTACCCTCTTAGGCGGTCGGTCACGCCTCTTATCTGTTCCGCACTGTTGGCAAGTACTGGGCATGTACTGGCTCCTGAAAGTATCTGGACCTGCGCCAGTGTTGGTCAAGTCTGGTCTTGAATGTGCTCACACCTTGGGAACAACTAACTACTTCTCATGACTTAAAAGTTAAACATCGTAAGACCTTACTCCTTATTACTAATGCCGCTCGGAACTTTTGAATACAAGGACATACTCATATTCTCATATGGCAAGAACCTGAAAATTCTTGAGATAGCTGTACCACCGATTAGCGGTGTTAAGCAACGTTGGGTTTGGTTGATATTTGGATGGGCGAGTGCCTGGCTCTAAGAACACCAGACGCCGCTGGCGCAAGGAATCTACTGGAAATAAACCCCTTATGGATTTGTCAGCTGTCCTTGGTCAAATTGACTTACTTTTAGTTATTATAATTATATAATTTTACTTACTTTTATCCTCTTTGCCATAAATCGGCTCGTTAGCCGCTTGGGCGGTCGGTCACGTCCCTGTTATGAGCGGTTGGCAAGCGTCCGCCAGCTCCAAACTACCCTAGAAATAAAAAAAAAAAGTGAATACGACCAAATAGATGAATCACAAATCCAGGAGAACCATTAAAAGAAAACAGTGGGAAAAATACCAGAGCACAAAATATTAAGAATAATCCTGAAAGTCCTCTTATGCATATCCCAAGTGCAATATGAAAACGCAAAATACTGTTGGCCCTCTAAAGGTTGTAAACAAGGTGGCTCTGGAGGACGATAAACAGACAACAGATGCCCTAAAATTCTAAATTATTACTTTGCATCAGTGTTCAAACAATAGACACTAAATAACATGCCAGTACCCGGGAGGATGCATACCTCAAGAATTAAAAATGGATTAACAGATATAGAAACCACAGATGACATCAAAAAGAGAACAGCCAGTCTAATATAATTCAAAGCTCCCAGGAGTGAACGAAGCACAGACCATGATGATAAAGGAGATAGCAAACGAGATATGCTCTCATCCAAGATTACTGTTCAAGAAATACCTGGATCAAGAATAAGTGTCTTAGGACTGGAACCTAGATAAATTTTTCGTAATGTCACGATGCCACCAACACAAGAAACCACAAGGCATCATGCAAGACAAATAAAATGAAGCGAGAACAGTACTGGGCTTCAAATTAGTCCTTGACAAGACTATCAAGACCAAAGGTGGGAGCCGAATAGGGATACTGGCCTCCCTCTTCCGTCTTGGCCGCCTGAAGGTGGAGTACGAGTAGCCAAGGTAACTCATAAAACCGAAGCCAACCACATGAAAAGCCATGAAGTCGAAGTCATCTCTAAATTTATGAAGCCGAAGCCAAGTCTTTTTAAGGCCACACCAAACTTTAACACCATTACTTATATAATATATTGTATTACCTTACATGTTGATGGGAATAAATGTGATATTCTGAGTTGTAACAGGGCTTTGAGATAAGCGGACTAATTTAAGCTGATTATCCTTTAGGTAAGTTTTAACTGTGTCGGACAAACCCCCCCCCCCCCCCGAGGGTATGTAAAATAATTACTTATGTAATTTATTATATCATAAGATTTTTAATAAAAAAGCATTATAAGTATTATAAAAAGTACTTAACGAGTAACAATATAAATTTTTAATTATTATACTGGAACACATTAGCATAACCATAAAACAACATTATAAAGGGATTATCATACCGTATCTAGCCAAAGTCAACAAACAGATAAAACGCAATATTCTCGAGTTCATTAAGTGTTCAAGTTCATTTACAGTTCATTTAACTTCCATCTAATGCTATGACCTACGCCCCTCAGAAGCTACCCAGGTCTAAACACAGGTTCTTCACACACTGTTGATGTTTCTTAAGGTTTTGTGTTTCACCTTTGTTACGAGTTGGGGATTTAGAATATAGTTAAAAGTCTACCTAGATCCCAACAAGCAACAACAATAAAAAAAACTTAAATAAACAAAGACAATCGGACTATAAAAGGGTAGACAAGGATGCGAGTTTTTGTTGTGTATAATAAAGTACCATAAATTCCTTAACAAAATATTCAGCTTTCTATAATTTACCCTTAACCATACTTAACCTAAACATTAACAGTATATACATATTTATACAACATGCAACAATCTGAAGCAAGTGGAGGTGGAAGGTAGCATAAGATTACAAAATACTCAAGTGCAGGGCTGAGGTGTCTGACAAGTAAGGCTGAGTATTGAAGAAGATGGAAGGCAGTCACTGTGCCGTAGGTTTCCAGGATAGGAGATTCTAGTGTGGTCACTTCCCAGAGAGAACTGAACTCTCATCAATCTGGAGCTGATGAGGAAGACTTGAAGGAGGTGACGCAACAACCAGGATATAGAGAAGGGAAACCCCGGAGTGGTAACTAAGAGTAGTCATACTCGGGTTTCGTCCCTAGATGGCGTTGCTCGTGGTGCTGGGTAGGTAGATCAGGACAATTGATGGCGTGGTTCGTAACACCTTTTATAATTGTATTTTGATCATATTAAACAAATAATGTACAGCATATCATAATAGTGGCGAATCTAAGGCGGTATATGTTTTTACCTGACTTGTGAAATGACATGACCAATATGTCAGAGGCGATGAACGGAAACAAAAGTCACATAAAAAAACATTAACAAGGAAAAAGGCCTAAAACATTTAAAGGCGTTAGTTAATTGACAATACATAATTTCCACAGATTGACAACACAATTTATCTTGGCACTAAGCTATATTGTACAGTATTTGTACAAGAATTGAAGCGAAGTTTGTCGTCAGACTGCCCCGACAGCGACCACTATATCTGTTCTCACATTTCTACCAAGTGACAAGCTTGGTATACATGAGCTCATTGTAGCAGAGTTTTGAAGCACACTTATAACTGCCAATAGTTTCCATGGCAGCAGGAGTATATAACATTAAAAAAAAAAAAGCCCCAGCGGTACCGAGCTCCGAGCTTTCCGCTATATATTGTTTTGCTTGTAGTGGACGTCTCCCCTACAAGCTGCCACGCCACCACCTGTTACCGCCTTCCCTAGCAACCAAGCGTATCCGCATTCCATTGCCCGCCGTATCTTAGCAACGGAACTAGTCACCGGCTACTTCTCGGGTTTTTCCACCATGACTCATAGCCGCTGCTGGGTGTATATAAGCTCTGTCTCTCCATTGAGATGCATTCTGACCAATCTTCTTGAACAAGCAACATCTCCTCCAGCAAGCTCCACACTGTTAACATTTCATTCAACCAGGAGGCCAGCAACAGGCAACATCTTCTCTAACGGAGCTCCTGCACACATACCTCCTTCGACAAGCTACTCACCGCACGTCTCTACCAAGCAGCCCCTCACCACACAGCACCTCCAGCACCAGACTGTCTATCATATAACTTATATATTATACAAGAAAACCACATTAGAGTTTCCTTCCATCCTGAGTGCTAGACAACTTTAATATCTCGATACCCCTACAATGGTGACTCCCGGAGATAAGCACTCACACAGGATGGAGGACGGACGGATCTCTCTGCCGATTTTCAACCACAACGTCGAGGACTGGCTTGACCATGTGGAAGCAGCCCTCGCCGGCTCACGAGCGACCGACGAACAAAAGTATTGCGCCCTGCTTTGTGCCTTACCCACGGAAGTGGCCACGCGGGTCTCACAAACCATTTCCAACCCTCCAGATCACAACAAATTCGCTACCCTGCGGGCTGCCTTGAAGACGTGTTATCAACAGACCAGCCCCAATCTCCTGCAAGATCTATCCTCTACCTCCCTCGGGAACTCAACCCCGGGACGTCTCTGGGAGGAGATGTGTCGGCTGAACTCCCGTCACACAGACAGACTCCCCGACTCTATCCTGCGCCAGCTTCACGCACAAAAGCTACCCACAGAAGTACGCAACATCCTGTCCGCAGTAGATTACTCTACGACACCGGAACTATATGCAACCGCGGCAGATAGAATTTTTAACGAATGCGCTGCTGCACCCCTTGCCGCCACGGTCACACCAGTACCTACCATCGAACTTGTAAGCCGGGTCAACACCCCTCAGCCGAGCAATTCCTCACAAGACATCAAGGACCTGTTGCAAATTTTGAACCGCAGGATGGACACTGTTGAGCAGTTCTGCTCCTCCATACCCGCTGCTGCGCCGGTTCCTGACTCACATACTACGCCCTACAAGTTCCGACACACAGCAGCCAACCCCCAGCACAACAAATTTACCCTCTGCTGGTATCACCAGACTTTCGGCCGCTATGCTCGAAACTGTGAGCCCTATTGCACCTATTCGGGAAACGGCAACACCGGAGGCTGGTAGACGCCTCAGCCTCCGTCCCTCCAGGCGTCTCATTACTGCGCGTCACCGACCGCACCTCCGGCAAGAAGTTTCTCATCGACACCGGTTCATCGGTCAGCCTCATCCCTCCCTCACTACGAGACAAGTCAAAGCAACCCTCGTATGACCTGTTCGCTGCCAACGGTACCTCCATCGCCTCCTACGGCGTACGCACCCTCGCCTTAGACCTCGGTCTGCCCAAGACTCTGCGTTGGTTATTCGTGATAGCAGACGTGTCTCAACCCATCCTTGGTTTCGACTTCCTCACCTTCCACAAGCTCGGCGTCAAACCAAGTCATCTATGCCTCATTCATGAGCCTACAGCACGCAAGATCCAGGGTTCTCGTGCCAGACACACGGACGCTATCACCTGTCTTGCGCCTTCCAACGAGTTCTCCTCCCTGCTCGACGAATTCAAGGAGCTTTTCTCACCCCGAGTCTCCCTACCCCCACCACCTACGTCGGGAATTTTCCACCACATCGAAACCAAAGGACCACCAGTCTTTTCACGCCCTCGCCGCCTGCGCCCTGAGCTCCTGTACACAGCCAAAGCAGAATTCAACAAACTACTGCAAGACGGCATCATTCGCCCTTCAAGGAGTCCCTGGGCATCGCCTCTTCACATGGTTCCTAAGCAAACACCCGGCGAGTGGAGGGTGTGTGGCGACTACAGAGCCCTGAATCTCGTCACCAAACCTGACAGGTACCCTATTCCGCATGTCCAGGACTTTCACCACAAACTTCATGGCAAGACTATCTTCTCGAAGATCGACTTGGAGCGTGCCTTCCACCAGATCCCAGTAGCACCGGCAGATACCCAGAAGACAGCCATCACCACTCCGTTCGGACTCTTCGAGTACACTTTCATGAGTTTTGGCTTACGCAATGCAGCACAGACTTTCCAGAGGTTCATGGACCATATGCTTCGCGACCTCGATTTTGTCACCGTCTACATTGACGACATCCTCGTCGCATCTTCGACGCCTGCCGAGCACCACCACCACCTACAACTCCTTCTCCAACGCCTGCAGAACAACAACATGAAAGTTCATCCTGCTAAGTGCGTCTTTGGAACCTCGGCCATCGATTTCCTCGGTCACAGAGTCTCGCCCAGTGGCATACAACCCCTACCACAGAAGATAACCGCGATTAGGGAGTTCCCCAAACCTGAAACGGCGAAGAAACTCCGGGAGTTCCTGGGTTTAGTCAACTACTACCACCGCTTCATTGACAAAGCTGCCACCGTCCTAGCCCCCCTACACGACCTTCTCAAGGGACGCCCAAAGAAGTCTCACAAGTCTCTCATGTGGACTCAAGAGGCTACTACGGCATTCACCACTATCAAACAGCACATCACACGCCTCACCCTCCTGGCCCACCCCGCACCTAACGCCCGGACCACTCTCACAACAGACGCTTCTTCTACTGCAGTGGGCGCCGTCTTACAGCAGGAGATCAACGGAACTTTCATGCCCGTTGCTTTCTTCTCACAACGGCTTCAACCACCACACCTCAAGTACAGCGCTTTTGATCGAGAACTCCTGGCCATATACTTGGCTGTCAGACATTTCCAACACTTCCTCGAGGCCCGTCAGTTCACCATCTTCACTGATCACAAGCCCCTCGTCCACGCTTTCGCTTCAGCTTCCCAGTCACATACACCTCGTGTCCTGCGCCACTTGGCTTACATCTCGGAGTTCTCCAGCGACGTCCAACACATTAAAGGCAGCCACAACGAGATCGCCGACGCCCTCTCTCGTTGTATATCCACCATTCTTCCCTCATCTCCACCCATTGATTATGGGCAGCTAGCCGCGGCTCAAGAGAAAGACGAAGACCTGGCAGCTTACAAGACATCCCCCTCAGGCCTCATACTCCAAGAACTCCCTGTTCCTGGCACAAAGATAAAATTGTGGTGCGACGTATCCTGTGGACAGCCTAGACCGTTCGTGCCTCACGTCCACCGCCGCGCTGTTTTCGACCGCATCCATGGTCTCAGCCACCCGGGTGTGCGGGCCTCCCAGCGCCTCCTCACGCAACGTGTCGTCTGGCCCGGCATCAAGTCTGATACTAAGAAATGGGCTGCCCAGTGCCTAGCCTGCCAGTCCTCCAAAATACATCGTCACATACGGGCCCCCTTACAAGCCTTTCCTATTCCCAAAGGACGTTTTCAAGTAGTACACCTCGACATCGTGGGACCTCTTCCATCATCCTACGGTAGCACCTACATCTTCACCTGCATCGACCGTTTCACCAGGTGGACAGAAGCAATTCCCATGCCCAACGCTACAGCAGAGACTACTGTCCGCGCCTTCATGTCCGGTTGGGTTTCCCGTTTTGGCCCCCCCGCTACCGTAATCACTGACCGAGGAGTACAGTTTGAGTCACAACTCTGGCAGCACCTCCTACAGTTCCTCGGCACGTCTAGACAACGCACTACAGCATACCACCCTCAAGCCAACGGCATGGTAGAACGTTTTCACCGGCAGCTGAAGGACGCACTCAAGGCACAGCACGACCCTTACAGCTGGACTGATGCGCTTCCCTTAGTGCTCCTCGGCATCCGTGCGTCACACAAGGAGGATATGGACTGTAGCCCAGCAGATCTGACACTAGGCGAGCCCCTTCGGCTACCCGGGGATTTCTCACTCCCTCCTGATCCCAATCAAGCCACTCCAGCCGTTCGTCACGACTTACTCCAAAAGCTACGACAAGCAGTTTCTGCATTCAGAGCTACTGCTCCACGCCAGCCTACTCGGCGCCCTGAACACATCCCTCCTGCACTACTCACAGCCGAGTATGTTTTCGTCAGGCATGATGCTCACCGCAACCCATTACAACGCCCCTACGATGGACCCTTCCAGGTGGTTACCCGTTCTGCAAAGTTCCTGACAATTATCCGGAATGGCAGACATGACACCGTCAGCATAGACAGAGTCAAACCGGCCGCCTTACCCGTCGGGCCCCCAGCCCAGCAGCACCATCAACAAACTACGCCTGCACCAGTCCACCCGCAGTTACCACCGGCAGCAACACCACGCCCACGACATTTCTGGGCACCCTCTTTTCACCCTCATGTACAACCTGCTCCTGTCATAGAACCTGAACCTGTAGTAAGCCTCCCTCCTATCATAGAACCTGCTCCTGTCATAGACCCTCCTCCTGTCATAGAACCTGAACCTGGTCCTGCCATGGACCCTCCTCCTGACGCAGCCCCTGCAGCAGCAGGAGCACAACAACCATTGCTTGTACAACCTCCTCTAATCCCAAACCCTCTTTCTCCTCCTAATTCTCCCACAGGTTTTGTGTCACTGGACGGAGTTGTTACACGTAGCGGTCGAGTCGTACATACACCTGCCCGGTATGTGTTATGTGTGGGACACAACCCGGACAACATCCAGCCTCCCGCCGCGCCGGGAGGGGAGGGGGAGTATTGTAGTGGACGTCTCCCCTACAAGCTGCCACGCCACCACCTGTTACCGCCTTCCCTAGCAACCAAGCGTATCCGCATTCCATTGCCCGCCGTATCTTAGCAACGGAACTAGTCACCGGCTACTTCTCGGGTTTTTCCACCATGACTCATAGCCGCTGCTGGGTGTATATAAGCTCTGTCTCTCCATTGAGATGCATTCTGACCAATCTTCTTGAACAAGCAACATCTCCTCCAGCAAGCTCCACACTGTTAACATTTCATTCAACCAGGAGGCCAGCAACAGGCAACATCTTCTCTAACGGAGCTCCTGCACACATACCTCCTTCGACAAGCTACTCACCGCACGTCTCTACCAAGCAGCCCCTCACCACACAGCACCTCCAGCACCAGACTGTCTATCATATAACTTATATATTATACAAGAAAACCACATTAGAGTTTCCTTCCATCCTGAGTGCTAGACAACTTTAATATCTCGATACCCCTACATGCTCTTACTTTCGTTTATGAATAATAATATTAACGGGTATTTTATAGAGACTACAATTGTGTCGCATTGTGAGTTACCCAAATATCATACTAGTTATAAACAAATTGAAAAAAAAAATAACCCGCAATTAGTTACGTAACAATATGAAAAGCATATGTCTGACAATTGCCAACTATATAACAAGGCTTAGACAGTTTTGATGACAAGTGGTCACAGCTTCACCAAGACCTAACACCAGGTTATACACGGTTCCTCTGTGATGTTGACATCATGACGGTCTTACCTGAGTCGGCCACCCAGGCCAAGGCTCCAGTTACATGGTAATTCTCATACACAGGAATTGTCAAAAGTACCGTCTTACCACAAGTGACTGTTGTGGGAAAGTTAAGGAACAAAACTATAAAAATGTCATATTTCTGTTAGTGGTTATGCTTTTATTAGATATCACACTTTAATCAACCCCCCCCCCCCCCCCCCAAAGCCAAATTGAGTTGAAAACAGTCAAACAAACCGCCAATTCGCCTCGACCAAAATTTCAACAATGTTTTTACGTGCTTTGAGAATTTGCAGTCCGGAATTCATTGATGAGGAATATAAATATATCTATAATATTGGCTCAAACCTTAAATACCCTTGATCTTTCATAGACAAATGCCTAAACATTACTAAGAAAACTTTTTATAGAACTGATCCCAAGCCCACCCATGACCATAAGAATATCTTAATATTACCATTTCACAAAAATTTCTCGCACATTCCTTTACAACTAAAAACCTGGAACGTCAATGTGGCATTTAAAAACTCATGCACTGTTAAACAAATGTTAATCAAGAACTCCCCCAACAACACAATTGGTTGCATTTATAAAGTTCCTTGCAAGGAATGTAATATGTTTTACTTAGGCCAGACAGGTAAAGATCTTGTAACTAGACTTAAACAACAATGCTCTGTTTGTTCATTTGAGGGATAACAAGCATTGCATTGACTGGGATAATGCCTCCTCAATATTACCTTGTAATTCAACTGATAGTAGGAACATCCTAGAACCTAGTCTCATTAAACATACCGAAGCATTCAACATGAATTTGAGTAATGGCATGTACAAACTGGACAATTTTGTAATTAAGAAGATTTGTAACCCGGTGAGAAGGTTGGGTCACCTTACCCTCTGACCTGACTACCGACCGTTGCGGTGCTATTTAAAAATTAGTAGGGTCATTACCTAATACCTGACCATTGTGGACCTGGTCTCACCCTCTGTATATATACACCTTGTTTTGTACTTCTCTTTAGTCTGTACTCACCCCTGAAGATGTGAATTACACGAAAGTGCTTGGGAACTTCGTGTTTTCTTCTTTCCGTGTGGTTATCAGCATATATATATATATATATATATATATATATATATATATATATATATATATATATATATATATATATATATATTATTAAAAATTGACCTTAATGGGTAAATTTAACTGTAATAATAATGCAAAAGAAAATGTATATAAATGATTGTAAACCTAAGTTAGATACCTACTACGTACACAGAACGCTTCATCACAGGGATTGCACTTGTGACTATGTGCTCCCTCGGTGTTGACTCTTCTCAAAAGTTTGATTTTGGGAAAGATTCTGAAATACCTTCTGCCAGTAGCTGTAATTAGGCTTCTCATAGTAGCTCAGACCACGAACATACTTGAAGAAATGAGAAAACTCCTCAGGGTAACCAAGGAAGAGAGCCTGGGTGGTGTTTGCCTTTAACCAGGCGATGCGTTCTCGGTTGGCTGTGTTCTTGGTCCGGAGGTGTGACCAAGGTAAGGTGCCCTTAAGGAGTTTGGCTACAGTGTAAGTCAGATACTCCAGGTCGTCTCGCCGTGACAGCCGCTTGATAAGTAGACGGGGAGGCCGATGGACACCGTTCTTATCGCGATACTTGCGTGCCAGTCCAAAATCTATTAGTAAGATCTTCTGGCAGTCTTGGTGGCCCATATACATATCACAGACGATGTTCTGTGGCCTTATGTCTCTATGAATGTAACCACTCCTGTGTACCTGACGGAGGAGCCCCAACATCTGTACCAGCAGAAAGCTCATCATCACCACAGAGAGAGTGCCGTTTGCAGTCCGAGCCAGAGATTTCAGGTTGTCACCTTTAAGATCCATCGTCATGGCACTGTGGTTCCCAAGTTTCCAGTAATCGTAAACAGATGGTACACGAGCCCCTCGCTCCCCGAGATACTTGAGAACCTTGAACTCATTCCTGAGTACGTCTCTGCCCGCTCGCTCTACCTTGAGGGCGACGCTGGCGTTAGTATCCAGTTGACGGACGTGGTAGACGCTGCCATAGCCGCCCTGTCCCAGCTTGTTGACCACTCGGTACCGGCCGTTCACCATGGCTCCCTTACGCAGCGCAATATGCAGAACCATGGTTACCTTGGGCAGGAACAATAAAAATAAAAAATAAAAATTAAACAAATGCATACAAAAAAAATATTAGCGAACGATAACAATGAAATTTCCATTGGAAAATGATCTCGGTCAATAATATCTATACAGTGTTTGGTTGAGTTTAGATGCTGAGTTTCGTCACCTCATCTCTAACACGACAACTCTACTTCGTGTTTTCTAAATTCTTTATCTTGTTGCTGTCACACTTATGGCTTTATTGTCCTCGTCCATGCCATTATGCCCCCGATTTAACCCCTTGTTTGTATCTTCTTAAATACCGTTTTATTTCTCTTCCTATTCCATTACTTCACTTCCTCTTCTGCAACGATCATCTCTCACGCATTTCTTCAGTCTTTTTCTCTTCATTATTCCCCCATCGGTGTCGATCTCAAGGTTTTTGAGACCATTGATTTTGGTTGAGTTAAAAGGACGAAGAATTATATTGTTATCAGATGTTTCAAGTATCCAGCTACGTCAGAGATTAGTGACGTGTGTTGACAGGTGCGAGCCAGGAGGGAGGGGGGCGGAGCAGGGTGGAGGTGTGGCGATTGGTGGAGGTGTGGGGGTTGGTGAAGGTGGGGTTGTGGAGAGGGAATGGAGGTGAGAGTGAGAGGTGGGGGAAGGGGTTAGATTGGGGGATGGGGGATAAGTGGAAGGTTAACTGATAAAGATCGAATACCAACCGATCTCAGTCACTCAATCTAATGACCTAGAACTACCGGCAGATAGTAAGGCAGTGAGAGAGTCGTTTACGGAACTATTTGATAAATCAGTTAGTTTGCTAGCAAGTCATTCAGTCTATTAACGAGCCAGTCAGTCAGCCAAGAAAGGCAGTCATAGGGTTTACTACTGCAGCCAAAGTGAACTAGTAAGTAGGGGTATGCCTCAAGTACACCTCTAAGCATTTCGCATGGCACTGAATGGGGCTGTGTACAGAATGTGTCAAAAGTATTTATTTTTTAAACACTAAGTCACCATTGTGTACACATTTCAGCTTCCTAGCTCAGAATATGACCGAGATGCCGCCCGGACAAGCAAACAAGAAAGTAAATAAATTGACGAAGCAACGAGTACCCCCTTGCATACGCTTAGCACGCACAGGGAGTCGTAATGGAGGAAGAGGTCCGTGTACAGTGTATTTTCTTGAACCTGTGAAGTTATATATTCTTTAATTATCCTCAATGACTAAAGAGCGTGACAAGGATGTATATGTGTACCTGTACTTCGGTTGGCCGATTGAATCCCAGTCAACCAATCAGACGCACACAAAGAGGGCCGTATCCCGAACCATATTGGTCGGCAAGGAGGCACTTAACCACACTAACTTCAGAGTGTCCCCGTTTTCTTTGGAAGCTCAACAGTCTTGACGAAGTTGGCGTCCTCCACTACCACATTTAATTTCCACCCTCTCCTCGGCTAAGAAACAGACCTGTGCCCGGCCTCTTCCCAGCTGAGAGGCTGTATCTAGTTGGCCCACAAGAAGTCATCGTTGAACGGGGTAGGCACCTTAATAATAATTTTTTTCTTTACCTGTGTTAGAGTTAGCCTTGAAACACGGAGTTCATCCTCTCGTTCAAGAGAATACGGCGGAATTATCTTCACTGATCTGGGATTTTGCGAGACTTTTATGTGATAACTGAAGGTTTACAAAGTATACTACAGTAGTATAGGGCATTACATGTCACGTTTACTCCTCGTATGAAGTTCAATTTCTGAAAACTTAGCCTCTGTATGAATGAATATTGATGGTCTGTTATTTATTACTACAGCAGTTGTGACCTAGCAAACTGTGTTGCAGAACATTTCCCACAGTTTTAACAATTTAATCAATATCTATATGTTGGTGTTCTGGATTTAAAGGATAATCATCCAATTAATCCTAAAATGTATCAGATTTTGTTCTAAATTTGCATAATACGGTATGTATTTTAACTCCACGAAAATTAGTATTGTATGCCAATGGCAAATTTGACTGTTTACTTTTACTTACTTTTATCCTCTTCACCACTGATCGGGTCGTTAGCCGCTTGGGCGATCGGTCACGTCTGTTACGCACTGTTGGCAAGTACTGGGCATGCACCGGCTCCTGAGTGTACCTGAACCCGCTCCAGTGTTGGTCAAGTCTTGTCTTGAAAGACCTCACACCCGGTGCCGTCACAACTCTTTCTGGTAGATTGTTCCAAGAATTTACAACCCTCACTCCGAAAAAAGTTTGTCCTCACAGTTTTCTGGACTTGCGGCTTCTTCAATCTTGAGCTGTGACCCCTTGTGGGGCGAGCGTCCGCCAGCTCCAAGTAAGGACACTCAAATGAGTAGTGCCCCTTGAGATGCTTATACACCTCAATTAGGTCATCCCTTGCCCGACTGTAGTATAAGCTAGGCAAGTTCAAGCGCTCCAATCTCTCAGGGTAGTTGAGGTGCCGAAGTGCAGGCACCAGTCTGGTGGCTCTTCTTTGAACATTTTTAACCAACTGACATCCTTTGTTATCTTAACCTAAATTAGATGAAGGTTAGGTTAGGTTAAGTTAGACAACTACTAATATTCTTCATTTATAGTTTACCTACATGATTGTTTGTTTGCACAGTGGAGTTTGAATTTGTGAAAAAATATACTGTATACTTATCAAAATTATTGAGTTGTCACAATTACTGTATCCTTAAAACACCATACACTGCCTCTCATTCTGCAATGAGTCTTTGATGTTAATGCTATGTGTGAGGCTACCAGAGGTGTAATGGTCAGCATGCTTGCAAATGGATCCATATTCGATACCCAGGCAGGGTGAAACTACTGTACGGCAAGTTACTTGGGGATATTCGTCTGTTTACCTAAGCAGTATAGTATTTGAATCTTGATCTTAATAATTGTTAACCAGTGCAGTTTGGCGAATTTTCCAGTCTTATCGGATTATTCTATGACACTGGGCCATACAGCTCATTAACTTAGGGTATGGTGGCCAAGGTGGCCCCAGAGCCGGTCATCCTTGTAGCACACGAGAGGCAACCATTATTACTACAGTATTATTATTATGTGGCGAGGTTATCCTATAGATAAAATAAAGTCATATTTTACTTGCCTCTTTTCTTCCTCAAATTAAAATTTTTCAATGGGAAAATTATATTTCTTTAGACTTTAGACTTCTATTTGCAACTACTGTACCAGTATTCTTCACATGTATCTGCAGTATTGTACTACAGTAGTTCTTATTGCTTCATCTCATCCTTATTTTCTTTGCCAATTTTATTTTATTCGATATTTTACCTTTTTCTCCATAAACTTTTTTGTTTAATTTGTAATAGCTTTTACAATTCCAGCTATTCCTTATATAACTTTTCAATTTTGTCATCCAATTATGTTTTATTTTCAATGTAATTTCCTATAATTATCTAATTTTCTTAAAGTTGTGTAGTTTATAAAGGCATACACAATCTGAATTAAAAAAATGCAAATGTGTGGTCTGAGAAGTATCTTCTTAGCTTTGGCCAGTGAATATTGAAACCTGGTGCACTCTACTGAAAGCACAACATCTGGTCAATTGGTACGCCTTACTAGATACAAGCTTTGAGTTGTTCAATGAATTATGGTTTGAAATATTAGACTTACTATCCTAGCTGTGGAGTATGGACACACACCCAACAATGAATAATCAAAGGAGAAAGTAAGTAATTATGAGAATCAAATAGTTGGTTATCCCTTTCCTAGGTTCCTCAGGCCTGCCAACTTTATGAGGTACATAGATGTATGCTTCATATAGTGAACTTCTCTGCAATGTATTTGCCAAAACTTGGGAGGATAGTTGTTTTTGCGACACATTAAATCTCCAAAAGAAGGATTTAGAAAAATACATATCAAAGAAGTCTAGCTAACGTTTCCCAGTGATAGTGGCGCTATAGTCCTGCTAAGGTGGCATTATGTTCCCCCAGGAGTGGCACCATAGTCATCCAGCAGTAGTGGCACCATGGTCACTCAGCAAGAGTGGCACTAAGACACACCTAGTAGTAGTGTGACCAAGGTCACCCTGGAGTGGCAGCAAGATCACCCAGCAGAAGTGGCAATAAGATCACCCAGTAGTAGTGGCACCATGGTCACCCAGTAGTAGTGGCACCATGGGCACCCAGTAGAGCAGCACCAAGGTCACCCAGCAGTATTGGCACCATGGTCACCCAGTAGTAGTGGCACCATGGTCACCCAGCAGTAGTGGCACCATGGTCATCCAGTAGTAGTGGCACCATGGTCACCCAGCAGTAGTGGCACCATGGTCACCCAGAAGTAGTGGCACCATGGTCACCCAGCAGTAGTGGCACCATGGTCACCCAGTAGTAGTGGCACCATGGTCACCCAGTAGTAGTGGCACCATGGTCACCCAGTAGTAGTGGCACCATGGTCTCCCAGCAGTAGCAGCACCATGGTCACCCAGTAGTAGTGGCACCATGGTCATCCAGTAGTAGCAGCACCATGGTCACCCAGTAGTAGCGGCACCATGGTCACCCAGCAGTAGTGGCACCATGGTCACCCAGTAGTAGCGGCACCATGGTCACCCAGTAGTAGCGGCACCATGGTCACCCAGTAGTAGTGGCACCATGGTCACCCAGCAGTAGTGGCACCATGGTCACCCAATAGTAGTGGCACCATGGTCACCCAGTAGTAGCAGCACCATGGTCACCCAGTAGTAGTGGCACCATGGTCACCCAGTAGTAGTGGCACCATGATCACCCAGTAGTAGCAGCACCATGGTCACCCAGTAGTAGTGGCACCATGGTCACCCAGCAGTAGTGGCACCATGGTCTCCCAGTAGTAGCAGCACCATGGTCACCCAGTAGTAGTGGCACCATGGTCTCCCAGTAGTAGCAGCACCATGGTCATCCAGCAGTAGTGGCACCATGGTCACCCAGTAGTAGTGGCACCATGGTCACCCAGTAGTAGCAGCACCATGGTCACCCAGTAGTAGTGGCACCATGGTCACCCAGTAGTAGTGGCACCATGGTCACCCAGCAGTAGCAGCACCATGGTCACCCAGTAGTAGTGGCACCATGGTCACCCAGTAGTAGCAGCACCATGGCCACCCAGCAGTAGCAGCACCATGGTCACCCAGTAGTAGTGGCACCATGGTCACCCAGTAGTAGCAGCACCATGGTCACCCAGTAGTAGTGGCACCATGGTCACCCAGTAGTAGCAGCACCATGGTCACCCAGTAGTAGTGGCACCATGGTCACCCAGTAGTAGTGGCACCATGGTCACCCAGTAGTAGTGGCACCATGGTCTCCCAGCAGTAGCAGCACCATGGTCACCCAGTAGTAGTGGCACCATGGTCATCCAGTAGTAGCAGCACCATGGTCACCCAGCAGTAGTGGCACCATGGTCACCCAGTAGTAGCAGCACCATGGTCACCCAGTAGTAGCGGCACCATGGTCACCCAGTAGTAGTGGCACCATGGTCACCCAGCAGTAGTGGCACCATGGTCACCCAGTAGTAGTGGCACCATGGTGACCCAGTAGTAGCAGCACCATGGTCACCCAGTAGTAGTGGCACCATGGTCATCCAGCAGTAGTGGCACCATGGTCACCCAGTAGTAGTGGCACCATGGTCACCCAGTAGTAGCAGCACCATGGTCACCCAGTAGTAGTGGCACCATGGTCACCCAGTAGTAGTGGCACTATGGTCACCCAGTAGTAGTGGCACCATGGTCACCCAGTAGTAGTGGCACCATGGTCACCCAGTAGTAGTGGCACCATGGTCACCCAGTAGTAGTGGCACTATGGTCACCCAGTAGTAGTGGCACTATGGTCATCCAGTAGTAGTGGCACCATGGTCACCCAGTAGTAGTGGCACCATGGTCACCCAGTAGTAGTGGCACTATGGTCATCCAGTAGTAGTGGCACCATGGTCACCCAGCAGTAGTGGCACTATGGTCATCCAGTAGTAGCAGCACCATGGTCACCCAGTAGTAGTGGCACCATGGTCACCCAGCAGTAGTGGCACCATGGTCACCCAGTAATAGTGGCACTATGGTCATCCAGTAGTAGCAGCACCATGGTCACCCAGCAGTAGTGGCACCATGGTCACCCAGTAGTAGTGGCACCATGGTCACCCAGTAGTAGTGGCACCATGGTCACCCAGTAGTAGTGGCACCATGGTCACCCAATAGCAGTGGCACCAATGGTTTCCCAGCAGTAGCAGCACCATGGTCACCCAGTAGTAGTGGCACCATGGTCATCCAGTAGTAGCAGCACCATGGTCACCCAGCAGTAGTGGCACCATGGTCACCCAGTAGTAGTGGCACCATGGTCACCCAGTAGTAGTGGCACCATGGTCACCCAGCAGTAGCAGCACCATGGTCTCCCAGTAGTAGTGGCACCATGGTCACCCAGTAGTAGTGGCACCATGGTCACCCAGTAGTAGTGGCACCATGGTCACCCAGCAGTAGTGGCACCATGGTCTCCCAGTAGTAGTGGCACCATGGTCACCCAGCAGTAGTGGCACCATGGTCACCCAGTAGTAGTGGCACCATGGTCACCCAATAGCAGTGGCACCAATGGTCTCCCAGCAGTAGCAGCACCATGGTCACCCAGTAGTAGTGGCACCATGGTCACCCAATAGCAGTGGCACCAATGGTCTCCCAGCAGTAGCAGCACCATGGTCACCCAGCAGTAGTGGCACCATGGTCACCCAGTAGTAGTGGCACCATGGTCACCCAATAGCAGTGGCACCAATGGTCTCCCAGCAGTAGCAGCACCATGGTCACCCAGTAGTAGTGGCACCATGGTCATCCAGTAGTAGCAGCACCATGGTCACCCAGCAGTAGTGGCACCATGGTCACCCAGTAGTAGCGGCACCATGGTCACCCAGTAGTAGCGGCACCATGGACACCCAGTAGTAGTGGCACCATGGTCACCCAGCAGTAGTGGCACCATGGTCACCCAGTAGTAGTGGCACCATGGTGACCCAGTAGTAGCAGCACCATGGTCACCCAGTAGTAGTGGCACCATGGTCATCCAGCAGTAGCAGCACCATGGTCACCCAGTAGTAGTGGCACCATGGTCACCCAGTAGTAGTGGCACCATGGTCACCCAGTAGTAGTGGCACCATGGTCACCCAGTAGTAGTGGCACTATGGTCACCCAGTAGTAGTGGCACCATGGTCATCCAGCAGTAGTGGCACCATGGTCACCCAGCAGGAGTGGCATCATGGTCACCCAGTAGTAGTGGCACCATGGTCACCCAGTAGTAGTGGAACCATGGTCACCCAGTAGTAGCAGCACCATGGTCACCCAGTAGTAGTGGCACCATGGTCACCCAGCAGTAGTGGCACCATGGTCACCCAGTAGTAGTGGCACCATGGTCACCCAGTAGTAGCAGCACCATGGTCACCCAGTAGTAGTGGCACCATGGTCACCCAGTAGCAGCAGCACCATGGTCACCCAGTAGTAGCAGCACCATGGTCACCCAGTAGTAGCAGCACCATGGTCACCCAGTAGTAGTGGCACCATGGTCACCCAGTAGTAGCGGCACCATGGTCACCCAGTAGTAGCAGCACCATGGTCACCCAGTAGTAGTGGCACCATGGTCACCCAGTAGTAGTGGCACCATGGTCATCCAGTAGTAGCAGCACCATGGTCACCCAGTAGTAGTGGCACCATGGTCATCCAGTAGTAGCAGCACCATGGTCACCCAGCAGTAGTGGCACCATGGTCACCCAGTAGTAGCAGCACCATGGTCACCCAGTAGTAGCGGCACCATGGTCACCCAGTAGTAGCAGCACCATGGTCACCCAGTAGTAGTGGCACCATGGTCACCCAGTAGTAGCGGCACCATGGTCACCCAGCAGTAGTGGCACCATGGTCACCCAGTAGTAGTGGCACCATGGTCACCCAGTAGTAGTGGCACCATGGTCATCCAGTAGTAGCAGCACCATGGTCACCCAGTAGTAGTGGCATCATGGTCACCCAGTAGTAGCAGCACCATGGTCACCCAGTAGTAGTGGCACCATGGTCACCCAGTAGTAGCAGCACCATGGTCACCCAGTAGTAGTGGCACCATGGTCACCCAGTAGTAGTGGCACCATGGTCATCCAGTAGTAGCAGCACCATGGTCACCCAGTAGTAGTGGCACCATGGTCATCCAGTAGTAGCAGCACCATGGTCACCCAGCAGTAGTGGCACCATGGTCACCCAGTAGTAGCAGCACCATGGTCACCCAGTAGTAGCGGCACCATGGTCACCCAGTAGTAGCAGCACCATGGTCACCCAGTAGTAGTGGCACCATGGTCACCCAGTAGTAGCGGCACCATGGTCACCCAGCAGTAGTGGCACCATGGTCACCCAGTAGTAGTGGCACCATGGTCACCCAGTAGTAGTGGCACCATGGTCATCCAGTAGTAGCAGCACCATGGTCACCCAGTAGTAGTGGCATCATGGTCACCCAGTAGTAGCAGCACCATGGTCACCCAGTAGTAGTGGCACCATGGTCACCCAGTAGTAGCAGCACCATGGTCACCCAGTAGTAGCAGCACCATGGTCACCCAGTAGTAGTGGCACCATGGTCACCCAGTAGTAGCAGCACCATGGTCACCCAGTAGTAGTGGCACCATGGTCACCCAGCAGTAGTGGCACCATGGTCACCCAGTAGTAGTGGCACCATGGTCACCCAGTAGTAGCAGCACCATGGTCACCCAGTAGTAGTGGCACCATGGTCATCCAGTAGTAGTGGCACCATGGTCACCCAGTAGTAGTGGCACCATGGTCATCCAGTAGTAGTGGCACCATGGTCACCCAGTAGTAGCGGCACCATGGTCACCCAGTAGTAGTGGCACCATGGTCACCCAGTAGTAGTGGCACCATGGTCATCCAGCAGTAGCAGCACCATGGTCACCCAGTAGTAGTGGCACCATGGTCACCCAGCAGTAGTGGCACCATGGTCACCCAGCAGTAGCAGCACCATGGTCACCCAGTAGTAGTGGCACCATGGTCATCCAGTAGTAGTGGCACCATGGTCATCCAGTAGTAGCGGCACCATGGTCACCCAGCAGTAGTGGCACCATGGTCACCCAGCAGTAGTGGCACCATGGTCACCCAGCAGTAGTGGCACCATGGTCACCCAGTAGTAGTGGCACTATGGTCACCCAGCAGTAGCAGCACCATGGTCACCCAGTAGTAGTGGCACCATGGTCACCCAGCAGTAGCAGCACCATGGTCACCCAGTAGTAGTGGCATCATGGTCATCCAGTAGTAGCAGCACCATGGTCACCCAGTAGTAGTGGCACCATGGTCACCCAGTAGTAGTGGCACCATGGTCACCCAGCAGTAGTGGCACCATGGTCTCCCAGTAGTAGTGGCACCATGGTCACCCAGCAGTAGTGGCACCATGGTCACCCAGTAGTAGTGGCACCATGGTCACCCAGCAGTAGTGGCACCATGGTCACCCAGTAGTAGTGGCACCATGGTCACCCAGCAGTAGTGGCACCATGGTCACCCAGTAGTAGTGGCACCATGGTCACCCAGTAGTAGTGGCACCATGGTCACCCAGCAGTAGTGGCACCATGGTCACCCAGTAGTAGCAGCACCATGGTCACCCAGTCGTAGCAGCACCATGGTCACCCAGTAGTAGCAGCACCATGGTCACCCAGTCGTAGCAGCACCATGGTCACCCAGTAGTAGTGGCACCATGGTCACCCAGTAGTAGCAGCACCAATGGTCTCCCAGCAGTAGTGGCACCATGGTCATCCAGTAGTAGCAGCACCATGGTCATCCAGTAGTAGTGGCACCATGGTCACCCAGCAGTAGTGGCACCATGGTCACCCAGTAGTAGCAGCACCATGGTCATCCAGTAGTAGCGGCACCATGGTGACCCAGTAGTAGCAGCACCATGGTCACCCAGTAGTAGTGGCACCATGGTCACCCAGCAGGAGTGGCACCATGGTCACCCAATAGCAGTGGCACCATGGTCACCCAGCAGTAGCAGCACCATGGTCACCCAGTAGTAGCAGCACCATGGTCACCCAGTAGTAGTGGCACCATGGTCACCCAGCAGGAGTGACATACTTGCAATATGTATCTCAATCTTCAATTACACAAAATTAATTCCTCGGACTGTGTGACCACCAGTACACATGATAATATCAGCAGCATTTAACATCCAGTAGTGAGAAGTAAAAACAGCCTGAGAACATTTAGAGTGGAGGACTGTGGTCACCAGCCCTCACATATGATGACGGTACTCTGATTAATTGATTGAGTGAGAAGTAATATCTGACTACATCTTATGTAACAGGAAAGTGAAGTATTGATCCAGTTGCCCTGGTATTTGGAGTTAAACAATAAAGGATCTAAGAGCACACATGTACTCATGTGGCAGTGAAGATTCTACGCATTCTTTTGTAAGAATGTGCAGTACAGAACTTTCATTGTACATGTCTCCTTTAGTGAAATCTAGTGTGAAAGTGAAGGGTATTCTGATTTTAGAATTTATTCTATTTTTAGAGTCCATTCCCAAGTTTTGCATTCTTTGAACCTGGTTTTCACCCCCACAATTTTACTGAATAGGCATACAGAACAAAGTTCCCCTTGACTTGCACAAGGTAGAAAACTGTCCCTGTGACAAATTTGAAGTGCTTGTTCAGTAACCCCAGAATTTAGCACGGTGCTCTAACCAAATGAGCTAACAGGCCGTTTACCATAAACTAGCATCTGTTACCCCTCCTAGTGGAAAATATATGCAGTTGAAGTAATGCTATACAGTTAATCCTCGCTTAACGTCGTGGCTCCGTTCCTGAAAACCGTGACGTTAACGGAATAAATTTCCCCAATAAGAAATAAATCAAATATATTAGTTACATTCCCCAGCCTCCCTTTGCCCCCAAAAATGCATTACATATACATAAATTCAATGTAATTTTTATAGAAAATAGGATATACTGTATTATACATCCAAAAAGATAAATAAACTAAATCATTTTGTATTGCACTCACTAACGGGCGGAGGTGGAACGAGTGTGTGGTGGGTAGTGGAGAGGAGGGGGGTGGAAGAGGAGGAGGGTGGGAGAGGAGGAGGGTGGAAGAGGAGGAGGACAGGAGAGGAGGAGGGCGGGAGAGGAGGACAGTGGCGAGTCACTGTTATCCTGCCATGTCAACCCAGATAGTACCAGTGAATTCCCCTTATAGACACAGGGTGCAACCTTAGAAGATATGTTAACCATTGTGTAAAATTAAAACAGACAATTATGGACCATAAATATATCCAGTGCTGGAGTATCCCCTCAGGCAGGGGTTCTCAAACTTTTTCTCAACAGGTGCCCTCAGAGTTATCAGACCATAGGCCCATACCTCCCATTGCTGAAACACTGACTATAGAATGGTACTATACTAACACTACAGGAATTTAATACAGTGATCCCTCGGTTAACGAGATTTCGTTTAACGATTTACCAGCCATAAGATTTTAACTTTGGTTAACGAGCAATCCCTCGATTAAAGAGTTTCTTACGAGCGGACCTCAACATGTTTTCGCTTGCATTTGGCGGTCCAGCAGCTGTAGTATTAGTCCGCCAATACAGTAATCGATTCTAGGGCTTAAATTTCTTACTATTTTAGTAAATATCAAGAAGTTTATACTATTCAATAATTTTAATAGTTTAATATTAAATTTTTTAGTCATTTTAACAATTATTAAACATAAGTGAAGTATAGGAAACTAGTTTTATGCACGCCAAACAGCCTGTCAACACACCAAACAGGCGTCAGTCTGTGTCTTCTCAGTGGAGGTAACATCTTGCTTGAGACTATCTTCAACTAAACACTTTTTTTCTGTTTCCAAGCAAATTATTGGTCATTTTGAAATTTATATTACATATTGACAATATATAATGCAGTGCAGTGTTGATTTAAAGAAAATAATCTTGAATTACACCAAGAGAACTAAAATTTTATGGGTGAAATGGCGCCATGGGGTGACTTCTCTTCCACCCCAATGCCTTCTCTTCTCCCTTCTCCTCAACCCCCAATCTAATTCCCATCATCATCATCATCATCATCATCATCCAGGAGCCTTCAACATACACACCTCAAAGTAAGTGTACTTTACTACCTTTTTTGTTGATTTTAGGCAATATTCGGTGAGCTGGAACCAATTACTCAAAAAACCATTGAAACAATGGTTTCGGTTAACGAGCAACCTTCTGGAACGAATTGTGCTCGTTAACCGAGGGACCACTGTATAGAATGGCTGTGTTAAAACATAATTGGTGATTGGAAAAAAGCTACTTTCCATACTGTAAATATAACATTAAATTTATATAACTTTCTGAATAAAAATTAGTATATTCTATATTGATTTTCGCCAGCCCTCAATGTGCCCCCGGAAACCCCCTTGCGTACCCCTGGGGGTGTGCAAACCTGTTTGAGAACCCCTGCCCTGAGGTAAAACAGCTCCCTCCCCAACACCCATCATTTGAATTTTAACTTAGGTAAACAGGTACAAGACAAATTACAAACAGTCCCTAACTTATGAAGATCCAGTTTGTGAAAATCTGCAGTTACAAAAAATAAATTTGTCTTAAGTTTTGATTTACAGTAAAAATCCAAAGCTACATCTTTTTTTTTTTCAAATTTAATGTGATAAACCAAGCTAAAAATTAATTGCGTGTAATGTTTTAGTCATTTTGATTCAGAGGATCATTATTGTAAGGCAATAGCTAGGCAATGACTGAAAATAATTTGACTGTGAGAAAGCTGATGTGTTTGTTATCCCAAAGTTTGATATGATGTCAATGGAAAGAATAAAATGTTAAATGGATAAGCTTAGCATTTTTTCTTCTAGTCAAACCAAATAAAAAATCAAATCCAGTACAAGCAAAACATCTCAAAATGTAGACGTAATGTTGGTGTCACTACCAAATTAGAACTACTGTATATGTCTTGGCTGGATCATACAATAGTTTCATACAATGAAAGTTGTTATTCAAAATGCATTTTGTAGTATTTTAAGACATTTTGGGGAAGTTGTTTTTTCTCATAAGAACATACTGGTATCTCAGCTTTTATAATCCAATTTATGAAAAACCAATTTATGAAAAGATGTTTGGGGTTGGAAACCCTTTGTAAATCAGGGAATGCTTATAAAAGTACAGTTGGTAGAAACCTCCTTTTACCTAATAGTGCATACAAAGCCAAGTGCTGTGTAGACAATGCTGCCTCATTGAGGTTGGAGGACTGCTTTTATCCAAGAAAATTGAGAGGTACAAGGTGCAGAGTAAGCTTGGTGGCACACAACCTGTCAGAGTTCCTGGTTTCAGTGATGGAGTAACCCGGGCTGACTCAGTTTGGGGTTACCTTGACCAAAACCTCCCTGCTTTGGTGGTAAATTATACACAAATCATTCCAAAATGGCACTGAGTTATAAAATGAGTCATGATATTATAAAAACTTTTTATCATTAATATGGCTGCACAAATCCAACACACAGTACAAAGACTTTGTCAGGTACACAAAATACAAGGTTTTAGACATTCCTGTGCACCACCACACATACTATGTATGTAATAACATCTATTCACAGCACATGAAAACTTTACACTACTCCATCATCCAACTACAATCACTGTTAGAATTCTACAACACACCTGGTAAGATTATGTGGCTTATTGTCATTACAATGAAAACTAAAGGATATGAGAGACCAGTAATAATCTTTAATGTGGACAAAGTAATGAGGAATAATGCTGTTCAGTCTATTATTGCAGTAGGTGTTACAGGTCCAGGTAATTAGCAAAGAATGAAAGAAAATTATATTTTGATTGTCATTATGAAAAAAAAATCATTAGATTTTTCTTTAGCATGTAAATTTAGAATTACACATTATCCTTATACTCAGCTGGATAGAAACTTCAGTAATAAGAAATACAGGGATATGGTATTCATACCAGTAATTCACTGAGACTAGAGTCTGAGATATTAATCGTAAATACAGCACGAGATATTAATTGTAAATACATTCCAAATTTAAAGTTATCAGCATAGTTACTTAATCTCGACTTATTGTAGCATTAAACTCAAATTAAAATTGCCTTACTTACATAAAGCTAATACTGAGATACATGAATACCAACATCAACACTGGATCTACTGTAAGGGTGAGTTGGTTTAGGAGGGTTAAGTTAACATCATAATTTGTACACTTGGCTCGCTCCCTTTTTGTCATATCAGTGATGCTCTTGTGCTGAACAAATTGATTAAAACAATTCACTGTCACCATTAAATTCAGGGATTCATCTTAAAAATATATTTAGGATTTCTTTTTTCCACTCTGATATGGTGCAGTGGTAAAAATGGGAAAGTTACTACTTTCCTCTCATAAAAAAATTGAGAAAAAATATTGAGTGTTTGGAGTGAATTGTACAAAGAGAGGACATTTTCCAAAGGTGGTTCCAGAGGTATGATAGGGGGGACTGCTCCAGCTGGTATCACCTGCTAGATATTACTAAATGAAAGAGAAGAAAAGTGAAAATGACCAATTTCCCCTAACCTCCCCCAAAACTGTTTTGAGTCAAATTAAGGAATTAAAAAAATTAAATTGGTACCATAGACAGTAAACCATTCAATCCTTCTAAACCAAATTTCTATTTTAATCAATCATTAGGATTGTTATTTTCATGGGGAATAAATTTTAGGAGTTGCTCTTTGCCTTTTCATGGTATGCTATGAGTATACAGTACTGTACAGTTGGTCCTCGTATTAAGCGGTTAATGTAACCCGGAGGGTACCGCGGAAAGTGAGAAACGCGTAAAGTGAATAACATAACATATGGGATTAATTGAAATGGAGTCCGGGCCGATCCCCAAACTCCACTTTTTGACGACACACAACTATGTTGTAGTAAAAATATTATCTTAACTTTATGATGGCATGCACACACAATTAATAATTAAGAGAAATATCAATAATATTAGGTTTTTTAACACTTACATTAGTAGAAAAGATGGCTGGGCACACGGGGATGGGCGGTTGGTTCCGAGGCAGAGGGCAGATTATTGGCCCTCACCTGTATCACTTGTATCAATTGTATCACTATCCACCACAGAGGCTTGCAGGGCCTCTTTGTCAAACCCCCCAAAGTTCATATAAGTCCATATCCTCACTATAATTATCACTATCACTGACTTGGGCCGGCTGTAGTGGGTGGCGGGTGAAGAACTCGGTAATGTTTTGATGACTGGGCGACCTTGTGCGCACCATTTTCGCGCCTCTTACACAACATGGCGGATGGCGGGAGGTTTGGATCCAAAAATGGCGCGGCTTGCCAGCCGCTCTCCGCGTAATGGGGTTCACGACCGCGGAATGTGAAAATGTTAGGTTCTGGCAAGGCACCGCGTTAACGGTGAAACGCGGATTGTGGGACCGCGTAATAGGAGGACCAACTGTACATGAAATCCTGTCAGGTTTTATCCCAAAAAGAGTATTATTATTATTATTATTATTTACCTCTACAGGTAAATTACAAGTAAAGATTAGTAGTTACAAGTTAACCGTGGAACAGTGTACTATTTTTCATAACAATATTCAGTTATTATCCGATCTTTTACCAAGCAGTGAAATGAGATTTGAACAGATAGCAACTGGGAAGATCTGGTAATGATGGAAATAATTGATTTGGATCGAGATAGGGATTTTCTTGTCTGTTTACACTTTTAAAGAGTGACAAGATTGTGCACTGAACCAAAACAAATACTGTAGAAGTAACTCTTGAAAACCAAGATGCAGTAGAATGAAAGAGGAAAGCAGTAGGTGCGGGCACCAAAAGAGGTAAATGAGTATGAAAGAATGCAAGATAAACCATGAGCAGGGTATTAGACTCCAAGAGATGTGCATCAAATACTGACTGACTGTTTACATGTCACATAAAGTGATAATTTTTCAGCCATCAGGCAGGGGATGCCTTGAAGAGTAGTAATTCCTTTGTACTGTATATTCTTATCTGAAGAGTATATGTTGTAGAAATATCAGCTAAAGTAATTAAATCTATGAGGTTCGAATATAAAAGTATTAATATTCTTATTAATATTTTAATACCACAGTGGTTTTTGTATATTATTTATATTTCATTAATTACAATCCTGCCAGCAAGATTATATGAATCAAATGTCTGGTCATTGGTCACTCTCAGTCTTGGAAATCTGAACAACTCACGTGATTCACTAATAAACCATTATAAACATTATAAATCACTAGAAAGTTTTGAAGCCCACTCAGATCATATATCATTTGACTAAAACAAAATGAAATGGCATTGCAGCTTCTCAATAAGAAAAAACTCTTTGTTGGGACTGCACTGTAGACACAAATACTAATGAACACATTTGAACTAGGCTTCTGGTTCTAAATTGAACACCTATCCCACACCTAGCTGATTCCGTGTATCTCCTGTTAATAAAGATTTTTTCTAGTCGTATTAGATTTATTTATAAGGGCTAGAACTGAAGAGAGTCACAAACTAACCACCAACTGAAGATTTTACCATCAGTGACACAAATGGTCAAGGCAGGGAAGTGTAGTACTGTATTATATATTCTTTTTGATAATCATACTCCACTTACCTCACTTCCTGATGATCAGGAATTGCATGGGGGTAAATGGAGGGTTCCTACAAACTATGAGTTTAACCTCATAGAAATTTGATCTGATTATAACAGAAACATAAAATTAATTTCCTGAGCCTAAACCTCTCACCCAATAATAATTAGTTCAACTTTTTGATCAATGGTAATAAATTTGTGAAACATCTATGATTTAGTTAAATATGGAATGCTGTAAGCCAGTTTGTCTTCTGATGCACATGGCAGTTGACTATCTCAAGCCAGTCAAGTCATGGTTGTCACCTCTGCTTATTAATTAAATAGTATAATCACAAACTATACAGCTATGTACAAGTGTCAGCAGCCCTGGAGCACCGACTTAGCACAACCTCCTGCATGTTGGGATATGGCTATTTTCTATTTTCTTTCACAGTATTGAATAAATGTAGAAAAAATGAACATATGTTTTAACCACATAAGTGTGAGTATTTGAGGCAATATAAAAATTAGTGTTCCTACTGAGACATCATCAATGGTCACTGCTTACTAGATACTATTATTATTCCTTCTAAGCTTATTCCCAAATATTAAATTTTTAAAAAGCTTTCTTTAAGCAACTTGACAAAATGAGTTCCACAGACGATGTAAATCATATAAAGAATGAAGGAAACCATACCAAAGGTTATATAAACAAAGAAACCCAAACTGATGGTCTACAGGCCTATAGGCCTAATACGTTAACACATTTTATTAAAAAAGTTCCTAAATCTAGTATTGATTAACATTTCCTTAGTTGAAAATCGTTGGTCAATATGGAAAGTTTAAATGTTATGGCTAACAAGCCATAACACCTGTCAGCAGCTGAGTAACAGTATCAGCTGACAACTGAGAATCTGTAGAACAATTCTAATATTGAAACAATATTCACATGCAGAGTATTTGTATTGTCCTATATCCTCAGTGAAGCACCAATACAGCAATATACTGTAAAAAAAAGATGATTCAGTTATTCCACTGCCCAAATGCACTGTAATTTTTCAAATTATTACACCATATTTGTTCCAATTTCATAAATCATTTAACAAAAGAGGTATTTACCAACATACCACAAAAGGTCTGTCCTACGCATTTCATCGCAAATTGACTGAAACAATCAAATTGTAAGCAAAAAACAGTGGAATTAATTGAGTCATCAAAGTTAATAAAGATATTTTCAGGTGGACAAAACATAATATTCTGCAATGTTGTGGTACACTGCAACTGATAAGTTAGGACTTGTGCTGATCTTGACAATGTTCAGTACAGCTGAAGGACGTGCACTGATCTAGACAGTGATCAATACAACTGACTTTCTTAGTCATATGATATGGCACCTTTAAGGGCCACATATGACATAAACTCGCTTGGTTTCAGCAGTATTACGACTTGTACAGTATTCATTTATCCAGGGCCGGCCAAATGAATAGAGCGCCATCAAGCAGTGGAGCCAATGGTTGTACATCTTGCCGACAACATGCATTGGCAAGGGACGATTTCACAGCCAAAATGTAACATTTACATCCATAAGTTTCATACATAAATGTACAGCAACAACAAGAACTCTCACAGAACCATAATAAATATAAACACAGCTATGGCTATATGTACAAAACATGTCAATTAATGGGACTTAGGTGATATCTGAGTTGAGTTGTGTACAAGGAACAGAGCTGACATGAATAGAACATATTTTTGGTAAATTTTATGAATTATTTTCCACATTGCTCTTCAAATGCAGCCATCAGGTCACTCTGACGATTCATGTCGATCTGACCTGCCATCTGAAATAAATAAAATATATCTTCACTTGCATGTCAAATGGCAAACATCTATTAACATTTAATTAAAATTTTAAGTCAATATTAGACCTAAATAGCCACCCCTTTCCGTTAAATAAAAATTTCTGCTGAATTGAATTTCCGTTATATTTGCACGATTTAGCGGACTAGTTCACTAAATCGATCGTGATTCAATTAAATTCTCGGTCAACTTATTACTGTGCTTAGACATCATGCCAAAAGTCTCTAAGGAGTCTCAGAAAGGAAGTGGTGTAGGGGAGAAAGTCTAAAGAGTGCAGTTATCAAGTGGAAAAAAAGTTTGGAAATAATAAAAAAAATTTTAAACAGACACCAAACCCCCTAGGTTAAGGTAAGCCATTAATAATGTTTCTAATGGTTCTATGTACATATCATGTGTCTGAGGTGTCTCCATAGGTGTGAGCATATTAACGAAATTAATCTCGATTTAGCGAACTAGTTCACTAAATTTTGCGAAAAAAAAAATCCTTCCGCTAAATCAAGAATTTGTTATATCAGATTCCGTTAAATCGGGAGTACAGGTAGTCGTCGACTTACGACCTAGATTGGTTACGGCCGACCGGTCGTAAGTTGATCTGGTCGTAAGTCGGCCTATGTTATAATTACCTTACGTATATTATACTGTAATGTGTAATGATAATATAATCATCTTTAAGTCATATTTTATCAACATTTTCTTTGTTCATTATTGTTACGGTCGTCAGGTTTAAGTAAATCACTGCATACTACAGTACAATTGGTTTATTATTTACACTGGGGCTGGGGCCAAAACTGTCGTACCGCCGGTCGTAAAGTCGAACAGACGTAAGTCGCATAGGTCGTAAGTCGACGACTACCTGTATACTGTATCATGCACGAGCATCTGCTGAAATGTGGCTTCTAATTGTCGAAGACATCTATAATTGTGGGGACAAAACAACCCTTCATCAAATACAGGTCGTCAATAGAGCAAGTGTTCCTGGAGCACCACATACTTCATATTACTTCAGTCATCTTATGTACATTACCATTAATGTACTTTATAATTTACTAACTCACCCAGGCAGACACTAGGGACCTAGCCAAGGGCTCTTGGGACTCACAATAAGTCACCCTATATTGGAAGTGCCATCTGGTGAATGACATTAAACCAGAAAAGTTTTAAATAACTTTTGTCACTTGGAATTGTAATGTGACTAATAAACTGGTTAATAAATCAGGACTAAGTATACATAAAAATCTTTTCCTAACTCACCGCTTCCCTCCGTCTTCGCTCTTGTTCCCTCAGCTTCTGTCGGTCACGGTCACTAAGCTTTGCATTATCATGAGAAGGTGTTGGAGTGGCAGGTGGATGAGAACTTGGTGGACCAGCAGGTGTTGCCAACTGCGGATGAGGTGATGTAGACGCAGTCATAGGAGTCGCCACTTTGGGACCAGGAGTTGGTCTTTCTTTTACAACAACTGGCTCTCGTCTGATGAAAAAAAAAAAACATATAAGGGGAAGTATGGTACAGTACATACTAAATTAAATTTCTTACATAACTAAGATGTAATGAAAAAAATTGACAAAATACGTACTGTATGTAACAGTATAAATGTTTAGAAAAACAGGATTTTTAATGAAATAAATATTGGTTCAGGTAACAGCAAAAATGATAATCTGTGGCCTTTACCAGTGTCCATAATACTGTATTGTCTTTGTAAGGAGATGTTAGATCTAAATAATCTAAGAACTTCTATTGAGGACAAAATTTACAAGTACAGTACTGTATGTATACAGCATTCACAGGGTCTTATATAAAATACTGTACAGTAATCTGGAGAAAGGAGTAATATCAAGGCATACTTTCCAAATGTGATCTCAAAACAGTTACAAAGAAGCAACACCATTCCAAAACAATACAAGTCAGAGAGTGATGACAAGGAATTATATATACAGTTGGGTCTCACATTACGCGGTTAATGTAACCCGGAGGGTACCGCGGAAAGTGAGGAACGCGTAAAGTGAACAACATAACATATGGGATTAATTGAAATGAAGTCCAGGCCGATCCCCAAACTCCACTTTTTGACGACACACAACTATGTTGTAGTAAAAATATTATCTTAACTTTATGATGGCATGCACACACAATTAATAATTAAGAGAAATATCAATAATATTAGGATTTTTAATACTTACATTAGTAGAAAAGATGGCTGGGCACACGGGGATGGGCGGTTGGTTCCGAGGCAGAAGGCAGATTATTGGCCCTCACCTGTATCACTTGTATCACTATCCACCACAGAGGCTTGCAGGGCCTCTTTGTCAAACCCCCCAAAGTTCATATAAGTCCATATCCTCACTATAATTATCACTATCACTGACTTGGGCCGGCTGTAGTGGGTGGCGGGTGAAGAACTGGTAATGTTTTGATGACTGGGCGACCTTGTGCGCACCATTTTCGCGCCTCTTACACAACATGGCGGATGGCGGGAGGTTTGGATCCAAAAATGGCACGGCTTGCCAGCTGCTCTCCGCGTAATGGGGTTCACGACCGTGGAATGTGAGCATGTTAGGTTCTGGCAAGGCACCGCGTTAACGGTGAAACGCGGAATGCGGGACCGCGTAATGTGAGGATTGACTGTATATATATATATATATATATATATATATATATATATATATATATATATATATATATATATATATATATACACACAGTAGTACCCTGATTTACGCGGTCAATTGAACCCACGGGGTACCGCATAAAGTGAACAACAGAACATATGGGATTAATTCCAATAGAGACTGGCCCAAGCCCCAAACTCCACTTTTTCCGACACAATACCTATGTTGTAGTAAAAATAACATCTTAATTTTATGATGATATGCATACACAATTAATATTTAAGAGAAATACAGTCGCCAGGTTAATGTCCATTCAAATAATGGACTCAACTGGCCCCCCCCCCCCCGACCTCTTCCCAGCTCACTGGCTCCTCCTTCTCTGAGAAATGTTTGGGTGAAAACACTAGATTTTAACGAATAGTAACAAATAATACCTCAGACTAAAGTTAGGATAATATAATTGACATTTCTGGATTCCTTGCAGGTCAGGGAATATTTTGAATGTAAACTTCATATATTTTGCACAAAAGATATAATATTTGCTTTAAGTAAACCAAATTATTACATTAGATCTAAAGTTTGTATGTCTGATGCAAAATCCACGATGTTTATATTCAAAATGACCATCATATTGTAAGAATTCCAGCAATGCAAATTATATTCTGGCCGAGTAATTTGTATGAATTTAATGAGCTAAAACAAATATCTTCAGGTAATAATAAAAAAAATATTCTTCACGACACTATCTGTCAATCAAAATACCCCACCTTGCCTCCCCCCTCCTGTCAATCAAAATACCCCACCTTGCCCCCCCCCCCCTCCACACCACGCCAGCTGGGTGGTCGGTCCCAACCCTACCCCCAAACCCCCCACCTTCCCTCCCTACCAGAGAAATGTTTGGGAGAAAACAGTATAACTTGTATTTACATTTTTAGTAATAAATAATACCTCAGACTAAAGTTAGGATAATATAATTGACATTTCTGGGTTCCTTGCAGGTCAGGGAATATTTTGAATGTAAACTTCATATATTTTGCACAAAAGATAAAATATTTGCTTTGTGTAAACCAAATTATTACATTAAATCTAAAATTTGTATGTCTAATGCAAAATCCATGATGTTGTTTTCAAAATGATCATCATATTGTAAGAATTCCAGCAATGTAAATTATATTCTGGCTGGGTAATTTGTATGAATTTTATGAGCTAAATAAAAAATTATACTTCACCCGCGTATATGAGTAGATGCACTGCGGAAAGTGAAAGTCCGGTTCTGGCGTGAGAATGAGAATCGTGGAAAGTGAAACCTTGTAAAGCGGGGTAATAGTGTGTATATATATATATATATATATATATATATATATATATATATATATATATATATATATATATATATATATATATATATATATATATATATTATATATATATATATATATATATATATATATATATATATACACACTTCATTTTTAGTCCATATAACACGCGGACTTTGAACATATAATCAACGACCTCACCAGCAAGGAATCGAACCCTCGACCTACTGGGTGTGACTAGGGAACGCTTACCGGCTAGGCCACAAGGACACTAAAAGCAGTTCTAGACTCTGTTATATTTCACACAAAGCCTGTTCATCGAGCTGATGGCGCCGTGAACCTCATTGGGAAACTGCCCGTGCCTCTTATGTGGTGTCAGTAGCATTTTACCGAATCCAGCTGGTATGAAACGCGAGGTACATATACATACAACATTTTTAGTCCATATAACACGCGGACTTTGAACATATAATCAACGACCTCACCAGCAAGGAATCGAACCCTCGACCTACTGGGTGTGACTAGGGAACGCTTACCGGCTAGGCCACAAGGACACTAAAAGCAGTTCTAGACTCTGTTATATTTCACACAAAGCCTGTTCATCGAGCTGATGGCGCCGTGAACCTCATTGGGAAACTGCCCGTGCCTTTAGTGTCCTTGTGGCCTAGCCGGTAAGCGTTCCCTAGTCACACCCAGTAGGTCGAGGGTTCGATTCCTTGCTGGTGAGGTCGTTGATTATATGTTCAAAGTCCGCGTGTTATATGGACTAAAAATGAAGTATGTATATGTACCTCGCGTTTCATACCAGCTGGATTCGGTAAAATGCTACTGACACCACATAAGAGGCACGGGCAGTTTCCCAATGAGGTTCACGGCGCCATCAGCTCGATGAACAGGCTTTGTGTGAAATATAACAGAGTCTAGAACTGCTTTTAGTGTCCTTGTGGCCTAGCCGGTAAGCGTTCCCTAGTCACACCCAGTAGGTCGAGGGTTCGATTCCTTGCTGGTGAGGTCGTTGATTATATATATATATGTATATATATATATATATGTATGTGTATATATATATATTTATATATATATATATATATATATATATATATATATATATATATATATATATATATATATATATATATATATATATATATATGTGGGGTGCTGGTGGTAGAGTGGTACCGCTCTTGCCTTCGCAAGCGAGATGTCACGGGTTCGAATCCCGGGCCGTTGGAAGTTGTTTTGACATACTTCCTAGCCCCCATTAGTCCCTGTTCACCTAGGAGTAAAGTAGGTACCTGGTGTACATCGAAAGTTGCGAATTTGTATTCAGGGACAAGTTGTTGGAGCTTCCTATAACTTGATGACATAAACCATTGACTCTTCAGGCTTCTATGCCCTTAACTCATGAGACATAAAGGCAAGCATGAACTGAGCATGCTTCCCTGTTGGGCGCTTCACCTTAGACAAGGATGTAGGGTCATTGCCTAATACCTGACCATTGTGGACCTGGTCTCACCCTCCTCTGTATATATACACCTTGGTTTGTATTTCTCTTTAGTCTGTACTCACCCCTGAAGATGTGAATTACACGAAAGCGCTTGGGAACTTCGTGTTTTCTTCTTTCCTTGTGGTTATCAGCATATACCTAGATCACGCGCACCTACAGTGATTTACTTGCATATATATATATATTTATACATTTATATATATATATATATATATAAAGAAAAGCCTCCCATAACGATGGTTCTACTGACAACGATTCATATTTAAAAACCTTGGTTAATTCAGGACCCAATTCAATTTCCATCATTATTTTCTTTGTATTTGCGATGAAAATATTAAACCAAATTAAGTAAAATTACATTTTCAAATAAATATTAACTAAATCCTAATATGCATAAGAAAAAAAAAATAAATAAAATAAATAAATAAATAAAAAATAACACGCTTTGCGTACAGAGGCTGCCGGGCTTGTGATGGTGAGGCCAGTATAAACATTCGCAGCTGACGGGCTCTTTGTTTTCACGCATATGAACAGGAAAAGGAGAAAAACATTCTCAGGTTTCTTACAGCATTTTTTGTGTCCCTATTCAACATGAGCAAGAGAGCAAGATATGATAGTGCATCTTTAAAAGCAAAAAGAAAATGTATAAGCTTAGCCGAGAAACTAGATGTGTTAAAACGATATGAATAAGATGAGAGGTCTGTGGATATTATATGGAGCAAGCAATGAACATAGTATTATTTTCTGAAGTGGATCCAGGGGGGTGCTGGTGGAGCAGTACCGCTCTTGCCTCGCAAGCAAGATGTCCCGGGCCGGCAGAAGTTTTTTGGACACTCTTTCTAGTCCCCTTCGTCCCTGTTCACCAAGCAGCAAAGTAGGTACCTGCTGTAAATCAAAATTTGCGAATTCGTATTCAGGGACAAGTTGTTGGAGCTTCCAATGACTTGCTTGGACATAAACCATTGACTCTTCACTCTTCAGGCTTCTATGCCCTTGACTATTCAGGCTTCTACGCCCTTAACTCATGAGACATAAGGCAAGCATGAACTTAGCATGCTTCCCTGTTGGGCGCTGTAAATGCTTCTGCACTTCACCTTACACAAGAATGTAGGGAAGGGGGGGGGGGGTGTGCCCCCCCCCCCAAAAAAAGAAAAAAAAGTGGATTCATTAACAGAACGAAGCATTAAAATTAACAGGGACGTAAAAAACACATATGACTTCTACATAAAGATGTATAATGAGAAGAGAAAGCGGCTATGAAAGGTTCTTTCGACAGCTTTATTATTCAAAGGCCTAAACTACCAACTTCAGCATCATAAGCAGCTTTAGCAACAACTTCAGGTTCAGTAACAGTTTCTGCAACAGCTATGATATCTATGGAAAGCTTCAGCTTCAGCCAGAGTTGAACCTGATTAACGAAATCATCTGCGTAAAAACTCGCACAATATTCATTGGCTGTCCTATGTTTTAAACGTTACCACCATTTGTGAGTAGAATTTTTATTTTACATTCGTAAGTAATATTTAAAACATACAGTGGTCCCTCGGTTAACGAGCGCCTCTGTTAACGATTTACCTTCCATAAGATTCTTAACTTCGGTTAACGAGTTTTTTACGAGCCGACTTCAACATGTTTTCGCTTGCATTTGGCGGTCCACCAGCTGTAGTATTAGTCCGCCAATACAGTAATCGGTTTTAGGGCTTAAATTCCTTACTATTTTAGTAAATATCAAGAAGTTTATACTATTCAATAATTTTAAAAGTTTAATATTAATTTTTTTAGTCATTTTAACAATTATTGAACATAATTGAAGGTAAAGAAACTAGTTTCTGGCGTGCCATCCAGCCTGTTAACACACCAGACAGGCGTTAATCTCTCTCTGTTTTCAGTGGAGGTAACATCTTGCTTGAGACTCTCTTCAACTAAACGCTTTTTTTGTGTGTTTCCAAGCAAATTAATTATTGGTCATTTTGAAATAAATTTTACATATTGACAATATATAATGCAGTGCAGTGTTGATTTAAAGAAAATAATCTTGAAATACACCAAGAGAACTAAAATTTTATGGGTGAAATGGTGCCATGGGGTGACTTCTCTTCCACCCCCATTCTAATTCCCATCATCATCGTCATCATCCAGGAGCCTTCTACATACACACCTCAAAGTAAGTGTACTTTTCTACCTTTTTTGTTGAATTTAGGCAATTTTCGGTGAGCTGGAACCAATTACCCAAAAACCCATTGAAACAATGGTTTCGGTTAACGAGTTTTTCGGTTAACGAGCAACCTGCTGGAACAGATTGTGCTCGTTAACCGAGGGACCACTGTATATGAACAGTAATAATTATTGCTTTCATATTCATATGTAGAGAAATGACGATGTTTTCACATATACGCACTTACATACGATGGCGTTCCCAATCTATTTCGTTTTTTCTTTACCATTAATGGTTAGCTACTCCTATTGTTCCATTTATTAACATTAAATAACATTACTTAATACATACACATTCAATTTTTTACATTAATTTTACTACAGCAACAACCAGGGTCTTATTTCTTCAGTTTCTTATGTATAAGTAGAACCATCGTCATTCATCACGGGTGTTGTAAACATGAACAAAAACAATGCCGTCTCGTTTCCTCTTGTGTGTTTTTATATTCTACATATTATTCATGAATTGCATTGTTCATTTCGCATATATATATATATATATATATATATATATATATATATATATTTTATGAAAATCCACAATGAAAACGTGGATAAGATAAATCTTGATAAAATCACACGGGAAAATGGAAACAACGGAGTACCTTAGCTTTCGTCTTTATTCAAGACATCTTCAGAGGCAACTGGATTACATGGACAGAGAGAGGCTTAAATATACAGGGTGACCTAAAAACATGAGGTCAGGTCAAAATGATGACATCCACTAATCCCCACACCAACACACACGTAGAGGAGCTTAAGAGAAGGGTGGTGACGTGACTAGTCAAGTCAGGTCAGAAAAAAGGGGACCCACAAAATAACTATCATACATCTAGATCAAAGGTTTTTAAAGCATTTTTAACCTTGGGCCACTGACAAATAAATTTATGTAACATATTATCAGTTTTGAACTGACCATCACTAAGGTTTATTGATTTTAATTCCTTAATCAAACTAGCTTCAACAAGAAGTCTTTCTGTGACACAAGATGATTTGAAAACTTCTAAGCTTTTTTCCCAAGCAATGGGGTGATTATTATTCCTAACATGAACGAACAAGGCACTGCTTTCAGATGCCTTGTTCGTTCATGTTAGGAATAATAATCACCCCATTGCTTGGGAAAAAAGCTTAGAAGTTTTCAAATCATCTTGTGTCACAGAAAGACTTCTTGTTGAAGCTAGTTTGATTAAGGAATTAAAATCAATAAACCTTAGTGATGGTCAGTTCAAAACTGATAATATGTTACATAAATTTATTTGTCAGTGGCCCAAGGTTAAAAATGCTTTAAAAACCTTTGATCTAGATGTATGATAGTTATTTTGTGGGTCCCCTTTTTTCTGACCTGACTTGACTAGTCACGTCACCACCCTTCTCTTAAGCTCCTCTACGTGTGTGTTGGTGTGGGGATTAGTGGATGTCATCATTTTGACCTGACCTCATGTTTTTAGGTCACCCTGTATATTTAAGCCTCTCTCTGTCCATGTAATCCAGTTGCCTCTGAAGATGTCTTGAATAAAGACGAAAGCTAAGGTACTCCGTTGTTTCCATTTTCCCGTGTGATTTTATCAAGATATATATATATATATATATATATATATATACATACAGTCAACCCTCACTTTACGCGGTCCCACATTCCGCGTTTCCACTTTTGCGCGGTACCCTGCCGAAACCCGGGATGCTCACATTCCGCGGTGCGAATACCCCTTTACGCGGAGAGTGTCCAGCTCGACGCTATTTTTAGATTTGCCCCTCCCGCCTGCTCCCGCCTCCGCCTGGGCAAGCCGCGCGGTAAGGATGCGCAGTGCATGTCTCTGTTGCGTTATCAGTGACGTCATATGACGTATCAGATTGTGATTGGCCTCGTGGATGACCCAACATCATACTTCTCACACAAGTTCCGTACCGATGCACCTTTATCTAATTTCTGCAATAGTTCAACCTTTTCCTGGATATATAGTGACTTGTGCTTACGCTTAGAAGCACTATCACCACTATCACTGCTTCGTGGTTTCTTTGAAGACATTTTGAAGGGTTAAATGTTGTACTCTGTATAGACAAACAGAGAGAGAGAGCTGAACTGCCGGATGTAAACAAACCCTAATTTCCCGCGCCTTTGTTGATTTTTTTTTTACGGGGATTAGCCCACCCGGGCACAGGTCACTGACCTATCTACCTATTGAACAAACTAAAATCGTTCCGGACCACGGGAGTTTCCGGACCACAGAATGCCGGACTAGAGAGGTACAATATATATATATATATATATATATATATATATATATATATATATATATATATATATATATATATATATATATATATATATATATATATATATATATATATATATATTATGGATACAGGCAACCACCATCTTACGGATTCCTGGGTTATGGATAGTCACCCTTATGGAATTTTTAAATTATGACCAAAAAAGTTGTGATACGGACCAAAAACTCGCCCTTACAGAATTTGGGTACATCAAAACAAAAATAAAAATCAAAGACAAAAATTGCGATACATATACAATAAGAAAGAAATTCCCCGAAATTACCAAATTTATTTTGTGTGAATTCTTGGTGGTCGCTACAAGATGGTTGGAGGGCAGCTCACCTCTCCAGCTGCCAGCAGCCACAACAACAATGGTGCTGCTCAGTTTGAATTCTTTCCCCAGTTTGTGTTCAGTTATACATCTGTGTTACTGTCTACTGTTACTCAAGATGAGTAGAAAAAGACCATAAAATTCAAGTAAAAACAGTAAAAGATTCCATAAAGGAATTACGTTGGACTATATACATGATGTTTTAAGGAGGTAACTCCTAGTAACTCCGATCACACCACCTTACCTCACATCACTACCTCCTGTAGCACTCATCATCGTTTCTGGCGAGTTAAATTCAAGTGTGTGCATTTATTGTCTTGTTACATCATGAATGAATTATCATATGTGTCTATTTTCATTAATATATGTGCTTATGTTAAGTTTTTGGGCCCCAAAAAATTTCCATTGGAACGCAACTCAACTTATATAATGGAAGTCAATGGGAAAAATGGTTTCGCGATATGGAATTTTGTGATACAAAAATTTTCAGGATCAGAACCTTCCATAACCCGGGGAATGCCTCTCTCTCTCTCTCTCTCTCTCTCTCTCTCTCTCTCTGTGTGTGTGTGTGTGTGTGTGTGTGTGTGTGTGTGTGTGTGTGTGTGTGTGTGTGTGTGTGTGTGTGTGTGTGCGTGCGTGCGTGCGTGCGTGTGTGTGTGTGTGTGTGTGTGTGTTTTGAACATAAAACAACTCAACCCTTGTCTGCAGAAAATTCTCAGGTCTGTATACAAATTAGGAGGAACCCATAAGATATTACAGGTACCTCTACAAGGACTATACAGTATATGAATTATGGGAATTAAGGTACCGTACTGTATATATGGCTTCTAGTGGATATTTATATGTCCAACAAGAATTACTGTATTTTATGGCATATAAGACGCATGGCCATACAAGATGCACCCCCCATTTTAGCAGGAAGTATTTAGGAAAAAAAATTTTGTGTGAATTTTCCTCCTGTAGCTACAGTTTTCTTAAAATAATATATACCATACCAGTAAATGTGAGGAATAAATAAATATAATACCAATAAATAAGTTACAACAAAAAATACTGTACGTATTGCCAAACCAATAAATAAAAGCCAAATGAAAATTTAACAGTAGCTATTTGCATATACTCCCTGGTTCAACATAGCAACGCAGACAATACCTCCAACGATTCCCTAGCAACGCCCCCACCTATATGCCTCGTCTCCTCCCCTCTCTCACTGAGCCAGCTAACTCGTGTGCAAAGAAATGTATATTCCCTTATGTGTTTGCCCTAAGGACAATTATTTCTTTTATTTTTTCACAATATGTACGTAGGATTGTAGGATGGTGTGTGCATGTAAATGAGTGAATATAAATGAAGAAATTTACATATATCTACCCGAAAATACAAGACAGAAAACAACCGTAACATCACACAGCTTGTCCCTGTAGCCGTTAATTATTATTATTATTATTATTTTATTAGCCTGGTGGTTACAGTGACAAGTCTAACCTGGCCATAATGCTGCCAGTGATGTTAACAGATGCAAATGTGAAAAGAAAGTTATCTGTAACTCTTCATTTGTATCAGGTATTTGTAGATTGAAAAATAAATGGTGCAGGTATGGCATTAATAGATTGTAATGCTTATAAATTTAGCCTACTGGAGACAGCAACTGGGGGATTCATTAGCTTATGGGAGACCTCAACCTCACAATAGGGCGTGGCTGATTTTTTTCTCCACTTTTCAGACAAAAAAGTGCATCTTATATGCAGTAAAATATGGTAATTAGACAAAAACTAATGATGCACACCTAGTATTGCATAACCAGCAAATGAAGGGGAGCCTCTATTGATTTCACCTTCGGTACACTTATCTAAGGACTACATAGATTTAAATAATATAAGGATTCCTAATCTACATTTAACATGAAGTGGACAATAAAAAAATTAAACACGATAAAACCTTGTTGAACTTGAAACCCGAGGGGTAAAAATTTCTAATTGTATGTCATAGTAAACAGAGTAAAAAAAAAAAAATCATAAGTGTTATGGGGATACGGTTTGGAAATTTTTTCCTAACTCATTCATTAATGACTCAGTATATTGGTATGCTGTCATAGTTCTCCATAATACCACCAAAAATAAAACTACAAGATAATAATATAACACCAACCTCTGCAGCTCCTGAGTAGCTCTTGCCTCCTTTGCTTGCTCCATGGCTCTCTCTAGTGCTTCTTCTTCTGCACGAGCCCGTTCTCGTTCAGCTTCTTGCCTCGCTCTTTCTTTTTCTACCTGCTCCTTTTGTTGCCGTCTTTGTTCTTGCTGTTCAATAATTTGACGTTGCTGTTGGAAATAATACATAGGATTTTCCAGTTTTAGACACAAAAGTACACACACACACATACACACAGGCTTTCAACTCTTTGCAGCGCTGAGCATAAAACCACTTAATGCTCTCTATCTTCATATAATAAAATATTTACAGTATTATATCATGAACAAACCCTCAGGTATAAGGACTGGCAGCCATGGCCAATCATTCCAAACGTTTGTGGGCTCTCATTACCAATTCTCCTTCATTGTGTATCTCTTTGGGTACCCAGCTTAACATTTCATTCAAATATTCTAATCTCTGATCTCCCCTGACCCTCCTACCATCACTTTTACACTGTAAAATCTCCACAATTATCACATCTAATTACTGTATAAGACCACAGTAACTAATTTTCTGAAACCTTATTTCAATAATGCATCTAACTTTACTATTAGCTCTTCAATCTAAAGTAAATCTTTATATTTTGTATAAATTTACTGCTGATTTTCAATTACTAATACATTTTCTATAGGAGAGCTAAACAAGGAATTTTGAAAAGAATCATATTTTTTTTTTTTACAGTACAGTACAATACAGTACAGTACAGTATATAAAATGAGTATGAATGCTTACCCTTGCTTCCTTCTCCTTTGCAACTCTCTTAAACTGTGCAAAGGAATCACTAGCAGAAGTCTTGAGTGAGGTTGAAGCAGTGGGAGATGGGACAGCACTCTGGGCTAGTGAAGACCATGAGCTTAGGTTCTTGGGCGTTGGTTTGGGTTTATTAAATGATCCTCCACCTGATGACTTTGGAGTTTCAGGCGCTGATGACGGAGGTTTTTTCTCTTGGGCAGCTAAATAGCTGGCAAGTGCTGATGCCTCTGCTGCATGTTGTCTCTGTAATGCTTGAGCATCTGCATGAAGCTCTTCTTCAGCTTGTTTGCGCATAAGAGATGGGTCACCTTGGGTTTGTGAAACTGTTGGGTAGTATCCTAAACTAGTGTCAAGACCTGCTGCTTTTAGATCAGCTAAACTTGTTTCTGGTAGGTGTGAGGATATATCTTGCTGAGAATCATGACCACCAGCCATCAATGGATTGTGTGGCGGTACTGCACTGGAGGTAGTAGCCACAGACATAGCAGCATTACTTGCAGACACAGCATCAACAAGACTAGGCAACATTCCACCAGGTACAGCACTACTCAAGCCCTCTAGCCCAGTTGGTCCTAAAGATGATAACCCACCCAATCCTGTGATTGCACTTATCCCTGCTAAACTATGAACCAGTGACTGAGCCACACCTAGTGGCATGTCGCCAGAAAACCCATTTGAGACTGAAGGATGAGGGAGTCCAGTTACATTATGACCTAGCGGTGCCCCTGAGAGTGGGTGTTGGTGTTGCTGTTGTTGGTGATGATGTTGTTGTAGATGATGGTGGTGCTGCTGCTGAAGCTGTTCTAATTGTTCTTGTAACTGCAGCTGTTGTTGATGTAAATGCTGCTGTTCTTCTGTTGTTGGCAGGGAATGTGATGGATGCTGGGGTTGCTGTTCATGATGATGATGTGCTTGATGATGTTGGGAGTGCTGCTGTTGATGTTGCTGGCTCTGTTGTTGGTGGTGATGGTGTTGTTGTTGTTGTTGATGTTGCTGTTGTTGTTGTTGTTGTTGTTGCTGCTGTTGCTGTTGTTGTTGTTGTTGTTGTTGTTGCTGTTGTTGCTGCTGCTGCTGCTGCTGCTGTTGTTGTTGTTGTTGCTGCTGCAGTTGCTGCTGCTGTTCTTCTTGCTGTTGTAATTTTTGTTGCTGTTTTTGCTGCTTTTGCTGTTCTAATTGTTGTTTTTGATGTTCGAGCTGCTGTTTTTGTTGTTCTAGCTGCTGCTTTTGTTGAAGCTGCTGTTGTTGTTGTTTTTGTTGTTGCTTTTGTTTTTCTTGAAGTTGTTTTTCTTGTTCTTGTTGTTGTTGTTGTTGAAGCTTTTGTTGTTCTTGTTGCTTTTGTTGTTCTTGTTGTTTCTGATGTTCATGGTGCTGGTCTTGTTGTTGTTGCTGTGCCTGTTGTTGTTTGCTGGTGTGTTGAGTCTGGGCTTTAGGAGCATTACTTCCGGTCAATATATTTTTTAATTCTGACTTCACTGGATCTTCTAATTTTACATCTGCCGATACTGAAATTAAAATAACAATAATAATAATCAAATAAGCCCACACAGCAGAGTAAATATTGGTACAACCTGCAGGGTTACTGAGTCAACAGAATATAGTACTATGCTTCACTACTTCTCACTCTGATAACTTTATTCTCTACTTCAGTACTTTTCACTCTAACAACCCTATTCTCTGCTTCATTATTTCTCACTTAAATACCCTTTTCAAGCATAAAAGAAAGCTGACATAATACAGGTTGATAACCCTTTATCCAAAATTCCGAAAACCGAAAAGCTCTAAGAACCGATTGGGGGGGGGAGGGCATTTTTTTTTTTTTTTTTTAAATAGGGATTAGCCCACCCAGGCATAGATCACTGAACCACACCAGGGCCTGGGGGTCGAAAATGTAATAGTAATAATAATTATAACAATAATTATTCATAGTAAATAAAATTTTTAATAAAAATACAAAATAAAATAATAATCATAACAAAAATAATAATAAAATATAATAAAATTAATATTAATAATAACAATAATACTGTAATAATAAAATAATAATAATAATATTATATTTTCACCCCCGAAAAATTCCAAAATGCCTCTGGCCCCAAGTATTTCGGTTAAAGGATTGTCAACCTGTAGTTCCTGCCCAATTATGGTCCCACTAAGGAAGGTGTAAGGTTTTCTACATTCATTGCTTGCCCTCCTCGGTCATAAATTTATTTAATCCATGGGTACCTGTAAGCCATCCTCAAAATAGAACCAAACTAGGTACATGATTGAAGTCATTTGTGAAGGACTGATGAAAACATCCAAAGAAAGAAAAAAAAAATTTTCTAAATAGTATCATGGAGAGGTTATCAATTTCCATAGCTACCTATGAAGAGCTAAACAGAAGAAAAAGTATTCTATAAATTATGGATTTCAGTGGAGCCTCTAAATTTCATATGTTCTTGATTTGTTAAAAGATTGAGTCGATTTATGGTAGTTAAAAAAAGTGTGAAAGTTAGCAATTGTTTGCATTAGACCAAATGAGTAACTAAAGAATAATAAGGTCTTTGTATTTAAGTATGATTTAATAGTGAATACCAGACATAAGAGTAAATCCTTACCTGCAGAAGAGACTTTACTTCCAGAAGGCCCAAGAGTGACCTTCAAGCTTTGTACGCGACCAGTGGAATTCTCCTTGGATGAACCTTTGCCTAAAAGTGAAAGATATTCTAATTTTATGTACCCATCACCACTCAAGATGAAATGCAACATTATTACTGCTTAAGATACACATGGAATGTGTGAACATCTAAAAAACAAGAATTTCAGTATTTAATAATGAATTATAATAAAATATGGATAATATAACTCTTTTACATAAACTACTTTGAAAACAAACAAGTCAATTGTATTTTTTAAATACTTTTTAAGTTTAGCTGCTTCATAAAAAACAAACCAAAAAAAACATGACATACCATTTAACCTTTTTGTACAGAACAATTGTGATTGATAAAGAGAACTGCATGTCAAGGTCATCTTGGCAAAGGGTGTTGGGACTTATGATTTGAGACAATTAAAAAAAATTTTAAGCTTACGTTAATCTGGGTTGGTAGTGTCATGTGCACAGCTGGTCAATCAGCCTTACCAAGACTAAACAAATCTAACAATAATGGAAAGCAGCTTCCCTGGCGTATGAGTCATTTGAAAACTGACCGGTGACATTAACCCATCAGAACACTCCCAAGCAGAACCTACCTTGCCCAAGAGGCTATCTGTATTCTGAAGAAAGGACACTGTCCTGTCAGATCTGAGCAAATTTCAGCACAAATGGCTACTCACCCAGTTGAATCAAAGTTCATGAAGTAAACGCCATCTCTGATACCGAGTTGCTTCAAAAGCCTGAATGAACAGATGCAATGGAACAAACCCTATTGCTGGTTCACAGAACTCGCATTCCTCTGGTACAGACTTAGGTTTCAAATTTCATTCCTTAATTTCATTTACCTTTGACTGTCAACATATGTTGTCTATTCTGTTCTGTACTTCTATAAATTTACAAGGACAATTAATCTCTTCCATTTATCTTTTCATGCTGGCAGTGTCAACCTGTGCCAAGCTGTCCTTTATGAAGAAGTACAGTATATACAGTACACTATTTGTGTTGTGAGTGGTGTTTGATGGTTCATATGCCTGCCAACTTGTTCACTATGCAAGAATGCTTTATTTGAACATGATTCTAGTGGAAGCCTGATGGTGTGTCAGTCATAAGAATCAAATTCCCCACATACGTTATATGTGCTTAAAGCATCTACTGTATATAAGCTTAGCATTTCAAGTGTATTGAAAGTTTTATATAATGATGAGTTTTGTAACTTGCCCACAGAGTAAGGCAGATAGTCTGTCATGGTCTTACTGACCATTCTGTGTGTGTAGAAATTTAACTTGAAAAATTAGAAGCCCTACCTATTAACTAATGGTTAATATGTGATGCATTACATCTGGTCACAAAAATCAACTCAAAGTAAATGAAGTATAACTAGGTAGATCTTGTTTATTATATGCTAAACTATATCATTTACTAATGACTTAATCAAAATTAAAACCCACATCATTAAAATATTATAAAAATCTAATATTACTTTTTTTGACTAATAACACTTTGTAATGTTTAACTATGCACTTTAGTTACAACTGGTGTTTATAAGGGATGTAATAGTGTATACTGTACTGTACTGTGTTGAGGAAGAAAACTACAGTAATAGAAAGTCTTGGTGGTTCCTGAAACATAACCAATACTTTATGGATTTATAATTTCATGATTACATGCCTCACCTTTGGTGACACAATTTCATTAAAAATAAGGGTTTAGTAAAAAAGATTTCAGTCAGGTTTACTACTTCTCTTCTAAAGAGTAAGCTTTCTGGTTTCTATTACCATTTCAAGCATGTTGTCCTCCCATTCAGTCTTCTCTTGATGATTTCTTCTTTCCAGTTGTGTGAGAGAGGACAAATCATGGAGTACTAGATCAATGTGTCCTCCAGTTATCTATTGGTTGTAGATACTGTACAGTATTTCCAAAAAGTCACTTGTTTAGGAGAGATATTCTCAGAGCTCAAATCTAATTCCTGGGGGTGAGCTTCTTTTCTTCCTTCCTTTAATTTTCTTAATACAGATTGTAACTGAATTTTCTCTTTTTCCAGAAATTTTATTTGGAATTTTCTGCAATTTATTATTACTCTATCAAATGTTTGCCAAGTAGCCAAAGGAATTAAACTTTCCTGTTTTATTGTCTGGTGATGCTGGCTTCTTTAGTTTCTTTTTATTGGGTGACACTCTTTGGGCTGAAGTACGGTATAGTTTTCTATCTCTAATACCGAGTCTTGCCGTTCTTTATGACACAATACAGTTCTTGCCTTTCTAAGTTTTGAGTCTCATGTGGGACATTTTGCCAACCCTCAACTTTGAGACTGATGGTGAATGTAAAGAGAATACAGGTACTCCTTGACTTACAACCACCCGGACATACGACCGTCGCATTCGTATAAAATATCTTTCAAATTACGTATTTTCGAGTCCCGACATTAGTGATCGCGCTGTGTACTGACAAAATTTTTGTTTGAAATTCCCTTTAAAATGGCTGGCAAGTGTAAAAGTGAGAGTTCTCGTGGTGCTGAGAAGAAAAAGAGACACCCATTTTAGATTTTCTATGTATTATTTTCACCTTTTCGACTTACGACCTGGTCGTCGGTCCCTAACCCCGTCGTAAGTCGAGGGCTGACTGTACTGTACAGTATTCTTATATTATTATGTACTGTACATCTTACATGTACTGTACACATGTTCTCTTAGAACTTTCCTTCAATTGTTGAGTAAGTGTTCTTATGCCTCTGGCATTCCTTTTCAACTGCTGACAACACAAGTCTGATAATGGACTCCTTGAGTCAGAGGTTGTATCCTCATTAGTTTCCTCTACTGATCTGGATTTTTATTTACTGTAAACCACCAAGACCTTCATTGGAGCTATAACAGATTTTTCCATGTTTATGGCTATTTTGAATCCAGTTCTTAAAGGTTAACTTCTTCCCATTTTCTAAAAGAACATTCTCTTCCTTGGAGAGATATTGTGAGGTGTCATCAAGCATTATTTCCAAGTGGTCTTCTTGATTTCTTTATGCAGCCTTGCAATTTCTATTCCCAACACTTCTTTCTCCCAAATATGAGTGATTATATTTTAATTAAGTTTGGGGACAGATATGCTGTGCTATGAACTAATCTATTACAGGTACTGAACTTAATACTGAGCATCATTATCTTTTCTGGTCTTTTTGGCTCTTAATTAATAGGTTCTTCTAATCTGATTATACTCTTTCTGGTTGAGTGATTACAGTAACCTCAACAATAATTGGTGATGAAAGGAGCTGTAGAATCTAAAAATAGTATAGATAATGCACGGACATGCATGCATAAGAACATAAGAAAATAAGGAGTTTGCAATAGGCCGGTTGGCCTGTGCATAGCAGCTCCTGTTGAGAGTTACTACCACTCTTTATCATCCATGAATCTATCTAGCCTCCCTTTAAAATTTTCTAGCATTCCAGTACTTACTACAAAGTTGCTAAGCTTGTTTCACTTGTCCACCACCCTATTTGTGAACCAGTTCCTTCCTATCTCCCTCCTAAACCTAAACTTATTCAACTTAAATCCGCTGCTAAGAGTCCTATCCTGCTTGGATATTATAAGAACTTTCTCTTTATCTCCTTTATTGTTTCCTTTCACCCACTTAAATACTTCTATCATATCTCCCCGCACTCTTCGTCTTTCTAGGGAACGCAAATTTAGTTTCTTTAATCTGTCTTGATATGGAAGGTTTCTAAGACCCGGAATTATTTTCGTCATTCTTTGCTGCATCGACTCCAGTGAATTGATATCCATTCTATAATAAGGGCACCATAACTGAACAGCATAATTGAGGTGCGGCCTGACTAGCGCAAGATATAGTTGCATTATGACCTCCGCACTCTTATTACTTACATTTCTAGATATAAAACCTAATACTCTGTTTGCCTTATTTCGAACATTAACGCACTGTTTTCTAGGCCGTAGGTCCAGGCTTACAAGTACAGTACCCCTAAGACACAAGTCGACTTCTCTAGGTTGATGTTGTTAAGGCTGTATACATTGACAGTATTTGTTCCTCCAATATTAAGTATGCTGCACTTGCTGGTGTTGAATTTCATTTGACACACACACACACACACACACACACACACACACACACACACACACACACACACACACACACACACACACACATTTAAATTAAATATTTGACATTGAAAGAAATTTAATAAAATTCAAAAAGGGAAAACAATGATGCTCTGGTTAAGGAAAATAAACCAGACACCATAATGATCATCACTTTCCCTGATATAATGCAAGCCACCTACAACCAAGAGCAAAAATATATTCTCCTCCATTCATTCTCTGTAACTGTTAAACAACTGACTGATGCTCTCTTATTAACACAATCTATTGCCTCGTGGATGTTCATGTCCGTCAGATCTAGTACTTCTTTCAAACCATCCTTCCATCTCCTTCTTGGCCTTCCCCTCTACTCCCTTCCATTCACAATCTCTACCAATTATTTCTTTTTCTTTTTTTCTTTCAATATACCCATACCAACTTTACAAACCCTGCTTAACTCTATTAAAAAATTCTTTAATTTCTGTATCTCCATCTAACTTCTGTGGATCTTATCTACTAAATATACTGCTTTCAAGAACATCATTTCTGTTGCATCAATACCAATAGTTCATGCTTCACTCCCATATACCACTACTGGCTGCACAATTCCTCTCTGTATATTCCCAAGTTTACTTCCCTTAACACAGTTCTCTCTTTCCAAAATGTAACTACTGTGTCACCTTCGTTCCCTCAACACCCCATTGATTCACTTTGTCATCCACTGTTACATTAGCTGACACACCCACTCACAGGTATCTTTCAATGCCCCACTTCTTCGATTCTATCCATTTAAGCTGGCAATATATTCTCCCTGTTTCCCATATTTAAGCACCATACCTCTTTCGTTCATATTCATTATCAATTTTCTCCTATTATAGTACACACAATCTTCAAGTTCGTTTGCTAATACTTGCAATTTTCCTTCCAGAATAACCACCAGGATAGTACCATCCGAAAACACCAGCTGCTTTATCTTTGTAACCTGTATCCCTATTTGCCAAACTTGCTTTCTATTCCAGTACTGCACAATTTTTTCACCTAAAAAACTATAAAGTAAACACACACACACACACTCAAACAATTACCACCACACACACCACTCTCAGGCCATTACTACCACACAAACCTCTCAGACCATTACCACCACACACACCACACTCAGACCATTACCACTACACACACCACACTCAGACCATTACCAGGGGCAAACCTAGTGGGTGACAGAAGGGGCAGCCGCCCTGGGTGCCAAGGTAAGAGAGGCACCAAATTGCCGATGAATTTTAAAAATATTTTTTTTAAAAGGAAGATAACAAAACAAAAAGATTACTCTAGCAGAAAAGCCTGTACTGTACTACCGCTACACTGGATAGGTTAATTCATAATCTCCAATTTATAAATACCGGGTATTAAATATATTTATTATTAACACTTTTCAAGTGTCAATATAACATTGTTTTGGTGGTGACTGGCAACCCGCCTGGCGCCCTATGTGTCTGTTTGCTGCCGAGCAGCGCCGCCGTCATTAGTATACCCATTACTCTTTCGTAACGTGTTGGAGCTGGACAGTGCCTTCTGCCAAATTTAATCATATCATTGTAAGTTTATTTTCTATAGGATTCTCTCTCACTTGCTTGCTTGCTTGCTTACTGACCTTTCTTACTGGATTTTAGGATTAAGAGTAAAATCTGGTCAATTTGTCATCAGAATTATCCTAGATTATTATTGAACCTGTTTACGTGGAGAGTAAAGGAATTTCATAATGAAGTTTAACAATCCACTGGGTTATGGTATTTTGTGAACTGAATGTAGACCTTGTATATTTTGAACAGCAAATGGGTGATTACTTATACAGGTAGTCGTCGACTTACGACCTATGCGACTTACGTCTGTTCGACTTTACGACTGGCGGTACGACAGTTTTGGCCCCAGCCTCCTGACGCTGCCGGGAGCTGGAGCCGCGCGCATCCCCGCGCTCAATTACAAACACGCTCGCTGGTACAGCACACTTCCCTCCGTGTCTGTTTGCCTTGTGCCTTTCTTTTGTCTCGGAAATTTTTCTTGAACCACCACCCCCCCCAAGATGTCTACCAAGAGGAAACTGTCTTCATCTACTCCTCAACCTGCCAAGAAGCAAAGAAAGGCCATTGATTTAAACACTAAAATGATGGTGATTAAACAGCACGAAGGGGGTAAGAAAGTGAATGAGATTGCACGTGATCTGACGCTATCACACTCTACTGTGTCGACGATTTTGAAGGATAAAGAAAGGATTTGTGAAGCTGTGAAAGGTTCTGCACCCATGCAAGCGACAGTTATAACGAAGCAACGGACTGGGCCTCTCCACAAAATGGAGAAATTACTTTACATTTGGATGGAAGATCAGATCCAGAAACGGACACCGTTAAGCCTTTTTACTGTGCAGACGAAGGCTAGAAGTCTATTTCAGACTTTGAAGGAGCGCGCCGGAGAAGACTACAGTCAAGAATTTGCAGCAAGTACTGGCTGGTTCAAGAGATTCAAGAAAAGATTTCAATTTCATAATGTTCGAGTGACTGGGGAAGCAGCGAGTGCAGACGAGGAAGGAGCACGCAAGTTTGTTGACAGTCTGGATGAATTAATTACGGATGAGGGATATCTAGCAGAGCAGATATTTAATGTGGATGAAACGGGATTGTATTGGAAACGGATGCCAGAACGCACTTACATCCAAAAAGAAGCCAAAAGCATGTCTGGATTTAAAGCATTTAAGGATAGGCTTACTCTGCTGCTTGGCGGGAACATCGCGGGGTTTAAGCTGAAACCTTTCCTAATCTTCCATTCAGAAAACCCGCGGGCGTTGAAAAATGTAAACAAGCACACGCTGCCCGTTTACTTTCGTTCTAACCGTAAAGCATGGATGACACAGGCACTGTTTGAAGACTGGTTTGTAAATTGTTTTATTCCTCAAGCTCGTGAATATTGTTTGACGAAAGAAATTCCTTTCAAGATTTTATTGCTACTGGACAATGCGCCTGGACATCCACCTCATCTATCAGATATTCATCCGGACGTGAAAGTGATTTTTATGCCGCCAAACACGACTTCAATTTTGCAGCCTATGGACCAAGGTTCAATTGCTACTTTCAAGGCTATCTATCTCCGAACCACCTTTGCCCAAGCCATAGCCGCTATAGATGCCGACCCAGAACTATCGTTGCGTGACTTTTGGAAACAGTACAACATTCTTATGGGTATCAAGAATCTGGCAAACGCCTGGGAGGCTGTGACGGAGAAGTGCATGAATGGCATCTGGAAAAAGTGCGTTAAGCGCTATGTTCATACTTTTGCAGGATTTGACAGTGAAAATGAGCTTGAAGTTATTCGGGAAAAAATAGTAAAACTGGCAAAAGATCTTTCTTTGGAATGTGAAGTGGAAGATGTTGAGGAGTTGCTAGACCAAGAATCAGAGGAACTTACAAATGAAGAGCTAATCGAATTGGAAGAAGAAAATGTAGCAGAAGAAGAAAGGAGAGAAGCAGCGGATAACGAAGAGGAGGAGGAGCCACAAAGGACGTTCACCACTAAGGGATTATCAGAAGGTTTATCTCTACTAAATAAACTTCTTGCCCATTTTGAAGGAATGGACCCAAACATTGAACGATTTGCAAGGATTGAGCGGATGGCACGCAATTCGTTTCATCCATATCAAGAAATTTACGAGGAGAAGAAGAAACGAACAATTCAGACAAAGCTCACCATGTTCATGAAAAAAACAACTCCTCCGGCTACCCCAAAGGCTGCCCCAGCTGACGACCCCGACGATCCACAGCCAAGCACCAGCGGCCAATAAGATGTTTTTTGTATGTTTGTATGTGTTTGTATGTTTTGCAACTAAAATGTTTTATATGTTTTGCACCTGTATTTTTTTTTTTTTGTATGTTGTGTAAATAATAAACCAATTGTACTGTAATATGCAGTGATTTACTTAAACCTGACGACCGTAACAATAATGAACAAAGAAAATGTTGATAAAATATGACTTAAAGATGATTATATTATCATTACACATTATAATATACGTAAGGTAATTATAACATAGGCCGACTTACGACCAGATCAACTTACGACCGGGTGGCCGTAACCAATCTCGGTCGTAAGTCGACGACTACCTGTAGATAATTATTCCAGTTCTTGAAGTTAATTTGTTCAAGCCTTGATACAACCATAAAATTATACATCATCATCAGTGTCTTAGCAATCTCTTATTTACTATTATGCTACATTATTTATAGGAATTAAAATTAAGTTGATATAATTATTTGCAGTGGAAGTGGGGTTGTGGGGGGTCAGTGGTGGTGGGGAGCCGTAAGGGGAGGGGAGCGCCATCAAGGCTGGTCACGGCCCTGACCATTACCACCACACACACACACACACATCACACTCAGATCATTACCACCACACACACACACACATCACACTCAGATCATTACCACCACACACACACACACACATCACACTCAGATCATTACCACCACACACACACACACATCACACTCAGATCATTACCACCACACACACACACATCACACTCAGATCATTACCACCACACACACACACACACCACACTCTGACCATTACCATCACACACACACACTCAGACCATTACCATCACACACACACCACACTCAGACCATTACCATCACACACACACCACACTCAGGCCATTACCACACACACACACACACACACACCACACTCAGACCATTACCATCACACACACACCAAACTCAGACCATTACCATCACACACACACCACACTCAGACCATTACCATCACACACACACCACACTCAGGCCATTACCACACACACCACACACACACACACACCACACCACACCCAGGCCATTACCATCACACACACACACCACACTCAGACCATTACCATCACAAACACACACCACACTCAGACCATTACCATCACACACACACACACCACACTCAGACCATTGCCACCACACACACACACACACCACACTCAGACCATTACCACCACACACACACCACACTCAGACCATTACCACCACACACACACCACACTCAGACCATTACCACCACACACACACCACACTCAGACCATTACCATCACACACACACACCACACTCAGGCCATTACCACCATACACACACCACACTCAGGCTATTACCACACACACACACACACCAAACTCAGACCATTACCATCACAAACACACATTACACTCAGACCATTACCACCACACACACACACACCACACTCAGACCATTACCACCACACACACACACAGACCATTACCATCACACACACACACCACACTCAGACCATTACCACCACACACACACCACACTCAGACCATTACCATCACACACACACACACCACACTCAGGCCATTACCACCACACACACACACCACACTCAGACCATTACCATCACACACACACACACACACCACACTCAGACCATTACCACCACACACACACACACCACACTCAGGCCATTACCATCACACACACACCACACTCAGGTCATTACCACACACACACACACACACACACCAAACTCAGACCATTACCATCACAAACACACATCACACTCAGACCATTACCATCACACACACACACCACACTCAGACCATTACCATCACAAACACACACCACACTCAGACCATTACCATCACACACACACACACACCACACTCAGACCATTACCATCACACACACACACCACACTCAGACCATTACCACCACACACACACACCACACTCAGACCATTACCACCACACACACACACCACACTCAGACCATTACCACCACAAACACACACCACACTCAGACCATTACCATCACACACACCACCCTCAGACCATTACCATCAAACACACACACCACACTCAGACCATTACCATCATACACACCACACTCAGACCATTACCACCACACTCAGGCCATTACCACCACACATGCACCACACTCAGGCCATTACCACCACAAACACACACCACACTCAGACCATTACCATCGCAAACACACACCACATTCAGACCATTACCATCACAAACACACACCACACTCAGACCATTACCATCACACACACACCACACTCAGGCCAATACCACCACACACACACCACACTCAGGCCATTACCACACGCACACACACACACCACACTCAGACCATTACCACCACACACACACACACACCACACTCAGGCCATTACCACACGCACACACACACACACCACACTCAGACCATTACCACCACACACACACACACACACACACACCACACTCAGACCATTACCATCACAAACACACACCACACTCAGATCATTACCATCACACACACACACCACACTCAGGCCATTACCACCACACACACACCACACTCAGACCATTACCATCACAAACACACACCACACTCAGACCATTACCATCACACACACACACCACACTCAAACCATTACCACTACACACACCACACTCAGACCATTACCACTGCACAAACACCACACTTAGACCATTACCACCACATACACAACACTCAGATAATCACCACCACACACCACACTCTGACCATTACCGCCACACACACACCACACTTAGACCATTACCACTGCACACACACCACACTCAGACCATTACCGCCACATACACAACACTCAGATAATCACCACCACACACAGACCATTACCACCACAAACACAACACTCAGATAATCACCACCACACACCACACTCAGGCCATTACCCCACACACACACACCACACTCAGACCATTACCGCCACACACACACCACACTCAGACCATTACCACCACACACATCACACTCAAACCATTACCAACACACACACACACAGACACACATGCACGCACACTATCCTGTCTATGAATATACTGAACAACCAAGGTTACAATACACATCCATAACAAGGACTTCTGTCCACTGGAAACCAAATCCCTCCTTACTACATACTGTGACACATGTTTCACTATCCTTATAAATAATTGTGACTGGCACTCAACAATTTCTGGTAACTCATTTTACCATTCTTTTTTAATAGCCTCCCAAACTGTTTTTCTATCATTGGATGTAAGAATGCCAAACAAATACATCCCCTTCCACAAAAACTTCTCATTTGTGTTCCTTAATGCAAGCACTTGATCCATACACCCTCCTCCTTTCCTGAATTCACACTGCTCTTCCCTTAAAATGTTCTCTACTGTAAATTTTTCATGGTATCAAGGGAACTCCAAATGCTCTCTATCATTCTTATTGTAATTTTTCCTCCATCATGCATGTCAATACTGTACATAAAGATGTAGATTGGATGATGATCCAATCTACCTCTTTTTTTTTAATTTTCAACATTTCCAGTGATTCATTTCACTCAGGAAGCCTTCATTCTTAAGGGTACATACTTATAGCCTGTCTCACCTACTCCTCACTTATGATTTTTATATTTCAATTTAATGCTTTTCATTCCAGTAAGTCCTTAATAGGATAGTTTTCCCCTCTTTCACCTGTTGCAGTCACTTTCTCTATTGTCCACAGAATATCCCTAATTTTGAAATGCCATTTCCATTTCTTCTCTTGGTTTTCTCACCGAATCAGTTCCTCCACAAATCCTTCTTGTTTTCTTTAAAAGCTTGTGACAGCCTTTCATCATTCACCTCTTCTTCTTTTGCAATCAATTAGCATTCCTTTACTTGTCTCTCAATTTCTATACTGCCTCCTTCTTCCATCCTTCCCTTCTGACAACAACTCATAAGCTGCTGTCATCCTGCTATTCCCTCTTCTCATTTTTTCCTTCTCATTGTACTGTACCTACACACCCTCAACTACACTGTCCAACACAATACTGTATGCTAAACTGTTACTATTCCTCTTCACCTCATACTTTATCCCCATTTCCACAAAATCTAAATTTTCCTTTTAAAAATCCAAATACAGTTGCTCATCACCTAAATGTGAATATTGTATGCTGAATACAAAGTGAATCTCAGCACACACACAGTGATGTTTCACGTCTATCTACAGTGCACACTGAGACGTTGTATTCTTTTATATTACTATACTCTAATGACGGTACAGCACATGTACAGTATATATAAAATTATCCCACAGTTCATTATTCACAATCATTCTTCCCATGTTATTCATTGTCACACCTCTAGACCTCACTAATTCACCTATACGGTATAGTCTGTCCATCTCTTTCTAGGTCTTCCTCTCATTCCCTCACCTGTAACTGTGCTTGTCATTTTAAAAGAAAAAAGAATCTTATGATGAGCTCTATGTATATTCTCATCTCTTTGTATTGTATTTTTTTTCCTTCATGTAAGTAAGCTGTTACTTTGCTGTCCACACAGATTCTTGCTGGGTCAGCTAAATCAAGATACAGTGAGCCAGTAAATCTGGATTTCAAAAGATTCGGACAAAAAATTTTGGGGTTTTGGGCTAAGAAGCCTTCCTAAGAAGCATTCCCAAAACAGGGTGAAGATAGTTTTATGCTTAAAGTTGTTATCTTATAAAATGTCACAGACTAAACTTAGCAGAATATAACTTGCATTGCTGGAATCCCTGCAAGATAGCAAATAATTTGAGTCCAAACATCACATAGTTTGCACAAGAGATAATAATTTTAGTCCTTTAGTGTAGTAAATTTGAGTACAAAGTGAGTACAGTGGTGCTGAGAAGAAAAAGAGACACCCATTTTAGATTTTCTATGTGTTATTTAAGCATTTCCGACTTACGACTATTTCGACTTACGACCTGGATGTCGGTCCCTAACCCCGTTGTAAGTACCTGTACAGTACAGTCTGGATTTATGAGGTTTTTGTTTACCCATTTGGTCATTTACGCGGTGCCTTGCCAGAATGAAATGTTTTAATTACGAGGTAAATTTCATCATTTACGTGGGAAGCGGAGCGGGCAGGATGCGCACAAGGTCGCCCAGTCATCAAAACATTACAGAGTTCTTCACCTGCCACCCACCACAGCCGGCCCAAGTCAGTGATAGTGAGGATATGGACTTTGAGGGGTTTGACAAAGAGGCCCTGCAAGCCTCTGTGGTGGATAGTGATACAATTGATACAGGTGAGGGCCAATAATCTGCCCTCTGCCTCGGAACCAACACCCCATCCCTGTGTGCCCAGCCATCTTTTCTACTAACGTAAGTGTTGAAAAACCTAATATTATTGATATTTCTCTTAAATATTAATTGTGTGTGCATACCATCATAAAATTAAGATGCCATTTTTACTACAACGTACGTATTGTGTCGGAAAAAGGGTAGTCTGGCGGTCGGCCCAGTCTCTATTTCAATTAATCCCATATGTTCTGTTATTTTGTTTACACGTTTCTCGTTTTACGCGGACCTCCACGGGTTCAATTGACAGTGTAAATGCAGACTATACTGTATTATTATTTATCGTTTTCATACATTTAGTACATTTGCCGGAAGATTCGGACAATTGGCATTTTCGGACAGGTGGTTCCCCCTTTTAGTCCGGATCTTCGAGGGTTCACTGTACAGTATAAGTTACAGTAAGTTGGATCTAACTACCTGTGCTAGTATTTTAAAGGTTTATTCGTAAAACACAAATGTTACTGACAAGCAATCTTCAGAATCTATCTTTCTTGGTAACTAACTGGGCCTATACTGTATATATTATATTAATTAATCTTATCCCAAACATTATCATAATAGACTGGGCTCTCTGAATATATCACCATTTACCTAGGGTAAGAAACACTTCATAATACAGTACAGTACAGTATTACCCCGCTTTACACGGTTCACTTTCACTTTCCACGATTTCTCATTTATCTCATTTACGTGGTACCTTGCCAGAACCGGACTTTCACTTTCCGCGGTGCATCTACTCATATACGCGGTGAAGTATAATTTTTTTTTTCTTTTAGCTCATAAAATTCATACAAATTACCCTGCCAGAATATAATTTACATTGCTGGAATTCTTACAATATGATGATCATTTTGAATATAAACATCATGGATTTTGCATTAGACATACAAATTTTAGATCTAATGTAATAATTTGGTTTACACAAAGCAAATATTTTATCGTTTGTGCAAAATATATGAAGTTTACATTCAAAATATTCCCTGACCTGCAAGGAATCTAGAAATGTCAATTATATTATCCTAACTTCAGTCTGGGTTATTATTTATTACTCAAAATGTAAATATACTATTTTCTCCCAATCACTTCTCTGGTAGGGAGGGAAGGTGGTGGGTAGGAAGGGAGAGAGGGCAGAGGTGGGGTATTTTGATTGACAGATAGTGTCCTTGAAGAATATTTCTTTGTTTATTTACTGAAGATATTTGTTTTAGCTCATAAAATTCATATAAATTACCCGGCCAGAATATAATTTACATTGCTGGAATTCTTACAATATGATGATCATTTTGAATATAAACATCATGGATTTTGCATTAGACATACAAATTTTAGATCTAATGTAATATTTTGGTTTACACAAAGCAAATATTTTATCTTTTGTGCAAAATATATGAAGTTTACATTCAAAATATTCCCTCACCTGCAAGGAATCCAAAAATGTCAATTATATTATCCTAACTTTAGTCTGAGGTATTATTTATTACTAAAAGTTAAAATCTAGTTTTATCACCCAAACATTTCTCTGATAGGGAGGGATGGTGGGGGGTGGGGGAGGGTTGGGACCGACCGACCCAACTGGCATGAGTGTGAGGATGGGGGGGGAGGCAAGGTGGGGTACTTTGATTGACAGATTGTGTCATGAAGAATTTTTTTTTTTTTTTTATTACCTGAAGATATTTGTTTTAGCTCACAAAATTCATACAAATTACTCGGCCAGAATATAATTTACATTGCTGGAATTCTTACCATATGGTGATCATTTTGAATATAAACATCATGGATTTTGCATTAGACATACAAATTTTAGATCTAATGTAATATTTTGGTTTACACAAAGCAAATATTTTATCTTTTGTGCAAAATATATGAAGTTTACATTCAAAATATTCCCTGACCTGCAAGGAATACAGAAATGTCAATTATATTATCCTAACTTTAGTCTGAGGTATTATTTATCACTAAACGTTAAAAATCTAGTGTTTTCACCCAACCATTTCTCAGAGAGGTAGGAGCTAGTGAGCTGGGAAGAGGGGGGGGGGGGGGGGGATTTGAGTCCATTATTTGAATGGACATTAACCATCTCTTCTACTAACGTAAGTGTTAAAAAACCTAATATTATTGATATTTCTCTTAAGTATTAATTGTGTGTGCATACCATCATAAAATTAAGATGTTATTTTTACTACAACATACGTATTGTGTCGGAAAAAGGGTCGTCTGGGGGTCGGCCCAGTCTCTATTTCAATTAATCCCATACGTTCTGTTATTTCGTTTACGCGGACCTCCACGGGTTTAATTGACCGCGTAAACCAAGACTGTAGTGTATCATGTAATACTAACTGAAAAATATAGTTAGTTTTATATTCGTGAAACTGGAGGCCTACTTACCATATCAATGAAAGTAGGATTTTTTAGCAATACAGCATGAGTAGCACAAAATCAATCTTAAAGCCATTTAGAACCATTAACATACAAAGCAGTGCCCATAGAGAACAGAATCATGTACAGATCCATCACCGATTTTCCCGCACCTTTGGTTCCAAAGCCTTGCCGGATTATCCGTTTTGCTGGACCAACTGAGGTCAGGTAATAATAATTCAACAATACACCTCTGACCCACTAATTATACACCTCCCGTGTCTCTAAAGCACCATGGACAGCTAGAAACTTAAACAAATATTTAATGTAAATTAAATTTGAAAAAGCCATAATTTTTAGCAACATTACTGTACACACTTTGTACTAAATTTACTACACTAGACGAAAAAAATTATCTCTTGTGCAAACTATGTGATGCTTATATCAAATTAATAATTAATCACTACCTTGCAAGGATTCCAGCAATGCAATTTATATTCTGATAAGTCTAGTCAGCTAAATTTTAGAAGATAAAAACTTTAATCCTGAAATTGCCTTCACCCTGGCTGGGAGGGAGGGAAGTTAAGTGCCCTCTCATAATTTTGTCCAGACTAAAGGAGGTGCTGGACCATCAGTTCCTGGAAAATCGGTGGTGTATGTGTATACAAACAGGAGTCACCATATAAAACCATTAATATACACATGAGTACCCGTATAGAACCATTTACACACACACAGAAGTAGCTGTACAAACCCATATATACACACAACAATAACAATATCGACCAAACAATAGAAGCAATAGAACAGAAGCATTCAGAGACAAAGAGGAGTCACAGGTAACTGTAGATGTGCTAGATTAAGTAAAACGTTCTTTCAATTAGTAAGCACTTCCTTTGTAAACTTGGACATTTAAAGCAGTACACTCAATTAAATTTAAATATCAGGCACCTGGAAATAGCACTGTTACCATGGGAGCAGTTTTATCTACTTGAGGTTTGATGTTCTGTATCCCCTACTAGACTAGGGGTGCAGGGTTAATAACCCAACCTTCTATTGTTTCTAAAAAAAACCAAAAGCAAGCTAAAATGGACTGTTAAGAATGAAGCGTCAAAAACCTGAATGTCTGTGTTTTGCACAAAACAAAGCTGAAGAGCAAAGGAGAAGTGACTTTGGGATGAGTGAAGGGAGTAAAAGTCATGTGTATAAGAGAGTAAGAATAAAAGGTGCAATGATGTTGCTGGATGATGAAATATGGTAATATGAGATACAATATAAAGACGTCAATCAACAAATGTTTTGGATCAGAAGAAGAAAGAAGAGAATGGCAAGTTACAGAAAGCACATATTCACCTGGGAATGGAGAAGTGTGTGAAGGAAAGGTAGAGTTTCTGGGACATGAAGAACTGTACGTATTGAAAGTGATAGTTATGTTAGGCTCAAATACCCGAGTCGGTCACAGGAAACTGTACAGATATATGAACTGCCAGGAATAGTTGGAACTAGAGAGATGCTGAAAGATGTATGTCTTGGGAGATGAATGATAGTGAGGAATAAATGATTTAAATAAAGACAAATTTGTGATGGTGGATGGAAGATGAAAAGTAAGTTGTTTGATGTCAATGTACTCTGAGTGGCGGCAAGTACAGTAGTGTCTGATGGAAGGTTCTGGGTGAAAACGGATGTGAAAAGTTCATAAAAATTAACAAGATGAGAAAGGAGAAAGTACATGATAGAAATGTATCATAGGAACAGCTGTGAGCATGTGTAGTAAAGAAATGGCAATAAAGTGAATGCTCATATTTCAAAGGAATAATAGGCTTGATGATTATACTGTATAGTATAAGGAAAATGTATGGCAGTCTAATTATAAGAATTGTAAATAATTTCAGGGTTTATTAAAAGAGCAGTGTTGGCTTTAAAAAAGGAAGAGGATGTGGGGTTAAGTTTTTATGTTAAAGAACATAAATGAAAAGTTTCTGGAGAAGAAAGAAGAATGTTTTTTTTTGTGATATTTATGGACAGAAGAAAAACATATGATAAAGACTTGACAGAAGTGACGAGGGAGGTATAGAAATATACTGTACGTACTAATGGAAAACTGTTTAATGCTGTCCAACTTGGGGTGGTAAAGTGAAGCATGCATTTAAATACTTTCTTGGGAAATGGGAAATTGACTTCCATGGTTGTTTAATATTTTAATTATGGGTTGGTAAGCAAGATATAAGTTTGGTGGCTGATGATACAATATGTAAATGGGGGACGAGCCAGCTGTTATTTGTAGATAACACTGCTCTAGCAGCCAATTTAGAAGAAAAAAGTAAGTACAGTACAGTACTGTATTCGTGAATGAACTGAGAAGTGTGTGTGCTAGAAGGTTGATAGTAAATGTGAACAAGAGTAAAGTGATGAAAATAAGAAGGGAAGGGAGACAAAAAGAATGGAATGGAAACAGAATGGAAGAAGTGGAGTCATGAAGATATCTGGGAGAGGATGTGTCAGTGATTGGAAAGACCACTGATGACTTAAATTAAATAACAGCTGAGGAAGAAAAAGTAACAAGTGGATTGAGAAAATGTATAATGAAAGATAATAAGTGTTCAAGAAGGAGGATGTATAAGGGATTTGTTGACCTGACATTTGTCTACAGTATGTATGTCATGCACAGACTCTGGATGCAAGAGAAAGAAGCAAATTAGAAGGAAAAGGAATGACACATTGGTTGTTGAACAATATGTGGGGAAACAGGACATAAAGCACAGGAAATTTACTAAAATAAAGGGAGATGTGGAAGTGAAAGAAGTTTTGGGCTGAGAGCAAATTAGGTGAACTGAGATGACATTCACATATTGAGAGACTAGAAAGTGAAAGAATGGTATAGTGTACAGTACAAGACAGAGGTGGAAGGGGAGGTGAAGACCAAGGAGACAGAAGGTTGAGATGAAGGCTGCACTAAAAGTGAAGGGGACGAACATCCAGGACCTCATAGTTTCTCAAAATACAAAAATAAGAAAAAAGTTCAAACATTTCCTCCCAGTTACTGCACATTCATAACCTAATAATAGTGTATTTGTATAACATCATACAGTATAGTCTCGGTTTAAGCGGTCAATTAAACCCGTGGAGGTCCGCGCAAACGAAATAACAGAACATATGGGATTAATTGAAATAGAGACTGGGCCGACTGCCAGACTACCCTTTTTCCGACACAATACGTACGTTATAGTAAAAATAACATCTTAATTTTATGATGGTATGCACACACAATTAATATTTAAGAGAAATATCAATAATATTAGGTTTTTTAACACTTACGTTAGTAGAAAAGATGGCTGGGCACACAGGGATGGGGGGTTGGTTCTGAGGCAGGGGGCAGATTATTGGCCCTCACCTGTATCACTTGTATCACCTGTATCAATGTCCACCACAGAGGCTTGCAGGGCCTCTTTGTCAAGCCCCTCTAAGTCCATATCCTCACTATCACTGATTTGGGCCGGCTGTGGTGGGTGGCGGGTGAAGAACTCGGTAATGTTTTGTTGACTGGGCGACCTTGTGCGCACCCTGCCCCCGCCGCTTCCTGCGTATATGATGGAATGAACCGCGTAACTAATAATTGCCGGTCTGGCCAGGTGCCACGTATATGACCAAACGCGTAAAGGAAATCCGCGTAAATCCAGACTACAGTATACTGTATACTTAAACATTCAATAATGGAATTCAGTTTAATAAATTCTTATCTAAGTGTCGACATCTTTTTTAAACAGTACTTCAGTCCTTCTCGTTTCCACTGAATCGGATGTATGCTCACGAGTGGAAAAATTATGTCCAATGGACACAATGCTCTCATGCAAAACAACAAAACATGACCAGAACACACACAGTCAGCATTTAACATGTACAGTCAGTCAAAGATGCACCGACCGCACCCTAGGTCTCGTGCTCCCAATTTTACCTGGCAATACTTGGTAAAGGAATGCTGTATGTAAGGGCATTTGTAATTGGTGGATCTGTTTTCGGCTGTATCACTGTCAGGATAAATATTAAACAAAACAAAAGTAAAATATTTATAATAATAAACTATTCATCATTATTGAAAGTCATGAGAAGTTTCCAAATGTTCGTATATTTGTTTAAATAATGAAGAAAATTTGATGTGAGAATCTTGTGGCAACTGTGGTTGTAGTTGAGTTGCCAATTCATTAAGAGTTAAGTTTCAATCTAATATGAGGAGTTTTCATGGTTAGAATCCACCAATGAGAGATTTATTCATTAGCACCTGTTTAAGCTTACAAAAGAGTGACCTACACCAAACTGAGTCTGATTTGTTTTGCTACACTTGCAGTGATTGGCTCATGTAGAAGGAAGCCTTGGGAGTGGTTGAACCTAGGCTTGGGATATCCAATGCAGCAAGTTGCTGATTTACATTGATTTTATTTGTGTTGTTTTGATAAGATGCCATGAACAGCTTAGAGAATATTTTTCTGTATAAATAATCATGCCTGTCCAATATAATGTAATTTTTGCTGCAATGTGCAATACAAAAAATCAAATTGCATACCAGAAGCAATGTTGTGTGGTAATAATACCAACAGTTGAGCATTTCAAGGAGCAATGCCATACCCCAAGCTGCTGAATCTGCCTCAATCAAAGAACATAAGAGTAATATTCCCTGTCATTAGTCTTATATTAATCTCTTAAAAGATTCTTAAACATTAGTGGAAAATATACTACCTGCAAGTGCTGTACATCCACCAAGAAGGTGTAAGCAATCTCAGTTTTATTTTGATAATACCCATGTATCAAGTGGTTCATTTAATTATTTATTTATGCATTTAATTTATGCTCTGCATTAATATGGTTTTAATTTTTGTGTCAAATATTAAGTTCAGTGAAGTTTGATAGGTTAAGGTGTCCGAAAATTTGGCTGACATCCCCAAATTTGTATAACACTAAGTTTATGGGAGATGGGGGGGGGGGGGAGACAGACAGATATCCTGTTTATGTTGGTCCTATTTACCTCAAATTTTCTAGGAACACATCTCTGATGTAAGCTGTTGACTTGCTGTAGTCTGCCAAGCTAACAGATGTTCTTGTGAGGAGACTTTAAACACATTTGAAACATTCTCAAATGAATATATCATGCAAACGTATGGTGATACAGTATTCACAAAAAGATTAACATGATCAGTAAAATAACGAACGACGTAATGTAGAGTGTTTTACTGGCACTAAAAACATGCCTCAACTGTGCCACAAGAGAAAGAGTTGGCCAGGAAGGTTACAAGAGCTACTAAACAGGCAACCCAAGAAGACTTATAGCTGCTCAAACCACTCAAAGACCACACAACTTGTGGATTGTGAATGTATTGTACAACCATCCATTACAACACTATCCCTTATGTTTGATGTAAATTACAGCTAAAGAGATCATACATGCCAGGATTTACTATACTGTATTAACCTGATTGATTGTAAAATTATAGTACTGTACGTCTTCAATTTCAGTTGCACCCACAACCTCAAAATTTTTTACCCTTACTTCATAGAAAATCTCCCATCACCAACACCTCACCACACCCACTAAATGACTACTGAGAGGTCTTACTGTTTTTGTTTTCACAGCTACTACTACTGACCTTCATAATTCATTTATAAGCCTAAATCTAATATTTTTATCACATCAGAAGAGTGTTGGAAGGTTATCTTTCATTTGCAGTTAGTAACATCAGCATGGTATAACCAGTTTCTTAATACTTTTATACCAATCCAGAGGACTGATGATTCTTCAACCTTGCCTGCAACCCTGACCCTTACGTAATGGTTTGACTTTAGCATCTCATACAATTCATACTAAGTTCTGGATTTGATATCTCACGTGATTTCCTCCAGGGGTTAAGAATAAGACAGGATGTGCTATAAAAGACGAGCAAACAAATGGGAGGTTCTAGTACAGACAGATGGATGAATGGGAAAAGCTGCAACTACATTCTCCCCTGACTTTGGAAGGCATAATAGACTACTCTGTTATATACATGCACAGTCTCGTTCAAGATTCTTCGAACACTGCTGGAGACAGCTGGCAACTCAAGTCCATTTGTTTACTACAGTACGTAGTATAATATAGTACAAATAACAAAGCCCAACCATTAACTATGCAACGGGGAACTAGGTAACCAATTACCAATAATCTTTTACATTCATTCATATTTTTTATTAGGTACTACAGTAGAAAGTCAATTTAAAGTGATTCAATTTAAGAATATTGATTTAAAGAGACACCCACAATTAAGAACAATGTTTTAATTTAAAGTGAATCTTTCCTATTTTGTGCGAGTCAATCTGGCGCATCATATTTAAAATTTTGCGCCCAATTTTTCTCTGGGCACACTACACTGTCCTAAGGGCAAAGCTGCACTGTACAAATGCTCAAAATAATGTACTAAATGATTACTAAAATTTTTGTCTAGTGCAAACTATAGCATGTTTATATTCAAATTAATCACTATCTTATAAGAATTCCAGAAATGTAAATTATATTCTCCCCAGTCACTTCTGTAACATTTAATAAGCAAAAAACATAAACTCAAGCTAAAGGACAAATAAACAAACAAATACTTCACTAGAACTTTCTGCGCCAACTGTCCAACATATCACTGTCACTTCCCTCCCATCACCCCGCCCCGTCTTCCCAGCCCGGATTTGGTGTTTTAGGCTTAAAGTTTTAATCTTATTATAAAGTCACAGACTAAAGTTAGGAGAATATAATTTGTATTGCTGGAATCCTTGCAAGACAGCGAATAATTTTAATATAAACGTCATATATTTTGCACAAGAGATAAAAATATTTGCTCTCTGTACTAAAATTCTTAAATTAGAACTAAAATTCGTATGTCTAATGCGAGCTATAGCATGTTTATATTCAAATTAATCACTATCTTATAAGAATTCCAGCATTGTTAATTATATTCTCCCATGTCAGTTCAGTGACATTTTATAAGAAAAACTTAAAGTTACTCTTAAGGACAGATAAATAAATAAGCACCAGACCTTGGCATCAACTGTCAAACATATCACCTCACCTCCCCCCCCCCCCCCCCCATCTTCCCAGCCAGTAAACAGACCATTTCACGTCCCTTAATTTTAACTGTGTTGATTTATGAGTGTTTGTTTTAACATAATACTACAAAAAACAATGTTTTGTTTATTCTAAGAGATGGGCTGAGGTGCATCTGGGTAGACTCTCAGTCCTTTTAGTATTTTTTGTTTCTCTCAGGTACCAAACTAAATTATTCCATTGAAACAACACTTTGATTTAGTGTGAATTCGGTTTAAAGCAACCTCTCTTGGAAAGTATCTCGGTATCTCGCGTTATATCGACCTTCTACTGTATAGTAAACAAATTGCCCTGAGTTGCCAGCTGTCTCCAGCAGTGTTCGAAGAATCTTGAACGAGACTGTACCTTATAAACAAAAAATCACAATACCTATACTGTATATAATTTCGTCAAAATTACTTAAAATCACACTAAAAACACCTAAGAAAAAATGCAGCAAGAAATTAATACATTAGTCCTGAAAGCATTTTCCAACTTACAACAATAATGCTTTGAACATGTATACAGTACTTCATAAAGCTTTCAAATATAATGTATATCCCATTTAGAAGAAAAACTACAAAAAGTGTTTTGGTGTTATTTCTCATGTCATTTATCGCTAATGTACACCTACAAAAAAAAGAAAAAGAAAAAAGTAAGCTAATTCCCACATTCTCTCTACATACAGATACAAAACCAATATCCTTTATCCATGCAGACATATACAGTAAATCATTACACAAGTCACAAATTCTCAAGACTAACACCACAACTGCAATATTGACATGAGTCTTCTTCTACCATACAGATAATTTACAGTATAAAAGAAGGTTTTCCAGACACCAGAATGCATGTTGAGGAATACTTTCATGCAGTGTTTAGCGCGTGCAACAAAACCATGACTCACTTATAGTTGCGTGGAGCGAGGGCGTGGTGTGGTTGGTAGATGAAGTGGTTGAGTTTGACTGGGGGGGTTTGCGGCTGTCTCCTTTACTACCCCCTTGTTGAGGTTGTTGTTGTTGCTGTTGATCATGTTGCTGCTTTTGTTGATGCTGAGACTGTTTCTGTCATGGCAACCATTATGATAAATCCCAACTCTAATTGCTGCAGTTGCTGATTTTTTGTTACGCATGACATGAGACTACATCTGTGCCAAAAACACAAAACCTGATAAGTCTGGAGTCTAATAGATATGAATTCATCAGGTTCTGAGTTTTAGGCTAAACATCAAAATAGCATTAATTGCCTAAACACATACTATACACTGAATAATACATGTAGTGACTGGAAATACAAATACAAATTTGGTTCTGAAGGCAGGAAAATAAGTATATTATACATTCTTTTATTAAATTCAAATGACAGGGATAGTACTGATGAACATAATTCAAACTAATGAAATAGCTGCCCAAGTTTAGTGTTCATACTGCCCCTAGACAGATAAAGGTATTTACCATTCACCAAATCAATTTAACTTTTTATTCCGATCTTATGTTAGAGCATGGATATTTTGTTTATATTTATTACAACCAAAGATTCCTCAACTAACATTTCTGGTGCCTTTGATCTTGGACTTTACATGTGACCCAGTCTACAGCTTTCCATCCATTCCATGTGAAATAGCAAAAACATGTCAATCGTTAGATTCTCATTATACCCAAACTTAGGGACATTTCCCTGCTCTCAAAGGCAAAAGTTCCCTCCCATAATGCATAGAATGAATATGTAATTCTAACTTATGTACTTCATAGAGCTGTTCCAATAGGATTTCTCTGATGTGAGCTAAATATTAACTGAAGTGTATTTTGTTTACCTGTTAATTTCTTTTCTCTCTACAGTATAACAAAGAACAAGTACATACCTGTACAACAATGAGAAAGGAAATAAGAGAGAAGTGAGAAGATACTGATGAAGGATTGTGAAGGTAAGAGAATTACTTTATGAGTGAGAAGTTGAGCCAAAGATGGTAAAAGAAAGAATAAATGAGAAGAAAAACTGTCTACAGGAGAAGTATGAATGAGAGAACAGAAAAAGAAAGGCACACAACATGAGGTACGTTAGACCAAGGAGACAAGGTAAAGGACTGAGTGAGAAGAGAAACAGGAGGAGGGAAAGTAACTGAAATGTTGAGTTTAAGAAGGAGAATGAGGAAGGTTGAGCGATAAGAATGAGGGCAAATGAGATGAAAAAGTGAAAGAAAATATGAGTAAATTTGAGGGGAAGCAGTGAAAGATCACATAGGAGGGAGAGTGAGGAATGGGAGTATTGTAAGGCATGATAAGTGTGTATGGAGTGAGGCAATGAACAGGTGTGGGTGCCAGCACCTATAAGTAAAACATCCCATCACTGCCAATATTACCTTTTGTTTTTTTGTATCTAATGAACATAGACAGCTATTCCATAAGTTTAAATATTCTATGAAGTACATGATGGAAAATAATGCCATTCTGATAATTTTAAGAAGTATTGTGGTAATGAATCTACATATTCTACATCCACCTTAAAATATGCACATAATCTATTGCTAATGAGTCATCCACACTTACCACAAACTTAGGTAAACTAGCAACATGTCATTACAGCCTATGTTGCTGCTTGATCAGACATTTCCATATAATATATAAGCAATGAAAAAAATGAGTAAAACTACAAAGTACAAATGGTTGTGGTTAAATGATTGCTGTGATGATCTTATAGTGAATCCAATTATTACTTTTTTAGAAATTGTATATTAGTATACAAATACACAATACATAAAGTAATCTTTACACCATCAACTCATTAAAAAACTTACCAAATTCTCAAAATATCTTTTCCTCAAATCATTATCTACAATGCAATGACTTATTAGTGTGGCTTAAATTTACAGAAAATACTACTGAGCCCTTGTGAACATATTACAAGATAAAAACATCTCCACCAAGGTGGAAACTCTTAACCAGCTAAATGTGTGCACAAACAAATGAAAAATAAAACACATAATGCCCCCTGCTAAAGGTGGTGAGATACAAAAATTTAAAGGTTGACAGCAGTGTGATACATAGCTAATTATCTTTCCAGTAAACATGAACTTCTTGAATTTTCAGAGAACAATATGTATGTATGTGTGTATGTATGTATGTATGTATGTATGAATGAATGAATGAATGAATGAATGAATGAATGTAATTGTACAATATACAGTACATACATAAAAAATGAAAGATTGCTCCAGAAATCTCATTTTATCACAGAGCCAGGAAAGAACAACTCTGGTACAGTATATGACTACCACCAAAATCTATGGGTAAGGAACCCAGGGAAACTTTAACAAAGGCAACTGGGGACAATCCAAAGATCAGCCAACTACCCTATTGCAACTGTAGCCCTTAAAAGGGGTTTAAGAAATCACAGTCACCACTGTAGGCTTATGGGTAGAGTAGAGTTGTGAAGTTACACAGCAATTTGTTACCCAATCTTAACTTGACAGTTCTGGCCACAAAATGAGACTGCAGAACTACCCTCAATTCTCGTCAATCAGTGTGGAAGCCTTGGGGAGGAAAGAGGGACTTATGTCATTCATTCCAGGTTTGGTCATAAAATTAAATTTTGTGACCAAACAAGTTTCAAGAGTGACTCTGGTATAAAAAGCCATTTATAGAATGAAAGGCTGCAGAAAAAAAGTTCCAGGTGTTGTGCAACAGATACCAATAAAAGGTGAGTTAATCATATTATAATGCAGCATTCCAGTGTTGTCCTGGACTGTTCTACTAATGTTCAGGGCCTCTTGTGTAAAGGTTACAATATGGCCCACATCAAAATTAAAATTGCCTTGATGAGGCCAGGTGCCAAACAGAATGCTACATGATAAAATAAATATCAACTTAGATATCCATGAGGCTCCACACCCAAATTTGAACCTGATAAATTTAACTAGTCAGTTTAAACACAAGGGACGAGAAAAAAAGTCCATCTTAAACTTATTTCTTGACTTGACTAGCTAGCTGAATAAAAGAGGCATGGACTATAGTCAACCCCATTTCTTAAAATCAAAAGCTCTAAATAAGTAAAGGTCCCCTAATGTCTCTGGATAGAGAAACAGAGTAAGGTAGGAAAATACAGTAGTGTGGAAATCAAATGGTTCCTTGATGCTGTACTGAACCAACTGACCATGAGAGAGAACAGAAAAACAACACTGTGGCTGGGTCTTTCAAGTGAAAGATAAATTGTGCAGTTGTGTGGTTTCACAACTCATGAACAGAGAGTTCTCTCCCTCTCTTTATTAATTTTTAATTGATGAGGGATTAGTGTAAATCCTAACCTAGTTGTGTGCTTAAAGACCGAAGATGTCAAAGCGTAGTAAAGGCATTATAGCATCAACATCAACCCTCAGCTTTCAATGGCAGTATCTTCTTAGCCCCACTTCAAGGGTGAGAGATGGTATTGGTGGGTGGGCTGATATTCAGATTAGCCCAAGACATCTTATTTTAAGGTTCACTGAGGTTGCTAACTGATAGAATTTGGCAGTCATATACTGTACATGAGTTGTTCTTGAAAGGTATTACAGCAGTGATATCTTCATTAGCCGAAACAATTGGTGTAGAGCACTTCCGGGAATGAGAGATTTCCGGGTAACGAGATGACTATCTCAAAGCAAGAAAAAATCCCACATCCCCAGAATTTTCCGGGTACTGGGAAAATTTTCCCAGAATTTCCCCCAAAAATGTGCCCCTCAGAAAATCATTCCCAAAGGCAGAATTTTCCAGCTTTGGGAACGATTTTCTGAGAAAATTTCAATTCCGGCCATCGGAGAGTTCCGGGTTTAAGGGATTCCAGCTAATGGAGATATTACTGTACTATGTTGTATGTAAAAGAAACTAAGATGAAATTCTCAACTCAACACCAGTTGCCTCAATCATCTGAAATTTATAAAAGCAATAATGCTACACCTCTGTAAAATATGTAAATCTCAATTATTGGTGCAAGCACTACGATAATGTTTTCATTTTTATCTTATTCTGAACATAATCTTCATTTAGTTGGGTGAGTAACTGATCAGCAGTAATTTACACTGATCCAACAGAGACCCCACTGAGAGGGGTGCTCTAGTGAGGGAATATTGAATGCCATTTACCAAATCATAAGTCATAAAATTAATGGGTATGGGAGCTGGTGATACTGGTACACTTGAGTTGAGGACACACAAAACAATACATTATTAGAAAGGTGCATCGTAATGTGATTTACTGCATTTGTTATTGTTCACAGCATAGGAGAGGATCAGGTAAAAGGCAGCTGACTTAATAATTATTCAACAAAGAAAGTTTGCACATGGAGTTATAATTTAATGAGAAGTCATTGAATGGAGATAAAATATAAAAAAAAAACATTACAAGAATGAAGATTAATATTGATGTTGTGCTGAAGGTGATGAGCAGCATAAGTGAGCATGCAACTTTCAAGATGTCTATTGGATTATGAGCCAGGCAACTACTGTACCAGTATTATGAAAACAGAGTAATCTATCAAAGTTCAGCTTTCAAAGGAAGAAAGATGAAGTCAGGCACAAAATGACAATAAAAATAAACTGATTTAAAATTATATAGAATTAGTTTAGACAAGGCTGCCACACACAAATCAGCACTGCAGCAACATATCAGTATACTGTACAGGAAATCAGAAATGATAAGATAATGAAAAAATGTAATTGAAGTATGCATGTGAAGCTTCATTTGCCCCCAAAAAACTCTGCTAATCTCATGGTTTGTGTGGTGACTCTACATGGGCCTCTCATTAAAAAAACTTGTTTTGGTAAAATTGATACTGACTCGTGCACACATGAATATTTCCCACTGTCAATATCTAAAATGTGAATAATGATTTCATAATACTGTAATGTAAAAAATAAAAATAAAAAACTCCTACTCCAATTCTCCTGTCTTGTATTTAAACACATAATCAGCTCTTCCTGGGATTGGACGACAGTGAGATAGTTACCGGTAACTTTAGCTAATACAAAAAAATATTAACTTAAGTGACTACATAATGCATATTGATAAAACTAAAACAATATCCTTTCTAACCTCTTAAGTATTCAGCAGCTCTCAGATGGACCTCATAGCCGATACAAACTTTTGCTTAAATGACTTTAAAACTATTGGCGGCTAATATCTAACACACCAAAATGCATCATCTCTACTTGTTCATAATGTACAGTACAGTACAGTACTCTTCTTATTTTTCAGCCTTTTCTATCTCAAGTGGTTGAGTGAATAAGTTGCAGCTTGTAGCCATAAATTAATGGTGATAAAGAAAAAAAAATATTAGACCCATGCAGAGTATTCTGCAAACATTTTACCACTGTACACCTCACATGCATTCAAACTTCTTTTGGAGCATCAGGGGAATGGCTTTGTAATAGACTTTTTGTGGAATTATGAATCTACAGAAAATTATGAATCTATGTAAAAATTATTACTACTGTTAGATACAGATTGCTACATGTGTAATTTGGCTCATGTATAGTATTACATATTTCCTTAACAGTGGATGCTATTTACAACTTCAAACCTTTTTTCTTTGAAATATTTTCACAACTTTATCAATATTTGCAATCTAGCAAAAGAATTCTATACAAATCCTGAGATACAGTTTCTTAAAATGACCATTTCATAGTGAAAAAGGTTTCAGACTAAGGATACAGATGATCAATCCACACTTGAACCTTGATAATTCATACTTATGGTATGTCACATCTATCCCTTCATAAAACAAGATCCAGTAGCCTCAAGTTCCCAGCCATCAAAAACATTACAACTGCACAATGATAATGATTATCAAACTCATCCAAGATCGTGTTGGATTATATCCATATGTCAAGTATCATTGAAATCTGTTTCTGTTTGTTTGATTTATTGTGTTCATGACATGAGACACAAACACACTGAGAGACAAAAGTGGTTAGAACTTCACACAATAAGGACAAAATCCTGCACAGAATTTGACTGTACACAACAGTCATTATATGAAAGAACCACAGAAAAATGTTCCCAACAGAAGGAGGGAGACAATAAGGAACCTGTCAAGTTTAAAGCCAGTAAATACATTTTATGAGAGATTTTGTCTAGTTTCTATTAGCGCACTAATATTTGCACACTGTGTACAGTACTATATAAATGAGGGATTGATCCTGAAATTCTGGTTCATAGCAGAACACAATTCTAGTAACTCCAGTTACAGTCCACAGTCTCAGGGTTGAAAACTGAAAACCTTAAGTATGTTTCCTTGATGTGCAGGGTATTTCCTTATTGACCATAACCACACGTCCCAGAAGACATTTTGTGCAGAATGAGTTACCAAAAGGTTAAGGGGTGAGTCTTGCCAATGTTCTAACAAAAATACTCTGTAATCCTCATACATTTGACTACAGTTCAGCAAGCTTTGATCACCTCACCAAATTCTGGTTGCAACAAAGTTAAGCCATAGAGCTACAGTAGTATCTTTAGAACTGCTGCCAAGAAGGCAAAGGAAGAGTAAAGTTACTATACTTTACTCAGTGTACTATAATGATCTCTGGAATTTTTTAGCATAATCTTTAGTTGGGATGAAACAAATGGCACATACTTAGGAAAAATAACAGCTATCAAACGAAGTTGCTGCTAAGAATATTTTTATATTCAACCAAAACCTGATTGAAAGAAGCTCGTATTGTTTCCATAAGAACTTTCAGACATCAATTAATTCATCAACCTCTAATACCCAGAGACAACCATGAAAATGGCAGTGACAAAAATTCCATAACAAAAGTAACACACCAGCACAATTCATGAATCTTAGTGGTGCTAGTTCTGACTTTCCACTGTGACCTTAATCCACAACCGTAACATTAAGGGAAAACTGATCCTAAAACCCTATCTACCAGTAAACCCATAACTATGCTGTTTTAATTGATGTGCAAAACATTTTTGGATTCTAGGACAGCAGACCACCTTTAAGCCAGCAACTAGGGGGCTGGTCTTACAATTGCCAAACCATCCCAACCGAAATTTTTTTTTAAAAGGATGGATTTGAGGGAAAGGTGTCACCTAAAGACACGAGGTCTAAAGGCCAGGTCTACCTAACTGCATTTCAGAGTCAATCCAACATTCTGATAATGACTCAGGGACATTTTTGGTTTTGAATTTCACATTATGTAAGAGGCCATACAAAACCAAGTCATCAAGGCAAGGATAAGTGTAGGTTACTTCACAGCATAAATTATCAAGGTCCAATGGTATCATGCATAATACTATAGTATAGTACAGTATACAGTATTATAAAAGCTGAAAGTTATCAAATGCTTTACATAATACCACATGCAATATGATCATTGCAGCTAAATCATTCCCCATGTAACTTAATCCAATTATCTAATTTGGTCACGAAGGTAATTATTGAAGAAAGTTAAACCTTCATTAGCTTTGTCTTCATCATTTATGAAATAGTAACTGCATTGATAATGATGTGAGTAAAAGAGTGGATGATGAAGCTGGTATGTACAGTACTACACTGTAAAACACGATGCTACACAAATGTAAAAATAAAACTCAACTTACATGAGAGGAATCTAACTTGGCTTTCTTAGGCTTTCGATTTCCTGCAAATAAAGACAAACATTCCAATTAATATTCCAAGAACAATTTAACAGGTTTAATACATTTTTTTATTTCTAATGTTTGCTAACTGTACTATTAAAATAAATAAATTAGTCTAAAACATTAAAAACACACAGAAAATATAAAAGGTTATGTACATATATACATACACACACCCATTAAATTTCTGAAAGAATTTATGTACAGTGATGAAATATGACCCATGTAATACTGTATTTACTTTTCAATGTACTGTATCCTTGAAAGTACATGACTTACAAACTACCCAATATAGAATTAAAATTTACTTTTGTGTTGTATTCAAAGCTGTTTTTTGTGAAATATCTATAGTAGTAAAAGTAAAAGAAATATTAGCAAAGTACACAAACTTGCTGCAAGTGCTGGTTAGTATGATAAGGAATGTGGTGGTACAGGTGGTAGTAGTTTACTTGCTGGTTGTATGAAAGTTTGTGTAACTATATGGTACAGTACTGTAGTTGTGTGAGCTCTTCTACGTTAAGTGGTGTGGTGTAGGTAGTGGTAGTTTAGAAGCTTATTTTGTTGATGTGACTGGTGATACCAAAAAAAAAAAAAGCACCAAAATTTAAGACAAGTAAATGCAAAATATGTGATCTTGATGGTAGAATGACTTGTAAGCTTGAGTGATGACCTGAACAGACAGGCATACCAAAATCACGAAAATTCAAACAGTAACCTCAGTTATATGGTAGAATATATTGTAAGACATAAAATTTTAGAAAAACATTCCAGAAAAAATCATTTATACTAAAGGTGGCACACATTAACTCTCTGGAAACTGGTCTCAGACAGTTAGAAACTATTGGTGTGAAATGAAACACTGGTACCAATGGATCTACTAACCCAGCTAATAAACATAATAAACAGAAGGTGAGAGACCAGGATATATCATCAGTGTGAATACTATAATGCACAGCATCACAAACCACCACCACTTTTTTCTTTCTAGAAGTTCAGAATTTAAGTTTCTACGGAGCTTTTATTATTATTTGATTCACACAAACCTCATCCTGCTAGGTTTGATACCAACAAAAGTGATGAACTTACACATTATTTCTTCCATACACTCCCTCGATTGTTAATAATTGGTGATACGGAGAAATACCATAAATTTTCTAGTTTCAATGACTCGGCTGCCTATTGTAACAGAAGGTGTAATTCCTGTTACTCTTTCAGTCGTCCCGTTTCATTTAATTTTCTTCATGTCTTTAGGCGTCACTCCTAATAATTTGTGGGTCCACATCCTCAAAAACAATATGCGTTTATTGGTTTATCCACTTTTTTCCCTTCTTTATACCTTACATAGGATAAAATTAAATAACTTACCACATCTTTGAAATATACATGTACTAATGAAATCCAACATCTTCTGTCCATGAAATGGATCAAGGCTTATGTGTATGAAAACAAGAACAATACCTGTAGTTGTTGTTATTGGTAATGAGTCTAGAATTTTCTCAGTGGTTAATTATGGCCATGTTAGTTAGCACACAGTGGATTATGAAGGTGTGCGAGGTGGAAAATGTTTTAGAACAAGGTATACTGAAGGCAAAAGAATACAGTACATACATGTACAGTGCATACCCGAATTTGATGATACACTGAATATGGTTGTATGCAACATGCTGTTTAAGAGAGCAAGTAAGCTATATCATATATTTAAAAAAAAAATTTTTTTTACAGGGATTAGCCCACCCGGGCACAGGTCACTGACCCACATCGGGGCCTGAGGGGCGAAAATGTAATATTGATAATCCCAGTCGCGGTCTGACCACATAAGAGGACAGACGTGTGCTCATAGGTGCTCCTGTCCTCCCGATCGTCACACAAAGGCCACCTCAGTCTCTACCTACCCCTTCGCCGGCAAGTGTTGCCAGCGATGGGGGGTGGGGTCAACGTAAGCGCCCCAGAAGAGGTGTCCCCTCTCTCATGGATACAGACATTTCTGAGACAGATAGTCATAGTGCATCCCACACCCCACAAGAGTCAAACCTCAGTGATAGTGACAGTAACAGTAATGTTTCTATGGGAAACGCTTGCCGGAGTGGCAACCCCAAGGGCAGCGATTCTCCCCTCGACACCCACCCCTCTGCCAACCAACCAAGTAAATTGCATCTGCACTTCCCCAAGGACTTATTGAAAACTGTCGAGGAGCGGTTTAATTGGACAACAGAGTATTGGAGACAACACGGTCTCACCATTCAATTCCGAAAAGGTAAGAACCACAACTTTATCAAGTGTCAGACACCCAAGGTTTCTAAAACACGCAGTACTGTTGGATTTGACGGGGTTGTCCTCGTGCCTTCACCTGCTGATGCAGCGGAATGTTGCCACATCCTAGTTAAACAGTTCCCCCTATATGCTGAAGTCGAAGATGCTCGTAACTTCAATCCACGTATACTCAGTATAATTTGACACTACCGAGGTAAGAACCCACAAGCATCTGTCATAGTTAAATGGAAGGGGAGGGAGTGCCCAACCACTGTTGATGCCCATCCAGTCTTCCCTCCACTGTATGCAGAACCATATCACCCCGGGCCTGCTTTTCGTGTCATCTGCTCCCATTAGGGTCACACCTTCACTGGCTACTGCCAACGTGATCGTCCCAGATGTCGCTCCTGTTCACATAACCATCACTCCTCCGTCTGTGCCCAAAAAATCAAAGACCACCTCAATGGGGATGGTGTGGGCTATGTTGTTGACCCTAGGCGTTGTAGTTGTGGTGGCTGGCACAATGCTGACTCACAACAATGCCCCAAGCGTCCGTCTGTCCCAGGAGAAAAGCCTCCCCGAAAGCTACGTCAACCTCAACCTCCCCCCCAGCCTACCGAGCCTGCCCCTGCCTAACCTCACCTGGCTGCAACACAGCAGTCCCGGCCGTCTCCTAACTCAACTACAACTGGGCCTCCTCTCCGTCTCTACTCTGACACTGTCAGGCCTTGTGCTCCCACCGGTGCCCCCCCCCCCACAACCCCCCTCCGGTGACACGACACAGATCATATCCCTCTTACACGAATTTACCAACCGTATTGAAAGACTCTTTAATACACTCTGCACCGCCATCTCCAACCTACACAGACTACCCCTGCCTCCAGCTGCTACCCAGTCACCCCCCTCTTCTGGTTTGACACATCCTGGTAGACCCCCGTGTGCCCCTCATGCTCACGGCCTACTCCACCGACGCCTGGCACCACTGCTGGCGTCCACACCGAGCCTGCCCCGTGCCCGGCTACCCCCGTCCACCCACAGCGCTCATGGACCCGAGGACACCACCCCCGGCTCCCCGTCCCCCACTGGCATGCTGGCACCTGGGGCCCATCCACTCCAGTTCTCCACATCAATTGACCACCATGCGGACATGCTAGTGGACTACTAATCTACGCCATGAAGGATGTCTCCTACCAACCTCTCGACGTCCCCCCTAAAGCCGACACTACCGACGTACACGCCATCACACTAAAAGATGTGTCCCTCAATATTGTCAATGTCTATGGCCTGGCACTTGACATTATTAGGGACCTGCCACGCTTTGCCATTAACAGATAAATTGTACCGGGAAATTTACCCCACACACAATCATCATTCTGTCACTTTATGCAACTTGCTGATAAAACCCATGACCCTTCAGGCTTTTACACCCTTAATGCATGAGTCATAAAGGCAAGCATGAACTCCGCATGCTTCCCAGATGGGCGCTGTAAACGCTTCTGCGCTTCACCTTCCACAGGATGCAAGGGGGTGCCCAATAAACTAGCCCACTCTAGGGCAATCTAAAAAAAAAGCAAAAAAAAAAAAAAAAAAAAAATTAAATCTTTAATAATAATAATAATAATAATTCATAGTAAATAAAATTTATTATAAAAAATATAAAAATTAAATAATAATGAAAATAATAATAATAATAATAACTCTAGTAGTAGTAGCAGTAATAATTATAATAATAATAATAATAACCATAAATACAAATATGAAAAAGAAAATCAAAAGTGAGAAACAATATATGTATGTTGTGTTGCCAATAGCAAGAGAAACAATTGAGACCCTGCAATTGTGTGTAAATGAGGCAGAAAGTCAGATCAGCAACCTGGGACTTGGTCACAAATTTTGGGATGCCATATGGGAGCAGGGTCTACCAGATTGATTACATATTTGTCAGGAAATCAGGCAGGAAGCTTTTTAGGGTTGTAAAAGTGAAAGCTGGAGAAGAATGTGCTTGCAGCACAGATCGCTGTGTGTGTGTGTACCCTCCACATGTGCAAAGTAGTAGTAGAAGCTATCAGCGTCAATTTCATTCCCAAATTAGTGAAACACCCTCACTTAACCCCAGCAGAAAGATCACTCCTTGCACTACCACTGAGACTGGGGGGAATGGGACTGACCAATCCAGAGGAGATTGCTGCCACCGAACATCAAAACTCAGTTAACCTCACGGCAGCCCTCACAGACCACATAATAGCTCAGAACGCAACATGGGAGGTGGATACCAGTGAAGTAAACAAGATTCGAAGGTCCATTACGCCAGAACGACAGCACGGCCAAAGTGATAAGTTGCGGCAACTGTTGCTGCAAGTACCAGAGAATTAAAATAAAAAAGTAGCTATAGCGCAGGAGGTGGGCGCCTCGAACTGGTTAACTATGTTACCGATAAGGGCAAATGGTTTCAGTCTCAATAAACAAGAATTTACAGATGCCATTGCTCTAAGGTACGGTAGGCCAGTAGAATGTTTGTCCTACCAATGCGTGTGTGGCTCTTCCTATGACGTCGATCACGCCATGGTGTGCAAGAAAGGGAGCTTCATATGCAAGAGGCATGACGAAGTAAGGGATCTCACAGCAAATATGTTGAAGGAAATCTGCCGTGATGTCAGGGTAGAACCGACCCTCCTTCCATTGGAAGGTGAGATTTTCCAACACAGGACTTTAAACACATCCAACGAAGCCCATGTTGACGTCAGTGCTCAAGGATTCTGGACGTGGGGACAGCGAGCCTTCTTCGACATCAGGATTTTTTATCCCAAGGCCGCATATCACCGTAACTTAGCTCTCGATGCTGCACACAGGAGGAATGAGAACGACAAGATAAGGGGATACGGGGAGAGAATTCAGAATGTTGATCAAGGCAGTTTCACTCCTCTAGTGTTCACAACCTCTGGTGGGATGGGACCAAGTGCAAGATGCTTCTATGCCAGACTCGCGGAGGTGATATCCGAACAGAAGCAGCAGCCCAGAAGTTTTGTTACAGCCTGGATGAGATGTTGACTGTCCATCTCTCTCTCCTTCGGTCGGCTTTGCTCTGCCTCAGGGGAAAGAGAGCATTGGCCCCAAAGCTGACAACAGTTGCAGATATTGACTATGAGGCTACAGTCACTGAATGCCGCATAGATCTGCGGCTCAACTAACTCAACACAGCTAGGATAGCTACTTATGTATCAGGATATTTAATATTAAGGTAATAAAATGGTGGGGAAGAAATGGCTATTGAGGGAGGCTGGAGGCCATTAAAAAAAAGAAAAAAGTAGTAGTAAGGGTAGTAGTAGCGTGTGTGTTTGTGTGTGTGTGTGTGTAATAATAATAATAATAATAATAATAATAATAATAATAATAATAACAATAACAATAATAATAATAATAACAATAATAATAATAATTAACGGTTTATTAAGAAAACATGGCAGCCCAAAGGCTGAAAATATACAATGAACAGAGGTGATAGGTTACATATGGTGTATGGTGGAAGTGGGTCACTTGATTGACAAAAGCTTTCAATACAAAAATATAAGAAACAAAGAGTCAACATATAGATTAACTATAGATCTGATAATGTTTGAGCTGGACTTGTAAACATTCTTGTGACCTGCTGTTGACGCCCACTGTCTGGATGGCCGTTGCTTCATACCTGGATGTTAATCCGCTACCTCACTACAGCTGTGTGTGTGTGTGTGTGTGTGATATATTGCTAAAAAGGAGCAGGGTAAGGGTGTTTGTTCTGAGATGGAGAGTGTGGAAATTGAAGGAACAGTGTGTTAGGGAAACATTTTATGCTGAGTTGAGAGGAGTGCAAATGGCCAATGACAATGTCTTTTTTGAGTGGTTATGGCATTATATGAGGGCTTAAGAACTTCTGTAAATAGTATACAGTGTAAAGAAAGTGATGAATTGTAGGTTAAAATAAAGGTTCATAAAGGTTGTGTCTCGAATACTCCTTCAGTTTATCATGATGTTAGAGGCACTACTGCAAGTTTTTAGGACTGGTCTACCCTGAGAGTTGCATGGGGAAGATTTACCAGTACTGTAGTGTTAATAGTATTGCAGAGGTAATGGAGTAATTTAAGAAATGGAAAGTCAAAGGAAATGAAGAGTGAAAGTGGTGAAAACAAAAGTAATGATTAGTGGTGTGGGTGAAGGACCTGTGGTGGAAAGTGGAAAATGGCCATGTGCTGTCTGTAAGAAGGAAGTCATTCAGTAACATGCAGAGGTGTAAATGACAGACCATTGGATGTTGCTGTATGTGCAGGTAATCATGTTGCCTTAGCAAGGCTGGAAAAGCATGACACTGGGGATACATCCCTGGATTGTAGAGTTCTGCTCCCTGAGTGATATGGTTAATGTTGGAAGTAGTGCCAAATCCAGGTCAGCTGAGAGTCCTAAGTGTCTGGAAGAAGTTTAGGAAGTAATTGTCTTCACTTCACTTGAAAGGAAAGTTGTATGTAAGCAATGTGTTATTATAAGGAAATGAAACACAGGCAGTAAGAGGAAGACATACATAGCTTACTGTATTGAAATGGGAATAGCAAGATGGATGTGTAATGTAATGTTGAGAGATAAAAAACGCTGTTCTGAGCTTAGAGGATAGCTGACAGCTGGGTAAAGATAATAATGTGTAAAATGGCAGGTAAAGGACAAAGGGAAAGCAGAAGCAAGATGAATAAATGAAAATGAAAAACAACATCAGAGTGGATGCAAATTCTGCCTATGAACTGTTGCCATGGCTGAATAAATATTGAAATTGTGACGCTACTGTAATTTATTTTAATGTAGATACTGTACTGCTGTAAATTGCTTCATGTCAAACTCTTTTGATGGAAACACCTAAGACATTAACTTTTCTTTATTTTACTTGATCCATCCTTTATTTCTTGAATTCAACAACAAACTTAACTTTAAATTCTTTCTTCTATTCAATTTCCTGCAAGTAACATCCAGTACAGTAATGTACACACACATTACATCATTGGCTTACAGCTATGGAGGATGACTGACATTGTCCACACCACTATATTTCATAACTATAGCATTCTCTGGTAAACAATTACCGGTAAATCATATGCTGCGCAGTATAAAGCTGTACTATACTGGCAAAATTAACACTATATTTCTATGCAGTGGCAAAATTCATATACATAATCAAAATACAATAAATTCAAAATATCAAGCATTCAACTGAGAAACCAACAAAACTGCAGGGTTCTCTGCCTTAGCCATTCAGTACTATCGTTGGTCAAGTCTAAAATAAACTACCATAGTACCACACCCCTTCCTGAAACAATGAAACCACAGTTCTAAGTAAAGATACCTGAATTTCCTCATACGCTATGATACTTATATTAATTATCAATATTACACTAATTAAAAATATACTGTATATACTGTACTGTATATATATTACCTAAACTTGAGGGATATTGCAGTTTTAATTTTAAGAAGAATTATTGTATGATACAGTATTGCACTAGAATCTCCCAAATTCAGGTAAATTCTGGCAAAATATAAAATAGTTAATAAACATCAATATCAAAACAAATATGATAAATATAAGAAACATCATGTTTCATTAGTAAAAAAACATGACTCCATTATCTTTGCAATGGGTTTGAGGGTTCAATTTTGGATTTCAAACCTGACATGTTTGCTGTTCAAATACTCTGGCCATGTTTTTTATATATTATCGCGGGCCCATTGTGCCCAGTGAAAATTGAATGCTCGTGCTTGGCTAGCGTGCAACCTCCGTCCGGCTGACAGCGTACAGCGAATGAAGGTGCGCCAAGTCCGTAGACTTGCATGGTTAATTAGGGTGTGCCAAGTCAATAGACTTGCATCATTTTCCATCGTTAATAAAATGGTTAATTAATGCCTTCCTAAATAAACCATCGACATAAGAACAACATAAGAACATAAGAATGGAGGAAACTGCAGCGGGCCTATTGGCTCATACTGGGCAGTCCCGTTTACACCCAACCCCTATTGCTCATATGAGCATCCAACCTATGTTTGAAGCAATTCAGCGTATTCGAGTTAATGATGATATTTGGTAACTTGTTCCATTCATCCAGGTTTGTTCCACTCTACGAATTTTTTGCGATTTTTCCACCAAGTTTGATGAAAAACGATTGTGCCGTTTCGGCTGCCCAGAACAGACAGACACACGGCTATTCCTATAGTATATAAGATGAACTTACTGGTTATGTCTTCACTAATATGCTTATCATCACCTAATCCACTCTTATTCTTTCTGTAGCCTAACTCTGTCTCATAGCTTTATTAATCCTTGACTACATCACAACAGTATGTTTTCTCCATCGTTCACCAAAATTTTATGAAAAATTAAAAAAAATGACAGTCAGAGACTTTGTCAGTAATCCCTCGCCAACCACGGGTTTAACATCTCCGTCCACAGTTCCAAATACTACAGTATCCATATTTTATATACACTAGTGCAGTAGTGTACAATATTTTACCAACCAGTGTCCAGTTTTGAGTGTATCCACAGGTTTCCCCAGCCAATGCAGGAAACTTCTTGCCCAAAGAAGCCAAAATGTTTGCAAGACCAGATCTATCAAGTTGTTTGTCTTGTTCACTTCATCATGTATGTGTTCCCCAAACCTCTTTAAATCAATCAGATTATTTTCATCCTTCATATTTTACACTACAGGGCAGCCACACCCCTCGTGGTCCAGGTGTAGCCACTCCACCCATTCACCGAGTCACTAACACTCAATAGGATATACAGTGCAGTGGTTCCTCGGTTAACGAGCACAATCTGTTCCCGCAAGTTGCTCGTTAACCGAAAAACTCGTTAACCGAAACCATTGTTTCAATGGGTTTTTGGGTAATTGGTTCCAGCTCGTCGAAAATTGCCTAAATTCAACAAAAAAGGTAGAAAAGTAAACTTACTTTGAGGTGTGTATGTAGAAGTCTCCTGGATGATGATGATGGGAATTAGAATGGGGGTGAAGGAGAAAGGAGAAGAGAAGGCATTGGGGTGGAAGAGAAGTCTCCCCATGGCACCATTTCACCCATAAAATTTTAGTTCTCTTGGTTTAATTCAAGATAATTTTCCTTAAATCAACACTGCACTGCATTATATATTGTCAATATGGAAGGTAAATCATTAACCGAAATCTCGTTAACCGAGGCGGTGCTCGTTAACCGAGGGATCACTGTGTACTGTACCTCTATTTATAAAGTGCAGTCTACATAAATAGAAACACCATTTATTCACTAATTTGAAGGAAATTAATTAATTTAGAATATGTTAGAACTTTTTAGTAAAATCATCTTCATGGTTTTACAGCCAATTTCCACATTTGTCAGTTAACCATGATTACCTGATGGCATGGTGTCCCGGTTGCCACCTGGCAAACTTGAAGCAAGTTTTACTGTTGGATGTCCTTCCTATTGCCAATCTATTTTTTTACAGAGTAGGAAGTGGGGATTATATGTAGGATTTCCACACACCCTCTTAGCTGGCAAGGGAGGGTCACAACTTTTTGAGGTTCTCAAAGATTTTACTTTTTTTTAATGCCACAAACATTATACTGTACAATATCGTAAAATACTAAAGAAGAAAATAATTCAGTCTACTACCGGTAACATATAATTTTAAAAAAAAATGGGAGGAATACTCAAAAACACTGTAGTGTGTGCACTTTGGGAGAACTAAGAAGTGCAGCTGACGGACACATAAACCGATACGAACTTACTCTAATGGGCTTAACTCTTAAATGTATGTTCTCTGCCCTTATGCTTATGATCTCCTGTCCCCAAAAAATTAATATATGAACATATACTGTTCATACACAAATTGTAGGGAATAAATAGTTCACATGCATACTTTGTTTGCATTGCCAAGGGGAGGATTGAGGCTAGGCATGAAGCATCAGGTAAGACTGTTCCATTATAGTGGCTTTTTTTTTTTATAATACCTGTAGAAGGAACTGTACAGGATTCTTATACAAACCCTATACTGTAATTATTTTTTCTAATCTTGAGCTGTACATTATAGAACTTAGGCTTTTCTCTCGGGGGGTCATTTCCCCTAACCTTTATTTCCTATTAGACCCAGCCCTCATCAATAAGTTTTGCCAATCATGAGGGAATTCTAAAACATAACCCCAGAGTTTAGTGAGGGATTACTTTATAATCATTTATACACTTTATGATCTCTGATATCACACAGTTTTGAAATTTGTATTTTCTTGCAAAATTTCTGCATAATAGTTACCATATCATTCAATATTTACTGAATGCACAGAATATTTGTATTACAATACAGTACTGTATCATTATGACATAATTATACTTACCTGTACTTGTGTAATATACAACTGTATAACATATCCTTTATTCCTTTAGTAATGGTTGATCAGGAAGTTCAACCACATCAACTTTATGATAAATATTTGATCACTGGTTTTTCCTTCAATCCATAAGTAAGAGTAACCAGAATTAAAGAGAGGTTGTAGTGTCCTCTATGTAAATACAGTAATAATATTTCTATACCTAACTGCAGAGTACTGACTTCTAACAGATAATGTGCAGTTTAATATAGTATAGATAATTTAGTGTGGCCATCACTGAATAATGTAAGTGCACAGCTTCATCAAGCTTTTACCTAGTGCTTCAACTCCCCATGCTAAACTGACTTAACCAGTGAGTATGGGTAGGTGTAGCAAGAGGTGACTCAGTGAGGAATTGAAAAAGTACATGTCTTCCATTGGCCATTGCATCAAACCTAATTTGCCATATGCCATTATATTGGAGCAATAAGGTATAATGACCACACATCACCACAAACCCATGTACTGGTGCATATGCAATCCTTATGCTGAAGCAAAAATAATACTACGGTCACGGGGTGCCCCACCACATCCAACATCAGGAACACCCTTCCATGTTTGTCATGTCACGAAAACTGATAGAACACTGATGTCAGGTATCACGGCTAACCCACACAAGCATGGAATATGGCCATAAAACATTGAAGATGATATGTTGTAGAGTATTATTTATTCAATATTATTGTACTGTATTTAATTTTAAAATTTTTTATGTACAGTACAAGCATATACAGGTAGTCCCCGACTTACGACTGACCCAACTTACGTCAATCCGCATTTATGACCTGCTCTGACCGTACGCACATACGACCGCCACAGTCGTGACCAAAATTTTTTTCAAATGAAGCGTGCATTTTCTATACCTTAACGTTTCCGTCCTGAGCGAGAGCGTGGCTGGCTTGGGTCACCGCGTGTTTACACTCACTCAGTACAGCACCTAGTTGGTGTTTGGCTATTGTATCCTATACTGATCGCGCTGTGTACTTATGTTATTATCGTATTTAATTGACTTTATAATGACTGGAAAGCATACAAGTGAGAGTGCTGGTGGTGCTCCGAAGAAAAGGAGACAGGCAATTACTTTTGAGATGAAAATGAAAATAATACAGGTAATGCAGTATGAGAATGGTAAAACTGTAGCAACAATCTCACGGGACCTAGGTTTCTCGCACTCGACCATATCCACTATTCTGAAGGACAAGGAATGTATTCGTGATGTAGTGAAAGGAACAACACCTATAAAGGGAACTATAATTTCGAAGAAAAGACAAGGCCCTATTCACGATATGGAAAAATTATTGGTGATATGGATAGAAGACCAAACACAGAAGCGTGTACCCTTAAGCCTTCTAATCTTACAGGCTAAAGCAGGAAGCCTGTTCCAAAGCCTGAAGGAGCAGGCAGGAGATGAATGTGAGCGAACCTTTACAGCAAGTCATGGGTGGTTTAACAGATTTAAAAAATGCTGCAGTTTATACAATGTTAAGGTGAGTGGAGAGGCAGCTAGTGCTGATGTTGGTGCTGCCAAAGCTTTTAAGGAGGAGTTAGATGATGTGATTGTGGAAGGGAATTATTTGCCTGAGCAAATATTCAATGAGGATGAGACTGTAATTATTGCGGAAGGGCATGCCTGAGCGGGCATACATCCACAAAGAGGAAAAAACAATGCCAGGATTCAAGGCATTTAAGGACAGAATTACACTTCTGTTGGGAGGGAATGTTGCTGGTTTCAAGATAAAGCCCTTCATGATCTATCATTCAGAGAACCCCAGGGCTTTTAAGCATGTCAGCAAGCACACACTGCCAGTGTTTTATCGCAGTAACAAGAAAGCCTGGATGACCATTGTACTGTTTGAGGATTGGTTCATGAATTGTTTCATTCCTCGAGCCAAGGAGTATTGTCTGCAACAACGGATTCCATTCAAGATTTTGCTGATTTTGGATAATGCTCCGGGACACCCACCACACCTGGACGACGTGCACCCTGATGTTAAGGTAGTGTACATTCCACCTAACACTACCTCTGTCATCCAACCTATGGATCAAGGTGTTTTGCTGCCTTTAAAGCGTATTATTTACGTACGACCTTCGCTCATGCTGTTGCTGCTACTGAAGGTGAGAAAACGCTCATAGAGTTTTGGAAGGAGTGCAACGTTTTGTTATGTATAAAGAACATTAGTGCAGCATGGGATGAGGTTACAGGTCAGTGCATGAATGGAATATGGAAGAAAGTCCTGAAAAGATATGTGAACAGTTTTAGAAGATTTAATGAAAATGAAGTTACTTCGGATATTAGTAACAAGATAGTGTAGTTAGGTAAATAGCTTCAGTTAGAAATTGATAATGAAGATGTTGAACAGTTGGTTGAAAGTGTAGCAGAAGAGCTCAGTAATGAAGATCTCATCGAACTGGAAGTACACAAAGATGCAGAGGAAGAAGCCAGTCTAAATGCACCTGCACCCCCCAAAAAGTTTTCAGTGAAGCAAATGGCAGAGACATTTGCTACAATTACTAAAGGAATGCAAATGTTTGATGGCATGGATCAAAATTATGAGCGTTATGCCAAAGTTGACAGAATGACCCAAGATGCACTTGCTTGCTACAGAGAAATTTATAATGAAAAGAAAAAGCAAACTGTGCAGTCTAAATTGGACATCTATTTTAAGAAGTTCCCCAGTGCTGTCTCCTCATACCCCACCAGTGCTGCCTTTTCACTCCCTCAAGATGATCCAATACCTTCAACCAGCAAGTTTCAACAGTACATAAACCTGTCTGAAGAAAGCGACATTGATGACCCACCCAGCCCTGTCTCCTCCTCTGCTTCATCCAATTAATATAGTCTCCATGTATACCTGTAGATAGAAAATTATGGGGGCCCCGTGTGCTGACTACATTAAAGGTAAGTGCTCAGTCATACTGTATCCATTGCTCATTATTTATTACTTTTACTGTAATGTATTTCATTGTATTTTTTTTTTTTTTTTTTTTAAATCTATGTCGGACTTATGACCATTCCGACTTATGACCTGGATTTAGGTCCCTAACCCTATCATAAGTCGGGGACTACCTGTAATAAGAATGTTTTCTTTAACAAATGCAAGGAGGGGAGGAACGTTGCGTCATCAGTACTCAGATGTGTACAGTGTTCGCACAAAATTTTGATCCCATTTATGTAATTAGAGGTATTTTATGCTAAAATTAGAGCCTGGTTACAGTCCACCCAAATGAATTACCGGTAGGCATAATTTTTTTTTGTCTACTAAGAAAGTGGTGCCTCGGACCTCTAAATACAAGATTCCTACAGGGCCAGTGTGTTTAGCTGTATCCTGGGACAGTTGCATCAGTTTCTGCCACATTTAGGTGACAGAAAAATCATTATACCACTATTCTACCCCAATTTTTTTCCTCTTAGAACAGTCACCATGAGCAAAAAAGTTCTTATGAATGAAATCCAGGATGAGGCACAGCAACAATTAAGACTGAAGAGTGTAGCACAAAATTTTCATACCATTCTGTTTCACCACAGAAATCATCTCCTGGAAGACACAGAAAGACCTCCAAGACCACTAACATGCTTAGGAGATGAGAAGTGGTGAAGAATCTGACAATGTCTGCAGCAAAATTGAAGAAAACCCACCACAATCTCTTAACATATGTCAGAACATTCAATTTAACACTGAATGCAAAAAGAGATAAAAATGCCATCTCATCTGACATAAAATCACTCCATGTGAAGCATATGTAAGAATTTTCGAGTGCTGGAATGGCCTGGGAACTCACTGGACCTCACCCCGACAGAAAATGCATGGAATCAAATGAAACTCAAGCTGTTAACTTGGAACACATCATCAGTACCTCGCCTGCAACAGATGATCAAGCAAATTTGAATATAGATTGTGATTATTTCCAAAAACTTACTTAATTCATGCCAAATCAACATTAACTCGTGTTAAAATTTAAGGGAAATATGATAAGCTATTAAATAATATAAATTACAGCTTGCATGTATTTTACTATATTTAATATATATTTAATTTATGCTTTTATTAAGTCATGTAAAATGTCACAAGAATCAACATTTTTTGCTGACACTGTATGACTAGCCGAACATTAAAGTTTAATATCAACTGTATTGTATTATGAGATAATTTGCCTTTGAAATAAAGTAAAACCATCCTCTGTAAATGTATGAAGCAAGAGAATCATGTGTAACATGTGAATGGAGATGTTTAAATAAGCTACAGACAAACAGGAATGGCACAGAAGAGAACGGAGGAGGATTTTCTCAAGAGGGAGAGAAAGCTCCCTTTCTCCTTTCTTGATTGAGAAATAAGAAGAGAACTTCCCATTTCCTCTCTTTTCTTTCTCATTTTTCTCCTCCAAGAGGAGAAGTAGAGAGGAAAAAGGGAAGGAAAGAACAAGACTCACTCTCTCTTCCCACCTCATTAGTAGCCCACTAAATTGTAGAACAAAATATATTTTATTCACAAAAAGTATACCAAAGTATGCCTAGCCCTGGTACCAGAAGGTACTCTTTGGTACAGCAAGGTACTCTTCTTAAGTAAACCTAGGTACAATAGAATATTGGATTTAGGTGTAGGTACACCAAAGTACAAGCTTACCATGGTACAGGAGGTGACTTTCTTATATAGCGGCTTTTTACCATAACTATACACTTTAAGGCGACCTTTTATTTTGCAGTGTAATTATAACTGGCACCTATCTGTAGTGGTGATGGTGTATTCTTCAAATCAATCTTTGTTTTATTCTATCTCACACTGTACTGTGCACATATACCCCACACAAACGTTGAATAAGAATAAAGGACTCATTGGGTGTGACTGTTCTAACCAATATGGACAAGTCCAAGTGCTTTTTATCTCTTATTATTATTCATTTTTTTACACTTGCATTCTTTCACTTTCTTCTCTTCTAAGTAAATTAGCTGTCAGGTTTTTCTCCAGTCTTATTTGTCTTTGTCATTAGCGATGATGGAAGTAGTGCTGCCATTTAGAGCAGCTGTGACCCTTGTTAGCCATGTTTCTGGTACAAGCACTCCCTGACATTCATACCACACATACATACCCTGCATTCCCTAGTCACTATACATATATCTGTGCAGGATATAAATGTGGACAGTCAAGGAGTGAGGATGGACATTATTTCTTATTGTACTGTATGGGTATTTCTGGTCCCTTGTTCAGTGTTGTTAGTGTGGTAATGTGGGGTGGTAAATGGTGGACTGCTGGAGGTCTCCTGTAGGTCTCTCAGACATACTCCACTATGAATTTATTACTTTCCTACTGTATACGAGGTTCATACAAGACAATCCTCGTAAATCCCTGTGAGCGATTATCACTGGAATATTGTCCTTTGTATCCCTGTTCTCCCCCTTCCAACCCCCTATATCCTTGGCTCTCTGCCTTGCCCTCCTTGGCATGTTGTGTTGTATTTTTTTTGTCCAGTATTTCATATATCTTTGTAAATACAGTACTCATTATTTCATTTATCATAAGGTTTAGTTAACATGCAGTGATAAAAAACAAACAAACATGAACTGTAATTGGGGGTTGTAAGTTAAATCTGGGGTAATATTTCAAGACTCAAAGACAATAACCGAAGAGCAAATTGTAATATTTATAACTCACTCTGTGTGTGTGAGTATTTCCCATACCTTTCACAAAGTTACATCATCAAATACATCACACAATATTTAAACATCATACTTATATCAGAATAAGGGATACAAAAAAATAAAATAAATAAATAAATCCAAAACATATAAAAATTATATAGTGACTGCGGATAGCAGAGTATTCTTCCTCTGGGAGCAAGCCAAGAACTGTACTCTAATTATAAAAAAATAAATACCAAAAATGTATGGTTTACAAATGCCTTACTTACATGACCAAGGCACCTAATGTTTCACCTATTTCATCTAATGTAAGTGTTCAGGCAAGGTGTATGGCTTCTCAAAGTACTGTAAGTACAAATAATACATGGAAGAAAATTCTGCTTAATAGTTCTTTGTACTATTAAACAGAACTTTACAATAAGGTCAACTTCTGAGTGTACATACAACACTAATTTTTCATCGGGTTTCTTAGTCCTTTTATTATTCATTGAGTCAATAATAGTAAAAATAAAATATTAGTAGAATTTTCAGCTCTGGATAACCACTAACAAAGAAAATGTGACATAACTGGTTTACAGCTGTGGAGAGTGATGATGATATAAGATAATGGAGCCATGTTTTATATAAGATAACCTGATTTTTATCTTACACTACTGTACTTCATATTTACATTAGTTATGATGAGGATTATCAGTACTGTATATAAAAAAATGTATATTAAGAAGAATAGGAACTCCTGCTTATCTCACCTGATGATTAAACATCATAATGCTAAATAATGAGGAGGTGGCCAATGGGGGTTAGGTTAGTATTAAGTGTTGAACCCTTTAATTACAGTACTGGAAAACTAAGACACTCATACCTCCAATGGTCAGGTGAATTATTGTGAAAAAATGTATGTGGATAATGCAGTAATCATGAGTAACTTAAATATCATAGAATATGAGAAGTCAGGTTTAATTTCTTAGAATTAATACTCCATTATCTCTGTGTGAATAAGTGATAGTGGTGTAGGGTTTCAGAGCTGACACCTATCAGCACATGAGCACCACAACAGATATCGTGTTGATATTCTGTTTGATATATCACTACTCTGGTCATAATTTCTACGTTACCTGTGAATTTACGTATCATCATGAATCACTAAAATGTTTATCAACACCTCATTTTTGGCTGTGAACCAGCAGTGCTTAGCTGATTTTTTCATTAACTTTTATTATTAATATTATTATTATTACTATTCAAAAGTGACAGATTTCTTCATGGCATCTTAACTGTCATATGTTATCATTAATCCTTGTTTAATTAATCACAGCATTATGTTATGTAAATACCGTAATACAGTGGTCCCTCAGTTAACTAACACAATTCGTTCCACAGTCGTTCGTTAACCAAAAATTTCGTTAACTGAATCCATTACTTCAATGAAATATTGGGTAATTGGCTCCAGCTCACAGAAAAATACAGTTGTACCCCGCTTTACGCGGTCAATTGAACCCACAGGGTGCCGCGTTAAGTGAAAACCGCGTTAAGTGAACAACAGAACATATGGGATTAATTCCAATAGAGACTGGCCCGACCCCCAAACTCCACTTTTTGAAGACACACAACTATGTTGTAGTAAAAATTTCATCTTAACTTTATGATGGTATGAACAAACAAGTAATATAGAAGAGGTTAGGTTAGGAAAAATAAAGGTTAAGTTAGGAAAAATAAAGGTTAGGTTAGGAAAACTAAAAGTTAGGTGTAACACTTACGTTAGTAGAAGAGATGGGTCGGCATACGGGGATGGAGGCTGGTTGCGAGGCAGAGGGCAGATTACTGGCCCTCAGTGATAACGCAACAAAACACACACTGCGCAACCTTACAGCCCGGCTTGCCCAGGCAGAGGGAGGCCGAGGAGGGAGGGAGGGAGGGAAGAGGAGGAGGAGGGAGAGGCGTGGCAGGCGGCAGGTGGGAGTGGGAATCTAAAAATAGCGTCTCGAGCCGGACACTCTGCGCGTATATGGGTAGATGAACCGCGTTAAGTGAAAGTTTGGTTCTGGCGAGGCACCGCGTATATGAGAAATCGCGTTAAGTGAAACCGCGTAAAGCGGGGTACAACTGTACATACAAAGTAAAAAAAAAAAAAAAAAAAATGTAGTAAAGTACACTTACTTTGAGGTGTGTATGTACTGTAGAAGGTTCCTGGTTGATGATGATGATGGGAATTAGAAGTGGGGGTGGAGGAGAAGGGAGAAGAGAAGGAAGTGGGGATGGAGGAGAAATCACCTTTCAGGGGACCCATGCTTGGTGCATTAATTTCACCAATAACATTTTAAGTTCACTAGGTGCAATTCAAGATTATTTTATTTAAATCAACACTGCACTGCACTATATATTATCAATATGTTAGCTAAATTTCAGAATGACCAATAATTTCAATGTAAAAATGCAAAAATATTCAAGACGCCAACATAATCGATGTTCACTCCACTGTCAACAATGCCACACTGACGCCTGGTGGGTGAGTCAAGCAGCTGATGGGCGCACAAAAAACTAGTTCCCTGTACTGCATATATTATCAATATGTTCACTAAATTTTAAAATGACTAATAATTTTAATATAAAAAATGCAAAAATATTAAAGAGCACAACTTTCTTGATATTTACTCCACTGGAAACAAATGTACTGTAAACATAGAACAGATTATTGAATTGGCAGACTAGCCCATCAGCTGATGCTTACAAAAAAATGTGTTTGTCGTAAGGATTTTGTTAATCAAAGTTTTGTTCATTAACCGAATTGAAGATCCCCGCTTTACGCGGTTTCACTTTCCGCGATTTCTCATTTACGCGGTGCCTCGCCAGAACTGAACTTTCACTTTCCGCGGTTCATCTTCCCATATACGCGCAGAGTGTCTGGCTCAACGTTATTTTTAGATTCACCCCTCCCGCCTTCTCGCGCCTGGGCAAGCTGCGCGGAAAGGTTGCGCAGTGCATGTCTGTTGCGTTATCAGTGACGTCATATGATGTATCGGACTGTGATTGGCCATGCATCCCTACCTCCCTCCGCTGCTAGCTGTAATTGGTTTAAAGTAATATGACGTGTCCACCCGCAAGAGGGAAGAAGGAAAGACGACGCTTGACCTAACCGCGGCTGTTTCATCCCTCCAGGCCACACCGCGTATACTTGCATCCATTGTTCTGTGAAATGGCTTCCACTGGACCACGGCCACCAGAGAGGAACCTTTCCTTACCAGGACCCAGCCGCCCTAAGCCAAAGAAGATACGCCATTCCCTAAGCTACGAAGTGAAATACCAGATAATTCAAGATTTGGAGAAAGGAACACGTCAAGCTGATCTCGCGCGCCAGCATGGAGTCAACGAATCTACGATTCGTACTAAGAAGGATGCAGCCAAGATCAAAGAGCACATGAGAATCACAAAGTCTGCAGGTGCTTCAATGATCAAGTATTCCCAGAACAAGGTGCTGCTAAAGGTGGAAAATTTGCTGGTGAGTTATTTGATTCGTCAGGCGCGATGCAACATGACGGTGGACATGCGATCCATTCAAGAGTACGCACGTGAACTGTACGCAGCAGTGTCACGTAAGATGGGAATTGCAGAGCCCAAACCCTTCAATGCTTCCTCTGGTTGGCTGCATAGGTTTAAGAGGAGGAACAATATCACCAACATCAACATTGGTGGTGAAGAAGCGAGTGCTGACCGTGTGACGGCTAGAGATTTTCCTCCATTCTTACGTGAGGTTATAGAGGAAGGGCAGTTCACTGACGACCAGGTGTCAACACACCAGGACACTCGCTCCTACTGTTAGATCGTCACCCCAACGTAAAAGTGGTCTTTCTTCCTCCCAACACTACGTCTACTGTATATTACAGCCCATGGACCAAGAGTTGACCTGTAATGTAAAAGCTGCATTCTCTGCTAAAAAATTCAACCTCCTGAATGACTACACCAACACCAAGGAAGAGTTGCGTAATCTGAGTGACACCAACACCGATAGCAAGAGCAAAGACGACGAGGATCAACGGTTGGCAGAGCAAGAAGTACTTTTGAAACAATTCTGGAGAACATTCAACGTCAAGAAAGCTGTAGACTTCTTGGTGGAGGCATGGGATCAGCTGTCTGTAGCAACTGTTTGTCACGCATGGAAACGTGTTGCAAGGCATTCCGGGTGTTAGGCAGAATAAATCTGTGACTGGTGAGGTTCAGACTGATGCAGTAGCAGTGGACCTTGCCAGAGAAGCTGCGCAGTGTGTTACAGCTGCAGGCTTCTCCGAGACCACCAACGACGACATCCTGGAGGTGATAAGGGATCCTGATGTGACTACTGACGAGATGGTAGATGATGATGACGTCAGTGAAGAGGCAGGTGGTGCGTCATCCCAAGAAGAACGCCGCTTATCCCATAGTAATGTAAGGGGTGCCATCGAGTGTATCGAGAAAGTCAAGCTCCTCCTTTCCGACGACCCTGACGCAAACAGGTATGAAATCTTCACTACCCAGCTGTTGCAGACTATGGAGCCCTACATCAAGGTTTATCACGACAACATAAACACCAGCCGTCAGCAAAGCATAAGAGAGTTCTTCGCCCGCAACCCACCACAGCCAGCCCAAGCCAGTGATAGTGACAGAGGCAGAGACAGTGATGATGACTTTGAGGGATTTGTCAGGGAGGCACTAGTAAGTGTGGATGACACCGATGAAGACTCACCTGAGGGCCTGTAGCCTGCCCTCTGCCTCGGAACCAGCCTCCAATCCCCTACGCCGACCCATCTCTTCTACTAACGTAAGTGTTAACCCCAACCTTGTTTTTTTCTAACCTAACCTTCAGTTTATTATTCTCTTATTGACTGTTCCCTTCTATATTATGTGTGGGTGAATACCATCATAAAGTCAAGATGTTATTTTTAGTAAAACGTACGTATTGTGTCGGGAAAAAGTGGAGTTTGGGGGTCGGCCCGGTCTCTATTTCAATTAATCCTATATGTTATGTTGTTCACTTTAAGCGTTTCTCACTTTACACGGGCCGCCGTGGGTTCAATTAACCGCGTAAAGTGTGGGTTCACTGTATATATATGTATATATATATATATATATATATATATATATATATATATATATATATATATATATATATATATATATACTTAATTTTTATTATTATTAAAAAATATATGTAAATGAAGCAGTTACAGACAATAATTCTCATTTGTATGTTGCCCGATTTCCTGCTTATTCCATAGTGCATGTGTATTAAAATAGCATTTAATCATAAAAGATCGGAACCAAGGACTCATTGTATTAGCAGCTTTTTTGAGAAACAAAAATGGCAATCGGAGTCACCAGATCACTTGCCTCCTGCAATTGCAAGCTTGTGAATACCATTCTTTTAACAGCTTAGCCATCCAACAGTGAATACATTACAGTACTTATAGTTAAAAAATTTCCAGGAAGTCAAACAATGTTTAGCTTCCTTCAAAAAAAGTAGTCAAGAAAGTTTTGCAATTCCTTTGATGGATTCTGTCTTGGAAGAAAACATCATCATCTGTTTCTTGTGTGTCTTTAATCATACACTGTCATGGTCCTAATACTTTACTATATTCATAAACAAGCTTGATCACACCTTCACTAGCAACTCGATGACATAAAGTTTCCATTTTCCTATTTATCATTAAAGTAATTTACTATATATATTTGTAGCAGAAAGAATGTGGAATTCAATGATAACTTCTAGGCTGTCACTGCTATTACAGGGATGCTGTTAATATACAATACAGGGTTGTGGTAGCCATGATGGACACAGTGATCATCGTCTGTCCTAGCTGTCACTCGTTAATACCAAGGGCACCCACAGTTAATTTAGCTGTAAATGGGTACCTAGTTTTACAGTCAGAGAAGTGAAACTGGATGGGCATAGTGCCAGCCATGTTGCCTCCTTGTGCACTGAAGGTTTAGTAAATAGTGAGCTTACGGGACACACCTTCACTCTCAGTTAATGTACACAAAATTAGCATAATACAAAGGTAATGCTAAATGAGTGTTTCAAAACACTTGATTATGGGCAAGAAGGTGGGTGATTGGTTCAGCACTCATTATCAGTAGCAACCACATATGGAACTACTAAATGTCAAGTTCAAATATATGTTCATATTTAGTATAATACTGGGCCTATCCTTTGCTTTTCAAAGAAAGTGGATTTGTATTAGATTGCAAATTCATTATATTAAGATTTAACAGTAATTTTCTTATCTAGTTTTCTAATACAATAAGTATAGTTGCGGCCAAAAGTAATCATCCACTCCACCACCTAACCCGTGCGCTTGGCTGGGTTCTTTCTGCACAGTAGGTCACGTGGGGTGGACAGGGGAATGGTCGACTTGTGGGAGGGCTGTTTGTAGGGGGGGATGTGATGCAAATTATTCATCAGAGAGGGAGGGGATTGAAGATTCATGAAAGGAAGGAAAGGATGGATGTACTGGTAAGTCTTTTTTTTTTCACTATACTGTATTATCTTAGGTTTACATGCTTGAAAGACTAATAGATGAGGACCCTTAATTTATAATTACCCTGAACTGTATTATAATGTGGCATCCATTCCCTTATTTATCATTTTTCCAGTTTGTGGTTCAGGTTTTAAACAACTGTAATTAGATATTCATAACAACAGCGACATAAGGAGAAATATTGAATACGAGGGTGGAAATCACATTTATTTTTTTAATATTTACCAACAGAGGTCATACAGAATCTCAATAGCCCGTCCAATGTCCTCCTCGCCTGTCAATCGTGGTCTCTCCGACCTAAAATTATATCATTTATATGAATTAAGAGTTTAAATATGTCTTGTTTACATCACACACCCAAAATTAGTCATTTTAATATATCAAATGTCAGCAAACCATAAAAAGTACTCACCGCAGCCAGTTTCCCAAGTTCCAAGACTCCTCCCAGCGGGTTAACCAATGTCTCACAGTCTGCCTGGTGACCCCAACCTCCCTTGGAATTTCTGACACGTATGATTTTAGCCAGCTGCGCGCAAACCGATATTTTGCCCTCGACTCGCCAATCGAAATTCTTTAGTGCCCATCCTGGGCTGAGTGTGGAGCAGTGGCCAAACACCATTGCCACTACCACCTCATCACCCAGCATTGATTTTTCATAATTCTAATAATAATATTATAGGGTGGACAGGTCACATTCTATCCAACATTTCATTTTTTTTTATCAATTAATGGTGATTTTTTTTTTCAAGAACGGTAGTGGTGAGAGTTGGAAGTGATCAAGTAACAGTTCATTCTTATTTTTTGTCTTATAATAATATTTGTTTTCTTTCTAAGAACAGTAGTGGTGAGAGGTAAAAGTGATCAAGTAACAGCCTAGTTTACTGTTACTGTTAGTGAACAAGGTCACGCCACACTATTCCCCCTACTCTCTTAGGGGCTTTCCCTCATGGTAACAGACGCCTTATCAACCCTAACGACAAATACCATTACCTGCCAAAAGCTCACTCGCATTCCTTCCCAGAATCTCAAGTAAAGGCATAGATAACTAAGGGAGAGTTCATATCCATTAACTAAAAGCAAAAAATGTCATAATACCTGTACTCTTTTTTCTCTCTTAAGAACTGAAATCAGTCCACTGATTCAATGGAGTCAACAAACAGAAACCAAATTTAATATGAACAAATGAATGACAGGACAGATGAATGGATGGATGGATGGACACAGCTTCACTGCTATATCCTCCCAAATTTTCAGTCAAGAATGTTAAATAGGAAACTAAGAATACTGTACTTACAATGCTACAGACCAATTGGTCATTTGAAAGTTAAATTTTTTTTTATCACAATATCTGCCACCAGACATGAAATAAAATTGGACTTTAAGCAGCTGAGAAAACTGGTAATACCGATACAGTATACTGTATGTATTTACAAATAATTACAGTTCCCAGAATTATTTCAGAAATGAAAAGAATATTATCATATTATCTTCAGGAATCACTGAATGTAATCAAAAAGTTTCTAACTAAATAGACAGTTTCTTTTACACACTTTGAGGAACCAAGCTACATGAGAAATTTTTACTGATATTAGTGACATGAATCCAGAATCAGGGTATAGAAAGACAAATTTACATTTCCTTAAAATTGCACTGATTGGACAATATTTCTACAGCTGTATTGGTAGACATTTTAAGGCATTCAAGGTATAAAGTAACAAAGTTTTCCAGGAGAAGGATAATGAACTGGGGGGGGGGGGGGGTAGATGACTGGTATTTTACTAGATTAGGAGCAATACACTTAGATTTGATCTCTCCTCATAAAGGAACATTTAATTAATCTTTAATATGCTGTATAACTCTAAAATATATTTCTGATAATTTTTGAGTGATTTCTTGGCTACTTAATTTTAACTATTATAAAATTTTCCTATTTTATTTACAAACTGGACAGACAATGCAATTGTTCACAAAAGAAGCTTTATCATTTTATCAAATTCTCATAAGCTAAAATTAACTCATGTGCAACAGTGGAATGTATGGAATTGAGTGATAGGTGAGGAGGCAACACATGACAGATGCATAAAGCTGGGAGATCAATTTGAAATAACAGATAAATTGGTACTTCACTAATGAAGCATATTCAAAGCAGTACATTACACAAGAGTACTTGTACTTCCAAAGATGTAACAATGAATGACAATGGGTGTAAGTATGTCATGGATTTTTAATTAGCTCCACCCTCCCCTACTAATGGGAGTGGAGTAGCAAATTCCACCCCTCAATATTAAATCACCTATGGAAAGCAAAGTGAATGCCTTGCATTATCCACATTACAGATAAACTGCCATTCATGTTATCTGCAGTCTATAGTAATATTCATAATTTTGGTATCCACCGCAAGTTTCCCATGTAGCCAAACAAATATTGGTAGTAAGTCCATATGTTTGAACATGTCAATTTACATGTGCTTTGTGAGGGAGGTGAGACAGCCATCAGTGGCAAGAGTAAGTTTCCCACAAATCTTAGCCAAACTGCAAAGTACAGTATAACCTCCCTGTACGTACATCCATTACCATTTGGGGTAGCAAGTGTGGTTGCATACAGAATTCTCTCTTCCAAATTGAAGTACATATAACCCATGTTTCTTCGGAGTCTAAGACACCCATTCTACTTTTATTTTTTTTATTTTATTTTTTTTTTTTTTTTAAGAAATCAGATTAATCTTATTGTATGTGGAAATGAAATAGTGGAAGTAAAATGTTTCAATTGGAATATCTCTTAACACACTCAGGATTTTGTTCCCTCTTGGTGGCCAGTTGCTCAGGTTCCTTGCTCCCACAGCCTTCCTCACACACTACACCTGTGGGTGTCGGTTACCTCTACATTTATAGTCATAGCATGAGTACTTTTTGAGATAGAAACATGGGGTTTGCACCATGAGAATTGCAAGAAAATTGTCTATAAATAGTATTAAATGGGCAATCACGATAAAAATAAAGTTTTTCATAAGAAAACGTGTGTTGAAGAAAAAATATCAGTAGGCGTAAGAAAATCATTGATACATGACATTATACCAGCAGTATAATATGTGCTGAGAATAAGAAATTTATTCCTTGGTAATCCCTACATATTTAGCACTAAATATTTATAGAACAACAATAGTGAAAAAATAATAGCAATTCAGTGCATAAAGGCTTTTCCTGAGGATATCAAAATTACCTTAGAATGAAAATTTATCTACATAGCAACACTGATGGCTGCAGTTAAGTGCACACAGGCAGAAATGTTGCCAGATGTACGAAAGTAACAACATGTGCATCTAGCCAACACTAGGCAACTTTAACAATATTTCTTATCGCATGTTCTTCTGTGTTTTTGCGTGGAAATTACTGTAAAGCCTGTTTCCCTATTCTTCATGACATATGAGGGCACTGTGGCCACATGGCTATAGTGTTTTGCTCCTATTTTAACCCTTTGCTCATGCGGTCCAAATCTCACCCATAGACAGGCCAATGATGCGAATACGTCACCCAAAGTGCATAATTTCTCTCTGAATTTATTTCATTTATCATTTTCAGGTAAAACTGTGCAAATTTTTTCCTTCTTTTCCTTATCAAGTTATAAAAATAATCTTACTAAATGATAAAAGAACAAAATAGTTGTATAAATGATATGGGATGGCTGAAAATGAGTGAGGAAAGATAATATCTTACATACTGAGGGTCATGGTAGACATCTCAATACTAACGGTCGGCGTAGTGAGGCAAATAGTGTCACTGGCCGACAAAGGGGTTAAGCGTAGCTGGTTTGCACCCAAGCTACCCCCAGTTAACCCAGCTTTCAATGAGGACCTAACTCAACAGTGGAGGGAGTGAAGGCAGATGAGTGCAGTGTCAGCCACACTGTCTCATTGTGTACTGAAGGCTTAGTATAGTGTGCTGTATCCATAATTGACTCAAGATCCATCAAGCCTATGGGACCCGTCTTTAATCTAATAAGATATGAAAAATTAAGTTTTTAAGTAAAACAACTACCTCCATTTTTGTAACAAATTTTATACACAGGGAGAGATCAGTTTTTTTTTTCTTAAGTATTACTTTCCTCCTACGGTGTCAGCAATCCCCACTCCTCCACCATGTTCTCAGTCCCAAATAGCATGACTATCATAGGGCCAACTGTACTAAACTGAGACTAAACACTTTTAAATGCTATAAGCCATTACTTTGTACAGTACTTGAACAACCTTTACTCCACTGATCTCATACCATTTCCATCAAATGTGGCAAAATTGCAAACACACATAATAAATTAAAGGATATCAAGCAAAAGGGCAAAATTAAAAATTAAACTAAATTTAACTAAATTTTAAATGGTTCAAAAGTTAACAATCAATAGATGTCAAACAATGCATACTGAAAGTACTACCATATAAAAATCAGTTGAAGAGAAGTTGAAATGAGCATAGGATATTTTTGGAAACCTAAGTCACTTAACACTGTATTAAAAAACAAAACCCAAGTTAAAAAATAGGCATCTTGCCAATGCATTTAGTCATAGTGATTTATGGAAGTGAAACCTGTCCACTTTGAACACCAACCTTAAATTTGGTATTTTGTACTTTATCAAGTGAT